>JAQIUQ010000412.1:157500-605000 GCA_030378365.1 Hybognathus amarus
TCCATTATCTGTGTATCGTACACTGTAAAAAATTGCTGTAGCATTATTGGAGCAGTTTGCCAGTAACTTACTGTAGATTTAAAATTGATGTTAATTTACTGGCAACAGTTTGTTCGAAGTCTAAATGAACATTAAAACACTAACAAGTCTTTGTCTTTACAGAATAAAAACTAAAATAACAATCTACTGCAAAGCATTCTGGGAACCAGAAATCTTCATCTAATCTTTTTCTGTTTTTTCCCTTCAGATTTCGGTTCCCAGAATGCTTTGCATGATGCTGTTATTTTTGTTTTGTTCTGTAAAGATAAAGAGCTTGTTAATGTTTAATGTTCATTTAGCTTCGAAAATCTGTTGCCAGTAAATAACAATAAGTTTAAATCTACAGTAAGTTACTGGCAAGTGCCTGCCAGTTTTACTGTAATTTACTGTAATTTCTACAGATTTTTTTTACAGTGTAGAATATGACAATGTCCATTTGATATAACATTTCTACTTAATAATAAACAATTTTAAACAAGTTAAATGAGCAAAACATCAACCACAAAAAGTCCATTATGCACTACTTATGCAAAAATAATGCATTTTTTTCGAATGCTTCTTTCCATTTTATGCTTTCCACTACAAAACCAAGGCGCAGACATGCTTTCTAATTTGAATAAGATTAGATATACAAGGTATTAGAAGATTCCTGTTGCATATATATATATAAGGTTCATCACATCTGCGCTGGTACACGTGTCATTTGTGTGTTTACAAATTGAAGTAAATGGATTATGGAGGCCTTCTTTACAACACAGAGATGTACAAAAAACACAACAATTCCATGTAGGAGGAATTTCATGACTCTTTATGAGGTAATTTCCTACATACATTCGAAAATCTGCGTGTGTAGCAATTAAAAAACAAAGCTCAAAGCAGAAGTGAAGCTATTGTGCATTAAGTACGGAGATTAAAAACACAGATAAAAAGCTCATGCGGAACACAAACAAAAGTTATAAATAAAAAAAATGATGGTAACACTTTACAATAAGGTTCATTTATTAAACATTAGTTCATGTCATTAACTAACATTTAACTAACCATTTGTTACTGTATTTGTTATTCTTTGTTAACGCTAATTAATACAAATCTAGCTGTTCATTGTTGTTCATGTTAGTTCACAGTGCATTAACTAATGTTAACAAGATTTTAATAAAGTATTAGTAAATGTTAAAATTAACATTACCAAATATTAACAAATGCTGAAGAATTATTGTTCATTCTTTGTTAATGTTAACTAATGTAGTAACTAATGAACCTTATTGTAAAGTGTTACCAAAATTATATACAGTCTTCTTTTGTGTGTGTGTGTGTGTGTGCCAAAATGCTAATGTTATATATGTATTTTTATCACATCAGCTGATAAAGGCCTTAATTCTGCTCTCTTATTTTTAATACTTTGTTTTACGGCCTGTAATTGTATGATTTGCATTTTTTCCCGCCCATTATGAATAATCCGTGCAGACACCCGGCCTGGCTGCCAAGCTGGCATCACTTTCTATTTAATCTTGTGAAACAGTCGCTTTATCTCCTTGTTCAACCTGGGGTTTATCTTTTGTTGTGGCACCGGTACTATTGATGCGGAAATGTTTACAAAGCAATATACTTGCCCCATTTAGCGAAAGCAGGAGTTCAGGGTATTAATATGATCATTTTATTACCCACAGTGTGCTTCACTCAGTGACTGACTTCATAACAGACACTGTTTTCTTTAATGGCTCCTTTGCCCAGGACGTGGTGTTTTGTTAACAATGATGTAATAAGAAAGCAGCATTTATACATATCACCAGGAGAGCAGAGACCGTTTCTTTGTTTTGTTTTGTGGTGCAGAACTATCGACTGTGGTATTCTCCTTCAACTCCCTGTGGGGATGAGAGCGGAGCCCCCGTTACATAGGCATGCGCTCCATTATCATTTCAATACGAGTATGACACACCGGCGAGTGGCAGAATGCGCCGTTTCTATTTCCACTCCACAACTGATAGCAAACGGCGTCTGCCCGGTGTGAGGTTTTCCCCAACACCCCTCCCTCCCTCGCTTTGCCCTGCCGCAAGCGAAACAGCAACACTGGCAACTAGCGTAATGTGCACCGCGAGGCCCGGCAGCACAGGACAGGCTAAGACTATAACCAGTTACATAATCGCCGCAATAAACACGTTCCGATTGTACTCAACACACAGCACTTAACTCCCACTGACGATAACGGAGTACGCAGCAACCCTTCGCCAGCTTCCAAGGGAAATAAAAGAGGGAGCGATCCAACACTATACTTCATTCTCACACTCAAGGGCCATGCATTTTCCAAACGATGAAACATATAATCACTGCGGCCCCGGGATATTTTACAGTCGACATACATGGTGTTTGAACAGACTGAATCTTTGTTAAGTCATGGGGAATAATCAGATATGGAAAATGGGCGCTTGTTTTACTTTTAGCAAGCATTTTTGGGCGAATTCATAAATACATAGTGTCAGGTTATATTAAACATACTTTATTTGAGAATAATATTGTGATGATGTGTGTAAAACAATATTGTGTTTTCAATGTTGAAGTAACAATTTACTAATTGGTTAACATTATTAGTTACTAATATGATATAATTAATAAATTCTTTGTGAAGTATTAGTCATGGTTAGTTCATGTTAATTTCAACATTTCTGTAGCCCTCAAACTGTATTCACTTTATAGCCCTTAATCCTGTAATTGTGGACAAATGTGGGCACAGAGGACTCAGGTGTGATCCTAATTTTTATTTATTATAAATGTTATATCACTGTCTTTAAGTAAAGCTTGTGTTTATCCATTTATGGGTGCTTTTCTTTAGTATTTGGGGGCATTGTTCAATTTAGTTCGACTTCAAAAAATACCATATTCTCCAGGTAGATTATACTTATTATTTATGTTTGATTTTTTTAACTACATTAAAATATCATTCCAATAAGTTCTTAGAGCTAAAACCTAAAGATGAAGTGACTTTGCTGTCACCTGGTGTCTTATTTTGGCTTATTTGAGAATGCTCTAAATTACACTTTTTCCATTCATTTCTATGGGTGCCCCATTTTTTACCTGTTTTTTTCCACCCACTTAACATTGTAGAATTGAGTAAAAAAAAAGTGTGTGTTCAGGAGGCAAACTTAGGAAAAGTAGCCAAGTCTTGATACAGCTCAGATCGAGGGAAGTATTTTTTATTTTTAAATAAATCAAAACTATTTTGCCCACATTTGTCTAGAATACGGTTTAGGGTCAATAAACCCGTCTCATACGCACAGTGTATATTACAGACTTCAGAGCGTAAATCTCAACGCACATGGCACCCTTTAGCGCCAAATGGACGTAAAAATAAATAGGGCAGAGGCGCCTCCTAGTGGTCTAACCCTACCCCTACCTCATACCTAAACTTAACCGTCTCCATTTGGCGCTGAGGGATGCCATGTGCGTTGATATTTACGCTTTTGCAAAAGTGTCGAAATATGGCACCTTGGGATGATAATGCATTTTAAAATAATTAAAAATGAATTAATTGAAAGTTGCATCTGTTCACAAACACTATGTAATAGACCTGAGCAAACATAACTAACAGATAACAAAGATGAATAAACACTGTAACAAATGTAATGCTCATTGTTAATACTAAATGTTAACTGCAAAGTGTTATCAAAAATCATATGGGAAAATAGCGAAGGAAACAACACAACACAAACACACACGCATTTTTCATGTTTTATGTGAATTTTTCATATACTTAATCATTTTTATACTGTACACACAGGATTTTTTATCCCCTAACCCACTGATCAGAGAAAATGTTCTGCATTTTTACCTTTTCAGAAAACATCACTTAGTCTAGACCAAAAAATTTCCACACAAGAACCAGGATTTCAGATATTGCCATCTTTGTGGGGACATTTTGTCCCCATGCCATAGGGTTTACAAGGAACAGACACACGCACACACACACACACCAATTTGATTATATATTCTCTTTTTGAATTCCTGTCAAGAGGAGCTGCATTTGAAATGAGAGGACTGGCAGAAATCTGCATGATGTATTCAGCATCTAATGAGCGGCGGGGTGAATCGAGGCACAGGGCATATGCAGTGCCCTGCGAAATCCCTCTCCTGCACACTATGATTATTCACCCTCATGTAGCTTTGCACTTCCTCTATTCGGTCAAGCCCACAGGATTTACCAATCCAAAGCTCTGACGGCTCCGATGAAAAGAGGCCTGTCCTCCTCCAGAAGGGCTCCCTGCTTGAGACGCCCTGGCTCCCCACACTGCCAGGGCTCAGGCGCACCACAACTGAGGCGCATCCATCTGTGGGCCTTGTAGGTGCTGTGGAGATAACCAATTTTCAAAGCACAACCAGAACTTGCATAATGCCTCATGCACCCACGTTATGACTCACTAAATTACATAAACAGAATGTGGGGTATTCTCTCTCTCTCTCTCTCTTCTCTCTTTTTGCTTTTTTCCTGCCATTGTTATTTCTTCCAAAATCATTTTCAACTAAACAAAGCTACTGAAAACAATGTAATGAGGGTATAAAAGGATATGTCAGCTTATGTAGAGGATCATGTCTTCTATGTGGGGTAGACAATGTATACTACACTGTGGAAGATTAAGTGTGGGGGACAATTTTACTTAATTTTAATCTGAAAATGAGCTCTCGTTTTCAACAGAACAAAGCAATAAAAAAGTTTGGTGGAAAGTTAAATGAAAAGGTAAAATGGAGAATATGTAAAATAAAAAAGGGCATTGATTGATATTTAAATTAAAAATGCTTGCCAGATGTAAATAAAACCTACTGAATATTTGTACAAATTTGTAATACATGACGTAACACTAAACTGCTTGTAACACTACTATGGTAACACTAATATGGTTAACTTTGAATGATACACTGGAGATTACATTTTACCTGCTTTTTTTAAATATGTGATTAATCATATTCATTTTTGAAATTGAATAAAAATGTGAAATCAAATTAAGTATTTGTACAGTGTAAGTTAGTACAAATGTAACATCCAAAATATCATTCAGTGTCTACACATGATTTGCTAAATGTGTGGAGTGGACAATAGTTTTTATTTACATTTTTAGGACATTATGTCTGCTTATTACTTACATTTTACAAACATTTTAGTAACATTGAGTAATAAAATTGTAGCACAATAAGTAAATAAAACATATTTAAAAAGATCAACTACTAAATTATATTACACCCCTCCAACAAATGATATTACACCCAAACAGCCAATCAAACTGAATCATCATCAGCATTGAATTATTTGTTGACATTTTTACCTGCTTTCGTATATTGCACAAATGTACAACACCACACATTTAATCAAATTCACATTTAATTTCAATTTAATAAATGTGTGGATTCACATAAAGCATTTGTGCAGTACATTGGTGAAAATATAACTTCCAAAATATCAATCAAAGCCTACACAAGACTGTGTTTTGATTTGTTGAATGACTGGACAATGGTTTTTATTTACATTTTTGGGACATACAGTATGATTGAACTTACATTTTTACTTGGTGAAACTAAAAATGTAAAAGTAAAGCCAAAAAATGTAAATAAAAACTAGCAACTACAACCCAAACCCCTCCCACAAAAGAGGCGACACAAACAGCCAATCAAAACAACACCATGTGGTTAGAATTTAATATTTTACCTTTTTATACAACACATTTAATCAAATTCTAATATTAAAAGATCTTAGTTAAATTTTAAGTTAATAAGTGCAAATAAGGCCCGAAAATGTGAATAAAAGCTGTTGTTTCACAACAAGCGGCTGCATTCTTAACTCCTCCTACAAATTATGTACCCCACTAACAACCAATCAAAACACAGCCATGTGGTCGGCAGCAAACGATGCGTCAGAAGTTACGTTTCAACCTTTTGCAGTACAAACACATGAATCCACGCTCTCAATCAAACAGATCTGTACTGAACACCATTCACTATAGCGCCCCTTCATGTGAGAGTCAAGTCACGGCCCAAGAGTGTCACATAGTGCGTTAAGTTCAATTGTTAGTTGTAATTGCTCTCGTAAGTACTTTCCGATGCAGATGTCATTATAATCATTATCATTTTTGCAGCCTGAGAGAGTCATCAATATTACAACAAAGGTTCAGAGAGGGAGAGCGAGCGTGTGCGACGGAGAGAATATCAACAAAAACAAACTATAATTTCCCGCTATTTCAATTACCCATCATTAGCTCGCATTTCCATCCCATTGCCATTCCCCCAGAAAAATCAAGGTCTCTCACACTCATCTCCATTAGCTGTGATAAAAGCATGCCTGGTGTTTAGCAACAAAAGCAACTCGCTGCTCTGTTAGCTGACTGATCACACTATGAGACCCAGGCGTTCTCTGACATTAACACACACACACGCACGCACGCGTATGATCCGTCAGCGCACCGGCGCTCAACTGGAGTCCTTGGCGAGAAATTCCCTTTCCTTTGTAGGTCAGACTTAGATGCAGGCATACTCAGATTGAAAATTTCATTTTAAAACCTGCCGTACACCCACCCCACTGCCTTAGCCCCCGGGACTCACGACACTATATTGATTTTAATAGATACCAACTCACCCCTCGTGACGCGAGAGCTCTTGTGTGGAAGAATAGCTACCAAGCAGTGTTAACAGTGGCCCGCACAGCTCCATGAAGCAACACTCATGCACTCTCACACTGAATGGGAAAGGATCATTTCAAACAGCGAGGCAAGAAACAAAAAAAGCCACGCGCAAGGGGGAAGCACACAGGAGACAGACCGAGGGAAGGGAGAGAGAGAGCAGGGGAGGGAAGAGAGAGAGAGAAAGAGAGAGAGATGGGAAATTAATAATCCCAGAGACAAGTCCCCTCTGTGTTATTCATCAGGCTGCTTTCTTGCAAGCTGCGGAGGAGCGGAGATATGCAGATGGGAGGGGCCAACGGCACACTCCATTGGTTCGCGTGCCTCATTCCTATACATCGCAGCCAATCCACTTTTTTTACCGTGCCGCCTCGCCTTGGAGGTACAAATACAGTAGCTGCCTTGCGGTTTCACAGAGAACGAGGAGAGGATAAAAGACTGGAGGAGCTAAATGAGGAGCTAAACAGGGGGAAGAGGAGTAAGGAGAGGGATGGCACTGGATGAGGAACACTGCTTAGGGGCTCAGCAATGCTGCCTTCAGTTAATGCACTATTAACTTTATTTGAGCTGACTTCCCATATGATTCTCTGCGGAGGGTCACTCATCGATTCGCAAATTCTCTTCCCAAGTCACATCATAATGAAATTGCTGGCTATTTCCCAAACCTACAACAACAATAATAATAATATATAAAAAAAAAAGAGAGGGAAGGGAATAAAGCAGGTGATGTTGGCTGTTGGCTGGCTGCCCTTGCTGTCAGACATTACAGGCAATTCCTTGCCTCCATTTTCCATGTTACAATGAATACATTTCACAGCTCACTTGCTCTAAAGTGTGGGTGGTACAGCATAACAACCTACACCATGTGAGAGAATATCTAACACTTTCACCTCTCTATTTTTCTCTGCCGTTGCAGTAAAGCGAAGCGAGTCTCCAAACCTCCACACTCAGCCAAGCTCATCAATTATTGAGGCTGCACATCTGGCCCCACAAAATCTGATGCTTTAAATGTAGTTTTGTGTTACAGTCTGAGTGAAAAAGCTGATGCAGAGGAAAGCTCATTTCACTCTTGCACGCAACTGTGCGGTCTTCGGCAAGACTACGTTGTGTTGAACAATCTGTAAATTAAAAAGCTGCTGTTTTTTTATTTAAAAAAAAAAAATAAATTAAAAATAAAAATGTTGGTCGTTAAGACATTGGCTTCACGAATTTTACTCTAAAAAGGTTCTAATTATTTTAAGGATGTGTTTAAAATATGCTAAAGAAAATATTTTGATGAATGTTGGCCTTTTTTGGTCAAAATTTGACCCCAGTGAAAAAAAAAAAAAGTCAAATGCAATGACGTCCATACAGTATGTAAGTGAATAGAGAGTCCCTCCCCTTCCGGGCAACCACCATGTGACCTTATTTTGGAAAAATATTGTATGGTGAGAGACAACAAATATTTTGATCTCATTTGAATTGTGCCCTGAATTAACACATATGATGTTTGTCAATTTAAAATATACATTTTAACGTCAAGAAAGTCACAGTTTGATGTAACACCGTGTCCTGAACTACACGCGACGCAACACGCGATAAAAGGTATATTTTCCTTGTTAATCAGAGTTTTTGTCCTAACCTGACGTGACGGCGACACACAAAGTTTCGGATCTAAAGTTCCGGTTGTACTGAATGTCAGCTTGCTTATTTTGCTCAAGATAAGGATTTATTACATCCAAATGTCAGTGCGATATAGAAACGATTACCTCTAACCACAGGTCGAGAGCTGTCGTTCAGAACCATACAAATTTGCGATGCTGTTTGCGAATTTTTCATTGGAACGATGGTTTCGGGAAACACCGAATCGTTGAACTATGCTGATAACGACGGAACTTGCAACCATAGTTGGCTAACGATGCTTTCGAGAAACGCACCCCTAAATGGCTGTGATTTTTGATTGGCGTGTGGCGTCCTCACAGTCGCGTGCGTGTCTAGTGTGGACACACACTTGCTGTCGCTTGGAATTTTATTGCGTCGTGTGTAGTTAGGACACGGTGTAAAACTGTTGAGGTATAAGACTGTGAAAATACAGAATTACAAAGACTGCAAACCCAAAAGGCACACAATGTGACGACATACCTTTTCACTCAATGAATGAAGCCAACTTTAATGAAGCTAATGTCTGTCATTGTTT
This sequence comes from Hybognathus amarus, assembly GCA_030378365.1. NCBI lineage: Eukaryota > Metazoa > Chordata > Actinopteri > Cypriniformes > Leuciscidae > Hybognathus > Hybognathus amarus. The sequence continues at coordinate 166,372 of JAQIUQ010000412.1, forward strand.
TGTACCAGACTGCACACATACGAACAACGTGTTTTGCTTCCCGGGAGCGATTATCAAATAAAACTAAAAGTTTCAGTTTCACTTCTGTTCTATGACAAACTGCGACTTTGTGACTTTCATAATTATATTTTAAATTCACAAACATCATATTTGTAATTTAGGGCACTATTCAGATGGAATAAAAAGATATTCTCTCGCCTCGAAGATGTCTCTCGCCATTGACTACCATACATATTCTTTTTCCGAAATAAGGTCCCATGAGCCGGAAGCAGAGGGGGAGGACCTTAAGGCTCTCTATTGCGAGCCCGTTCTCATCCTTTATCGTCATATAGAACACTATATGCAAAAACGGCGCTTATACTACGCACATGGCACCCTTTATCGTCTAATATAACACGCGAACCCAAGGTGTAATAAATCCAATAAATCCTTTAGCGTAATATGAGACTACCCTACCCTACCCCACACCTAAACCTAACCATCACAGCGTGTGTTATATTAACGATAACACATGCCATGTGCGTATAGCACCGTTTTGTCATATAGCGTTCTATATGACGATAAAGCGGATGAGAATGCGTTGCTATTGCCGTAAGAGCGAAAAATTAAAAATGAGTGGGTCATTGAAGGCATTTCAATTGTTAGACGTACTGCAGGTTGCTGCTATGAAATATATTGCATTATATTATACTATTATACTACTACTTTTATACTACTACTATAATAATAATTATTATAATAGTAATTGTTATTTTTAATTGTGTCATCGAATACATCATTTGCTACTATGGTATTCAATCTTTAAAAAATAATTAAAGAATTGGAGACAAATTCATCAGTACAATACAATTATGTTTTAGTAATAATAATAAAATAAATTAAAAAAAAATCAAGTCAAGCAATACATTATTTGATGCGGGATTCATTCTTTAACATTCATTTGAAGGTTTTACTGTGCAAACAATCTAAAAGCTAGACGTCCATTTCTGACCTAACCTCATTTTACTTCATATGTAATTTGGAGGTGTGCTAAGAGTAATCCTACCACACTAGCAGAACTGATAGCTTTATTGTCTTGTGTGCAGATTGGCTCAATCCAGAACAGGACCATAATTTAATGGCTGAATGTGCCACAGTAATTTCACATTTTTGGCACAAAAAAGCAACCACCACAGGGGGGCTGCTGAACAGTCAGTTGGATATGGCAAGAGGACAGTCATGTGAAATCGACAGACCGAATGCGAGCCGGTGAGAGGCCAATCCTGGCTCGCCGTAATCAGCTAATTAAGCACTTTCAGTCAGGCCGGCGGAGGCTGCCACATTTCCCTTTGTTGTGGAATTCGATTCTATTCAATGTTCAAAAAAAAAATGGAAGGGAACACTAACAAGATGGACTAGAAGCTCATACAAAGTATGACGGGGGGTTGAGTTGTTGTAACATCTCTCTCTCTCTCTCGTTTCCCGTAACATCTTGGGCCAGATCTGGATTCTGATACTCTCCGAACGCAAACACAAACTGCTTGGCTGATCTGCGGGAATAATGGGAGTGTGGATGTGTATCAGTGGCATGACTGAGCCAGAGAGAAAACAGACGGTAATTACCATTGCCCTCTCTCTCTCACACCTCCAGTGCGCACACACAGGAAATGGAGAAATAGGGATGGGGCAATAGCAAGCCACCTAGCCTCCTCACCTCATTCCCCACCAATTCAAACTAATCTACTTCTTGATTTCAGAGGGAAATCAACAAACATCATTCCATTGAATCCTCACACGCTCCATGTGGGGAAAGGAGGGGGCTCTGAGAGTAAAAGCGAGCAATGGGAAGACCATTTGAAAATGATTGTCTCATTCAGCCGCGGCGCACACACAGGGAGGCCTTTATCCAAACCTGGCTTGAAGCCCATTCCAGAACTTTCTATACACATTACAGAGCGCTCAGCACTGGAGTGCCTGAGATTAATCGCAGGTTAAATCTGCGTTTATGTACACTGCATAGGCTCGACGACAAGCAAAACCAGAAGGGGTTGGGAATTAGTACGATGCTGGAAAACATGTCCAGATTTCATCAATATTCATGAAATATTTCTACTTTGTAGATTAAGAATGGGGAAAAGACAATCCAGTGTTGTTTCACATGGACGTCTCTCAGGCGATGGTTCTCTTGTCCGCCTGTCGGCTCTTTTTCCATTTCTCTAGGCTTACGGACGTCTTATTGCTTTTATTTTCTGTCATTAAATTTGTGATAGAATTAAGGATAAGAGCAGCTGGGTATACATCAATAGAAAATCAATTATATTGTCAAAACTTAGATGTATGACCTGCAGTTTTTCATCTGTGCTGAAAGACATCTAAAAAAAAGTGGTTTATTTTTTTAAGTTTAATCACCATTTTCGATCTGATCCTGAAAAGCTGTTTATCTGCTTCCGTGACATTCATATTTGTGACAACCATATCAAGCAATTCAGTGACAAACAAAATAAACAATGGCCAGAGCTCGGCTCATATCATTTAAGCACTTTCCCAGAGGAAATCGACATCTAACTATAATTCTCCGCTAAAGCAAAATTCAACAGACCACTGGTCTGAACCAGACTGTACCCACAAAATGGCAGACATACACAAACAGGATTTTCTCCACATTATCTCATGCCAAAGCGTAGCCGTTTTAATTGTGCTCATTATACGAGCATATTGTAAATTCTCCGCTGCCTCGTCGAGTTCAGACTCGAGAGAGCCCTGGGAGCAGCGTCCGCAGTGCCGAAGGGCTCCTCAAGTCCTCCTTGAAATAATTTGAGTATAAAGTTGTGACCTCGAGCACCTGAAGTACCTTTCAAGCTACGCCTTCCAGGATTAATTTCAGATCCAAATCCACAAGGGATTCCTGGGTGAGCAGCTGATGTGAGCTCTCAGCGGAGGCTGAGAGATATGTCATACAATCCAATCTCCCGCTCCACTCAGATCACAGTCACCATTTAATTAAAGCCAGCAATGAACACTTTATTTAATGGCCTGGCCCCTCCCCCACTCCATTACGCCCACCTCTGACTCCTCACACCTCGCAAAGCATCACACAAGATCCTCAATCTAGTCCTAGTATAACTCCGTAAAACGACAGTAACGTTACAAAAGATCTCTATTTCATAGAAATGTTATGCCGCACAACTGTTTTCAACATCAGCGTATTTTACTAGGATTTCTAAAGGATCATGATGGTGAAGGAATTTAGCTTTGCCATCAAACGAATAAATTACATTTTGCAATATATTCACATAGAAAACAGCTATTTTTTAAATTGTGATAATATTAACTGTAATTTAATCCAATAAATGCAGGGGGAAAAAAAAAAATGTAAACTGGTGTATTGTTGGGGGTCTCTGCAAGTTCTACCTGCTGGGCCATACAGTAATTTGCAAGCAAGGGGTAATATCGGTTTCTTTGGCAGGAAGATTATCCCTTTAGTGAATCTGTCACTTCCCATTTCAGTTAACACACTGTTGAGTAGGGTTCATCACACACGGAAAAAAAAATACTCTGCATGGCCAAATATAAAGCAGAAACCACAGTCTTCAAAGCCACACAGAGAGGCCAAAAGAACCGAATTCTGAGGGACTCATTCACAACAATCAAAGACATGGGCTGTTTTGCCCCCGGACACGACTCTGAGAAAGTGGGCTAATGTGTTTTATAAACAAATGGCTTTTATATAGTTGAAAGTGGCCAAAGACACAATGGCACTCCCAGGTCTCTTACTTTTGTGTCGAAAGGCGATGGGGGTTAACTGGCTTTTGAGCAATGAGAGCACTTTGGTACATGTCATTTTGAAGGGGTTGCAGTTCACTCAAAATCTATCATCTGAGGCCGTTCTTTTCTGAGGATGTGGATCAGCACACAGAAGATTTGATTTGACAGGGTCAGGAGGTTGTGCCTCAGAGACATTAATAAACTCGCCAAGTCCCCGAGACTCCAGATTCACTTGACCCAACTGCTCCGCTGCTGATCCCAACAAACCTAGCAACAAAATGAAAGTTCAACAAATATCCAGTATATAGTTTCATTTTTTTCCGATTCTGCGATGTCTTTGAAATCTTTTCATATTTTATCCTTAAATCTATCTATCTATCTATCTATCTATCTATCTATCTATCTATCTATCTATCATCTATCTATCTATCTATCTATCTATCTATCTATCTATCTATCTATCTATCTATCTATCTATCTATCTATCTATCTATCTATCTCATCTATCTATCTATCTATCTATCTATCTATCTATCTATCTATCGCCTCACACCAAGGAGGTTTCCATTTCTAGTCCTAGCTGTTCTCCCTGTGTCTGGATGGGTTTCCTACGGATGCTCCAGTTTCCTCCAAGCCTTGTAATGGGGAGGGTTTGGGAAAGACCTGGCGACCTAAAAATCATTGGCAAGACAATTCATAGACAGCCTCTTGTGTATGGTTGAGATTTACCATATGGCCATATATATGTATATTAAGGCAGGATATCAGGTAGATATTGTGCTGCTTGCCTTAGCACAAACTACAACTAATACAAATTTTTTTTTTTTAATTCTCTTTTGACTTGAGCCAATGAGTAACCAAGAATAACACCTTACAAACACTCTGAAAATCACATAGCAACAAACTAAAAGTCCTCCAAACACCTTAGCAATGGCATAGCAATACCTATGACGCTAAAGGATGAGAATGGGTTGGCAATACCTTGGCAACCACCATAGGTATGTGTGCAAGTTACAAGTTCATCCAAACCGGAAAAAAGTAATTAGTGTAGATGGTATAGAGATGTAGGGAAAATATTGGTGAGAGCAAAGAGAAACTGATCAGCGAAACTCAAACCTGTGTTCCAATAGGAGCACTACAGATTTAGGCTCAATCCCAATTCACCCCTTGGCCCTACCCCTTAGCCCTACCCCTCCGTTTTGCGCGTTCACGTCTAGGGGTAGGGTGTCCTGATTCTTGTTGAGATTGAGGGTAGGGCGAAGGGGTAGGGCTACATAGCCCTCGAAACTGAGATTTTTCAGAGGCACACTCCAAACGGAGGGCTAAGGAGAAAGTTCACGGAATGCATCGGAAATCACCGGCAAGATGGATCGCAAACGGTTAAACATTTAAATTTAGCGCCATATGATTCCACCACGCACTTTATTTACTCTTATAATAACACTATAGCCGTTTAAATTAAGAAATTGTATAATAAATTACCTTTCTGATCAGAAAAGACATACATTTCGAGGAAGGGATGTTATAATCATCATGTTTATTCAAAGTTAAGAGCAGCTGCGCTGATTGTCAGTTGTTGTCATGGAGAAATCCTGTAAAAACTCTGTAACGGCAGAGCCATCGCCGACGACTGATGACGTATCGGGTTCATGAAGGGTTGTTCCATTTCGTAGGGGTATATTTCAACCCCTTGGCCCTTATAACTCCGTTTTAAGGGCCAAGGGGTACACTCGAAAACAAGGGGTAGGGCCAAGGGGTGAATTGGGATTCAGCCTTAATGTGTCACATGCTCACTTGCTACAGCTGCAGCACGGCTTCAATGATGGTATGTTTTTCAAACTTAAAGGACAACTCCGTCGCAAAATGAACCTTTGGACTAATAACACATTGGTACCTCAACCATTCTCTGAGATTTGTTATCATGATAATCAAATGTAAAGAGTTTTATCTCTTAAAATTGTTTAGAGTATAACGCTAATATATGATGGCATTTAATAAGTAAAAATAACTAAAATATCTTCTTATTAAACTGTCTGTACACTTAACAAAGTTTTCTCAATGCTTTGGTTTGCAAGTAGGGACCCTCATTACGTTACTGTGTTAGTGTGGGGCTATTTTGAGTCTCTGTTAGTGGTACTGTATTAAGTAGCGATTTCTTTTTACTTTTTATATGGCGTTATAATCTAAACAGATTTTAGAGATAAAAATCTTTACATTCGATCATTCGATCATCATGAAAAAAAATCTTAGAGAACGGTCGACTAGGTACCAATGTGTTATTAGACCAATGGGATCATTTTGCGCCGGAGTTCTCCTTTAACATTTCAGCTGTCCTACATTCTCACTAACTCACATATGCTCCAAAAATTAAAATAAAAATAAAAATTACATAACACACACACATATATATATATATATATATATATGTATGTATACATACGCATATATATACAGTCCAACTGCTTGTTAACACTTAATTTCTAAGCAGCCAATCACATGGCGGCAACTCAGTGCATTTAGGCATGTAGACATGGTCAAGACAATCTCCTGCAGTTCAAACCGAGCATCAGTATGGGGAAGAAAGGTGATTTGAGTGACTTTGAACGTGGCATGATTGTTGGTGCCAGAAGGGCTGGTCTGAGTATTTCAGAAACTGCTAATCTACTGGGATTTTCACGCACAACCATCTCTAGGGTTTACAGAGAATGGTCCGAAAAAGAAAAAACATCCAGTGAGCGGCAGTTCTGTGGGCGGAAATGCCTTGTTGATGCCAGAGGTCAGAGGAGAATGGCCAGACTGGTTCGAGCTGATAGAAGGGCAACAGTGACTCAAACAACCACCCGTTACAACCAAGGTGGGCAGAAGAGCATCTCTGAACGCACAGTACGTCGAACTTTGAGGCAGATGGGCTACAGCAGCAGAAGACCACACCGGGTGCCACTCCTTTCAGCTAAGAACAGGAAACTGAGGCTACAATTTGCACAAGCTCATCGAAATTGGACAATAGAAGATTGGAAAAACGTTGCCTGGTCTGATGAGTTCTCGATTTCTGCTGCGACATTCGGATGGTAGGGTCAGAATTTGGCGTCTACAACATGAAAGCATGGATCCATCCTGCCTTGTATCAACGGTTCAGGCTGGTGGTGGTGGTGTCATGGTGTGGGGAATATTTTCTTGGCACTCTTTGGGCCCCTTGGTACCAATTGAGCATCGTTGCAACGCCACAGCCTACCTGAGTATTGTTGCTGACCATGTCCATCCCTTTATGACCACAATGTACCCAACTTCTGATGGCTACTTTCAGCAGGATAATGCGCCATGTCATAAAGCTGGAATCATCTCAGACTGGTTTCTTGAACATGACAATGAGTTCGCTGTACTCAAATGGCCTCCACAGTCACCAGATCTCAATCCAATAGAGCATCTTTGGGATGTGGTGGGACGGGAGATTCGCATCATGGATGTGCAGCCGACAAATCTGCGGCAACTGTGTGATGCCATCATGTCAATATGGACCAAACTCCCTGAGGAATGCTTCCAGCACCTTGTTGAATCTATGCCACGAAGAATTGAGGCAGTTCTGAAGGCAAAAGGGGGTCCAACCCGTTACTAGCATGGGGTACCTAATAAAGTGGCCTGTGTATGTGTATATATATATATATATATATATACACACACACACGCAATCTATCAATTTCATTCAAGTGATTGCTTAGCAAGTTCTGAGACTACAGCAGAATTAGACACTCTGAAATCCCAGTAAGACATGCCTTCTGGCCATTCATACATCTCCATAAAAGCCCAGACTGTCTAACAGCCAAGATCAGTTGCACTCCTCTGAACAACCACGTTTTAAAAAAGAAAACACAAAGAAACAAGATCTGCGCTTTGCAGAGGACACGTATTACTAAGCTGCTTATTCACGAATTTCTGTGATGCATTAATTAAGGAAAGGATGCAGGAGATATATGATTGAGTGAACAGAGAGAGAGTCAGGGAAAAACAGATTATGTGAGGCACTCTGGAGCTTTCTTCTTCCAAGCAACTGCAATATGGCCGAAGGGATCTGGTTAACCCACTTCTATCAGACGACTGTGGAGTCAGGCTTCCAATGAAAGGAGTTGAGATTTGTTGCTGTAAGACACTTTGTATGTGCCAGGAAACATGCAAATGCTTCTGCAGCATATAGTAGCCTGGTTCGTGGTGTTCAACAGCAAAGAAATGATGTCTACAATTAAGAAGCATCAAAGGGACGACCCTCGGGAGCACTACATCAGGCCGGGGGCATTGAAAGTTCTTCTGTGCAGAATAATCGGGACACATCATGGGTTTGATCTACAGTACAAATAACACACAAACTGATTTAAATATACCTTGAATGCACCACGAGTCACATTGGATAAAACTGTCGCCTGATGAATATTTATAAAAGTAATTGTGCCTGGGTCAGATTTATTCCTTTGTAACCCATCAATTGTTTTAAAAATACATAAAATGTAATGCATACATACAGTGACTTGAATACACCTCTTCTTCAATAAAGAAAGTTTTTCATGTATGAATAAAAATAAATAAAATAATTGGGGTGGCGGGTGGGTGGTTAAGTCTTATGCTGACAGTCATTTATTATTATATCTTATATTAAATAAATTATATGATAGAGAGGACCCCTAATTTGAACTTTATATGAAAACGCATAGTTAGACCACATAGTAAAAAAAAAAAAAATCAGGTAAAATGTAATTTTTACAAATTTGTTATATTATGTAAATACATGCTATTTCTATGATATTTAGTTAATTAATTAATTAATCAAAATACTAATATATTTTAAAAACTTAAAATGCTTTAGCAGTGAACACTCACATGCATTAAAGGTTCAGGGAAAATGTTATCAAATGTAAGCTTCTCTTGAAAATGATAAAAAAGGCCTTCAAACAACATAAAACAAACATGAATACAAAGAGTACATGGTTCTAAGAACTTATCATGTGTCTTAAAACATTTTTTTTCATTTTAATTTATCATGGACCCTTATATGTTATTGACCCACCTACAATATCTCAAATGAATAATTAAGTTTGCCTGGTCATTTTAACATATAATCTAATCACAAGGATGAAAAATGAGTGCAGAACACCAGCATATGCTTGATGCATCCCTGGCTGTACAAACAATGCACTTTGGCAGCATCTGCTGGGGCCCAAAAAATTACACACCGCTGTTCACGATAGAGGACACGGACCTGCTGCTGTGTTTCAGCAGGATGTCCGCAGTCCGTCCACATACTGTATACAAACCCAAGCATGTGTATCTCATCTTCAGAGTGTGATAATTGAATAATAATCTAATTTGCATTTTCAGACAGCTCCAGCAAGCGGCAAGGATTTCAACTTAACAGATAACTGACAATTATCTCAATTTCCTTTAATGTTTTAATTTCGAGCAGGCACTATTATGTGGGAACAGATAGGGTGAGCGATGATTAAAATAGCAACTTGTGTTGGTTTTGCAGCTTTGAAATGACTTGTCCTATCAGAGTGAATGCACATGGGAAGCGTCCCTCTCCTATTCGCTTTAATTCCCTGGTGTTTAGCATATTGAATGCCCCATGGCTGGTAAATTAGTCACATCTGGAATAGCCTAATTAACAGATAGGAGCTTAACCTACTTATCAGAGCAAGCCACTTGGACTTTTTTCCTTTTTTTTGGTATAGAGGGTGGGGGCACTCAGAGGTGGGCAGGCAGGCAGGACTGGATGGTGGATGGAGAGAAGAAAGAGTGACTAGATTGGTGCTCGTCAGCTTCCCAGTTTGCTGATGACGTTCTTGTTTTTTTTTTTTTTCTTAAGAAATCTGCCCACCTGCCTTCACACTGACTCATTTCCCAAATAAAGTGCATCTGATGATGTCAAGGTGTCAAGAAGCGTGGCTGACAGCCCAACATTACCAAACAATTGGCAGGGGTCAACATAAAAACAATACCACACTCTCAGACCCTCCATTACAGAAATGGAAAAATTCTGTCAGCCCTGGATTTAATGTTATTTGCAAATGATACAGTACTTTAAGTACCCGCTTATTCCATCTCTCCACCTCTTTCAGCCCCTCTGCTCATTTCGCTCCTTCCTTTCAAGCACAATTAAAGGTAAATAGGCAATAAAGGAATTGCTTTAAGTATTAACGCTGCCCCCTCCCCCCATCTTTTATGGTTTAATGGTAAACATGGCTTTTGTACCACAATTTCCATTAATGTAATCTAATAGCTGTTCTAGTAGACCCCGCCATCACATTATTGATATCTGCAGGATAAAAGCAATTTTTCATTTAATGTGTGAGAGGAAAAGAAAAATAGAACGGTTCCTGTGCTAGCTTGGCTGTATAATGGAACACGGAGGAAATAAAATCATTCATGCCTCTTATGACAGGTGTTACGTTTTAAAAACCTTCAATAAAAGCTGTGGCCTTTCCGATTCCCCCTAATTAATCATCGGCAACCCTTTAAGCGTCAAGGGATGGCGGACGATCTCCGCCGTAAATTTGAGAAATGCCGTCTCTACACGATAAGACCACTGCGCCGGTTTCAATCCCCTTTGTACGCATCCGGCCTTAAAAAACATTCCCACAGCTAACAGGCGAGCATATTAGAAAATAAAATACAATATCTGCCACCTGACACTTCAATTTAGCCCGCTCCAACTGCTGAAGCCATCAGCCCGCTGGCCTGCCTGCCTGCCATGATGGAGAATCCCCAAATATCACTTAACTGATCTGAGCCAGGCACGTAATGCTCATGCACTCTCCCCCACTGCATTACTGACACACACTCTCTTCTCTGCAGTGCGTTCCGCTCACACACACAATCTCATTTTAATTGACTGCATTGTCTGGGCCGGGGCTGCGGGGAGTGCCTCCACCCTCCTCTCTCCACCCTGCCGCTTTGAGGAGTATCTACAATCCGATAATCTTCAAGCTCCTCACCACATCTATTACACTGCAGAAGAACAGACACTGAGAAACCAGTGCCTTTAAAGGGATAGTTCAGCCAAAAATGATAACGTGCTCATACTTTACTCACCCTCGTGTTGTTTCAAAGCTGTATGACTTTTGTTCTTCGTGCAGCACAAAAGGAGATATTTTAAAGAATGTGTAGACCAACATTTTCCAAGAAATTACAATGAATGGAAACTGGATCTTTTGAGCTTCAAAGGATTCAAAAAGCACAATAATATATTCTAAAATTGGATTATACACTTTGGCATGAAAATACTAGTTCAGTCTTTCAGTCAATTGAAGGAGTAATTCACTTAAAAAAAATGCTGATAGTTTACTCACCCTCATGTCATCCAAGATTTCCATGTCTTTCTTTCTTCAGTCGAAAAGAAATTAAGGTTTTTGATGAAAACATTCCAGGATTTTTCTCCATATAATGCACTTCATTGGTAACCAAACGGTTCAAGGTCCAAAAGACAGTTTCAGTGCAAACTCAAACTGTTCAAAGAGCTTTAACCGATTCCAGACGATGAATAAGGGTCTTATCAAGCGAAATGATCACTCATTAAAAAAAAAATTATAATAAAGTTTAAGTTTTATAAGCTCAAATGGTTGCCTTGCTCTGTTCTGTAATGCACGTTCGTGACATCAAAATGAAAAAATCTTTTTTCAGAGTCAATTCATTCATTTCGTTTGTTGAATGAACAAACACTGAAAAAAGATCTGTTCATTTTGATAAACAAATTCAAACAGGAGAGTCACGACCGTGAATCACAGAATTTGAGCTTACTTAAATTGAGAAATCGAAATGAGCGATCATTTCGCTTGATAAGACCCTTATTCATAGTCTGGAATCGTTTAAAGCCCTTTGATCAGTTTGCACTGAAAATGTCTTTTGGACCTTGAACCGTTTGGTTACTGGAATGTTTTCATCAAAAACCTTAATTTCTTTTTCGAACTGAAGACAATTTGTGAGTAAAAAAATTGTTTCAAAAGTAAATACTACGCCATTTTTTTTCTCAGTGTAGACTTCTTCTGAAGCCATATGCTATTTTTTTATGAAGAACAGACTTTGAAAGGTTTTGAAAAGCCAACTTTAACTGGAAACTTTAGAATACACTTCACAGTTTCAAAAGATAAGCATTCTTTTGTGTCAGATATTTTGAATAAATTGGTCTAGTTAACAACGAGTCATTCCGTTCATGAATCGGAGCTGATTCTTGAGCTCAGTTGACAGTTTTGATTCCTTTATAGTAGTGAACAGCTCTCTGGAGATTATCAGTGAACAACCTAAATTTTAATCTATTCCTCACACAAAGCAATTGTATGACTTTAGAAGACTTAAATATACTTAAATATGCATGAGTCATATGGACTACTTACAAGTTCATAGTCCTTTTGTGTCCTTTTTTAAAAGCTTGAAAGCTCTGGCCACAATTTTGTTGTGATTTCATGAGGTAAAAATTACCCATACTGTGACATCTTATATCCACCCTTAAAGGGTTAGTTCACCCAAAAATGAAAATTAAGTCATTAATTACTCACCCCCATGTTGTTCCAACCCCGTAAGACCTTCGTTCGTCTTCGGAACACAAATGAAGATATTTTTGATTAAATTTGAGAGCTGTATCACTACCACATAGGCACCCTAAAGGATTGAAACTTGACGGCCCAGAAAGTCAATGAAGAAAGTGTTCAAATATTCCACGTGACAACAGTGGCTCAAGTATAAGTTCATCAAGCGACGAGAATACTTTTTGTGCGAAAAAAAACAAACAAAAATAACGACTTTATTCGACTACTCCATTACTTCCTTATAGGCCTGAGACGAGAGTTCAAGAGATTTCCACGACATATGCGCGAGAATTGCGATCTTCTTCAACAACTTCAGTTAAGTTCTCGCGCATGCGTCGTGGAAATCTCTTGAACTCTCTTGAATGACTTAATTTTCATTTTTGGGTGAACTATCCCTTTAAAAGGTGCATATTAGTACCTTAGAGTAGTTACAAGTTCCCTTAAGTTACTATGAACCTTAGGGATAAATACGGTACTAAGTATTTTAAGGTTACTGTGCCAGTGACAAGCTGTTGTACCCTTAAAAGGTCAACTTTTGTAGAGTGTACATACTGCAAGTAAACATGAATGAGTAAATAAAGACATAACTTTAATTGCTTAGAGTGGGCCTATAAAAGCCAGGTGCCAACAGGAAGCTGCACACTTGCCCTTTGTCTTAACTGCGCTCATTCTCTGCTTCTCTCTCTCCCACTGCTGAGGTATGTAGCCGGCATAGCAATCTCCCTGCATCGCCATCCTTCACCACATCAAATGATCATTTAGCACGGCCCCTCTCCGTGATTGATTGACTCAGCCCACGCCTAAATCACCCTCATAAAACCGGTATTGTGACAATGCTGGGAGTGTGACAGGTTAAGGAATTGTATTGATTCACAACTGCAGTCCTGCGGTGTGACTGAGGCACGTCAGTAAGACCGCAGAAAGAGCCACCAGCTTCCGAATAGCGCGTTGATTTTCAATACACAAAGAGAATATGCTTTAAACTGGTGCTTTCAAAGTTCATTAGAGAATAGAGCTTGAAGTATCACTAACAGGTTTAAGAGAGGTCTCTGAAGAGTGCCACTAAAAGAACAGTAATGCTTTCTAGGACTGACTCCAAAATCCATTTTCTCTCCTCAAATGTAGCATGCTGCCATTCAAAGAAAGCTCATTCAGGACATGCTTTAAAAAGTGTCCTCGTGGACTGTTCATGTGTCAACAGTCCTCTAGCGTCAAAGGAAAGCTTCCCTGACATAAGAAGGCCTTGGGGTACGTCCCAGCCCAAAAAGTCAGTCATTTTTTCCTGCAGCATGGGAAATAACACCGAGAATTAGCCAGTCGTGAAGAAACACTCTTTGTTTCGGGTATTTTACAGAGGTGGCATGTCCCGTGTCAGTCCTCACAAATCGACAGAGGGCTCCAGACAAATCACAGCCAGCCGAGGCAATATATGAGACTTCTGGCCCCTGAACAAGACTGCTGAAATCAGCAGCTTTACAGGGTCAGTCCTCCAACCACCCTCCCTTTCTCTCTCCCTCTATTTTTTTTCTTTCCCTTACTGCCGAGACGCCAAAGCAATCAATCTTAACTAGAGCCATTCCTTCTCTGGAGTGAAGGGTGCCATTTGTTTCTTCCATTGGGATGCTACCCTTTCCACGGAATATCTCTCCTGTGCCGATCTTTTTACATATTCCTTCATTATTGGTTTATGATTGTAATAAGAGCTCTAATGTTCCTGATGCCCAAGACGATCCCTTCAGTTTGTAGTCTGAATACTGATAGTGATTTTACCTTAGAGGGGTTTAATAATGATTTACGAGATACCTTTTTTGTTTTGTTGAAATTAAAAGCTCTTCAAAGAGTTGATTTCCACCGTCACAGAGAATGCAGAACATATTCAAAGAGGTTTCCCAAAACACTTCCCCTGTTTGCCATTGGTTGACTAAATGGATAGCCCCTGCCCCTAGGCTCGCACCATTTGTTAACCACTGTTGCTGTGTTGGGCTGGCCAGAAAAAGCCACAGAGGGAGTGGGTCTCATTCATGAAACACAAGCAGAACGATTTTTTTGTGTAAATCGTGTGTAAAGTGGTTCTGGCGTAAATTTTCGGATTCATTAAAATGTTCGTATTTTCCAAATGTTAGTTAGTACGCAAAAAATCTACACCTGCTCCCAGCCACGCGTAAAATGGTACACTTAACATCCGAACGTTTTGCTCATTAATAAGGCTGCATTTTAATTCACCTCAATTGGGTACATAGTTAAAAAGCATTTTGAAAAAATATTTTACAATACTAACTTTTTTCCCCTCAGAATAGTTTAAATCTCACAATTCTGACTTTATTTCATGCATTTCTGACTTTATATCACGCAATTGCGACTTTATATCTGAGCAATTCTGACTTTATATATCGCAATTCCTGAGAAATAAAGTCAGAATTTTGAGATAAAAAGTCGCAATTACCTTTTTTATTTTTCATTCTATGGCGGAAACAAGCTTCCATAAGTAATAATAGATCTGGTGATCGATGGTGGTCCTTTTTCAGTTTGAATACGATTTGTCCGAAGTGAACTAATTCGTTTTTTTGCTGTCAAGCTTAATGTCGAACCATTTTCTTCTCACTTCTGGGACTGTTCGATTAACAGATGAAACTCCATTAACTGCATCTGTTATATGCCGCCAAGCTTCCTTTTTTAGGACCTGATAGGCCACTATGTACGCTTGAAAATAAAATTGGCGTTTTGAATGAACTTCTGATAATAAAACTTCAATTTCTGCATCCGAGAAATCTTTCTTTTTCATTCGCATTCATGTTATTATATGCCTATATATAGATGTCAGTACGGATATAATGAGCGGGATTTATGGTAATTGAGAATGAACGTGCACGCGCATCCTATTTACGACTGGTTGGAATTCACTAACACACACACATTTCACTATCACATCGGACGTTTACGAAGTATTTGTGAATCAGTAGAAGTTTTCAGGGAAGTTCTCTTTACGCACAAATCAGTTTTCTCATATATTTATGAATGTTTCATGAATGAGACCCATTGATCACATTTTATCATGGGAAATAAGTCTGGATTTCTTATAGTTGTCTCGACATGTTAAGCTTTAACATCTTAAAAGAAATACACACTTCAGCCCTAAATTTGCCTTTGAGTGTCTGAATTGCCAAATGATGATTTAGTAACTGAGACCACATTCATTCCTGGTCATGTGTCACCACAGATTTTGACACAATTTGAATTAAATATTTTCCCATTATAGGCGCCGATGAAGAAATGCAGAAATACTGTGGGGTATTTTTACATTAGTGACTTCTGAAGCTTTTTAAACATGTTCAGCTGGCTGTGGGTTATATTTGCCAATAACTGAAGACCATTACTTAGAGTGAAGAATCAAAATATTAAAATTAAGCAGGAAAGCACAACTGAGGAGGGACATTATTTGTCAAACACCCGGACACTCCACAGGCAAAAAACAGAGAGAGAGAGAGAGAGAGAGAGAGAGAGAGATGGTCTGTGGGAGAGTGGAGAGATTCCTTTCATTAATCCATGAATGTAATTACTGTATAAACAGCCCCTTCCTCTGATTGATGTCCCTCAGCCATGTTTCATTTACTTCAGCATGTTCTCATATTTGAGTGAATAAACAAGCATATTCCCACAGGAGTCATTTACATCTCACCCCTCTCATCAAACACATTAAAGGCAGCTGAACCCCGCTCCATTTCGCCGATATTTCCGGTCTGCCCATAAGATTCGGGGTATCGAAGGCATCTGAAGAAGGCGGAGTGACAGGGTAGTGAAATAGGCTATAGATTATACATAAAAAAGTAAAAAAAAAAAAGATGATGGATGTAGAGAGGAGTCATTTAAATCCACATCTCAGCTGCTTGTGCTGTGGAGACGCCTGGAGAGGTTCAGTTATTCCGGCAATTCTACAAATAGCTTTTCACTCAATGGAAGCATGCAAGAGTTGGACCTTGTTTCAAAAATACACCAAATGTGAAAGGAGAGAATTACCCTCCTGAAAATTCACATATGGGTCAGATCAGTAAGTTTGATCATATGCTTCACACAAATAAGCCTTATAATCAGCTGTGTTCATAAAATATTGTAAACATAATGATGATACATCATGTCATGAATCTTAAAACACATGACCAGAACACTCAATATTATGAGTTCATATTAGGGGTGTCAATCACGTTTTGTCGGAGATTCCAGGATGTTAAGAGGGAAAAAAAATCATGTGACTTTATCATGTATATATTCATATATCATGATATAGATCAATGCATGATATATTAATAATTTTCCTTTTTTTGTGAAAGTAGGATGGATTAACTCTACAAGGATAATTATTAGTGGGAAATAGTGAATTTCACAATTGTTTCCAATTCTCCACTGAATAAGAGGCTTATAATTAAAGTTAGCATCTTTTTAGGCCTAATTCTAGAGCAGTGAGAGGTTTTCTTTTTTGTCATATTGTATATATATATATATATTTCAGAAAATACACATGAACACATTAAAAAGGTAGCTGAACCCCGCTCAGGTTTTCGCGTACATTTCCGGTCTATTATGGGAATTTTATGTGCTATAATGCTTTATACAGCACTCTTCAAGGTTAGAACCATAAACAGTTAAGTATTATGTACAGTATCATAACTGTGGCTACAATTATTTTACGACAATATAATAATATAAGTATTATATAATCAAATAATACATTTAAAAATGTTATGTAGTGACTATGAATACATTAAAAGGGCACATTATATACTGTAAATAGGCCTAGTATATAAGTAAAGTGTGATAAAATGTATTCGGTTTTAGCTTCCGAAGGAGGTCCACTTGAATCCGTTTTTTGTCCATTAAAACTGATTTACCATAAAAATAACTATTCAAATAGATTAACAGATTAATCGTTTAACAAAAATGTAACACACTACCAATCATTTCAGCAGTGAATATGATATACTGCTTCACCATTGACAGAACAATGGCCCTTGAAACTGCAGGTTGCCCATCATGGGATGCATTTGCAGGTCTCCATCAGCACCATGGACAGTTGCTGTTGAAGGGGACTGAATGATGAATCTGGATTTGTTTGGCCTTAAGGCCTTCCCAGGGCATTCCCCAGTTAGTCTGGTGCATAAAGGTTATTTCCACCAGACCGTCAACTTCCTGTCATAAATCCCCACGCAACAAGCTGAGGCTCCAGTACATGCACACATATTCAGACATCATATTTGACTTAAATCCCTCTGCTATTTGTTTGGTTTGACACTGGTGACACTTTGATTAATCTAATTTGCTTCGCTTGCGTTTACAGCTTCGGCGGCAATGAATCTTTATTTTTATATGGTCAAGCGCTGGCATTTCCCTTCAGACCGGGCTCGGAGAGGAAAGAGGGTGGGGGGTTTGTTGAGTGCCTCAGCCTTTCTGAGACGTAGCCTTCTGTCCATTCTGTCCTGCCTAAATTATGATGCACTTTAATTAAATTAAACCCTACACAAGCACTTAGACCAACTGCCAGCCACGAAGAGATTTCCTTTCCGAAAAACAGCACATTCACAAAGCCTTCCCAATCATGTTTGGCATACTGAAAATAGAGCCGCGATAAAGCAAATATTGACAATATGATGATTTCCAGTTAATTAACAAGTTTTTCATTTGGCCATTAAATATCCTGAAGATTGTGTCTCTTCATTTTAGTGTCACAACTTACGACAGAGATGTTACTAGCATCAGTAGCAAAAAGTTGAATTATTTCCATTAACATTTTAATTTCTGATTTAACAATTCAGCCATCACTCAGTGCCTGCATGTCACAATTTTCCATACCATAAAATGTTTAATAAACATATATTTTGTCAAATATTGAATTGTATTTACTATACTGCTGCATACACTCTTGAGAAGATAAGGTTCTATATAGAACCTTCAAAGGTTCTAAAGCGCTACGTGATTTGGAACCCTGAAAATCAAATGCGTGTGAATGATCACAAAAAATTCAAGATATGGGGGTTTGAACAAGTAATTAATCAATATCACACGAAGAGTGCCTTTTCAGTTTTTATCCTCCAAAAATCAGCATGATTAAAATGTGATATTAAGTTACTACAACAGTTTAATAAACAATAATTCAATTACAACTGCAAAATGTTGCAGAATAGTGTAATATATGACTAAAATAATAGACTATAAAGAACCTTTGTGCCAAAAGGGTTCTTTCAGTTCATTATCATATTTTTTTTTGCATTAAAGGTCCTTTGCAGTTGAGTAAAGAACCCTATGCTACATATATAGAACCCTATTTTTCAAAAGCTAGGGGTCAGTAAGATTTTTTTTTAAATTACACTTTTCAATTGATTTAAATTGACAAAAACATTAATGATGTTGCAAAATATTTCTATTTCAAATAAATGTGGATTTTTTTACTTTATTTTCAAGTAAAGTAAATGTTTCTTAAACATCATATCATCATATTATAATGATTTCTGAAGGATCAAATAAATGCAGAATTCAGTGAGCAAGAGACTTCTTTCAAAAACATAAAAAACATACTTTGAATGGTATTTTAGATGAAAATGATCAAATATCACTCTTCCTTATTTATTTTTTATTTATTTTTATCTAATTGCCTATTTGTTAATATATGGAACCAATTTTTTGAACCAAATAGCCACTGGGGTTAATTAAACAAATCAGCAATATTTACCTACATATTCTTTTAATAAAAACCTCTAAAATGTCATGCAGGCACAGAGTGGGGGCTACATATGTATTTATCACAATCAAAAAATGTGTAATATCCTTATTTGATTGGATCTGAAATGAAAACTGGTGCCTATAACTTATTTAAATGTATAAGGGCAACAATTTATCATGCTTCCATATTTCAGTCTGATGATCTTGTATATCTTTTTTTGATTCTTCACTGCCGCCATTAGTCAGCGGAGAGCGAAATACCCATTTTTTCTATTCCTCACTGCTGCCACTGGTCAATGGAGAAGCGAGTTACCCTTTTTTCCAGCAATACTTTGACAGATGATGATGGCACGCTGTAACTTAGGAAAGAATATGCGCCCCAGTTGAATGGAGAGCAACGCTTTATGGGATGAGTACATGGCCTTATGGGAGACTGAGGCTAACTGTGCTACTCTCGCTGGAAAATGCCTCTCACAACGTCTGAGTGACAGCGCTGTGCCTAGCAGATCCTCGCTGAATGAGTGACTGCTTCTCCTACAGGCCATTTTACTGACCTGGGAAGGGGAAAGGGGAAAAAAACTGTTGCAGCTCACACAGTCTCCAGAATAAATGGAGGTATTAAGCTTGATAACTAAAAACCGCACATTTGATCCTGCCATCCTCAGCATTTTTCCACACATAATTCTGGGCAGTTGAAAAGCATTTTGTGAAAGCTGCCGAGGTTAGCAATTCTGACTCCAGGGTTTCAGCACAGATAACAAGCCGGTCAATATTCAGAAAAAGGGAATTTAATTGGCTATCCCCTCGTCCTCCCCTTCTCGAGCCGTTACCTGCCAGAGTGCCAAGGGGGGCTTGTGGCAAAGCGTCTTAGCATGACTCTCTATCTAGACTGCCTGGCATTAAGAAGCAGTGCTTTTCATCAACACAGCTCATTTGCTCTGCTCTTTCTCAGCGCCTAACACAACACATTTGCTATTGTTTTTGCGCTTTCAGGAGCCTGATCAACCCATAGCGGCAATTTTGGCCAACGAAATGCACGGCTTGGCCAGTGGTTGCGGCAGGGCCACTGGCCCTCTGTCAGATTGCAATGGACACCCAGACTGTGGAAAATCGTGTGTGCCACAATAGAAACAAACGGTTATTTCAGGTTTCTCGCTCCAAAATCCTAACCTGGCCCTAGCCAGATGAATGTCGCTCCGCCTACTAGCTCCACTCATCCATCTGGAACCGATCCATTGAAATGGCGTTTCAGAAGGCTGGGCCTTATCAAAAATTCTTGCATACGATTGGATAAGCCACGTGTCTGTCATCTTGATCGACGTGCTATTTCAACCACTCACACCGAAGCCAACCCGTGACGCTGATGGGAGCGACGCAGGAAAAAACAAAACAGAATAGCCATCAATCAGCGAATGTCGGTAAACGATCAATGCCGTCTGTGCCATGAAAATGTGCGGATAAAAGGCAACATTATGCACAGCAAACTTATTTTTAACAAAGAAGCCAACCAAAAAAGTATACACGAACGACTACAGAACTCGGTTTAACATTGTTACAAGTTCAGGTAAGATCATGTCGGATATGCAGTCGGTGCTTTCGCTTTATCGGCAGACTCGAAGATGCCGTTCTCTGGTGTTCTTTTAATGAAACAATGTTATGTAAATTGGACAACACGGATGAAATAGCAGCATCAATGTTAACGCTTGCTTCCTCGATGCGAGCCGCCATTGTTGTCTGAATCAAAACAGTCTCACGCACTGACGCACGGTCGCTTCTCCACTACGTCACATCTGTGATACTCCCGCCCTGCGTCCTGATTGGCTAGGCCATAAAATTGCTTGGAGAAATCACTCTCAATGGGAGAGGTTCCAGATGGATGTGAGTGGAGCTAGGCGGAGCAATATTCATCTGGCTAGGGCCAGGTTACCAAAATCCTGCTCAGGGAGACGATCTCCATATGACTCACAGGCTTGAAAATAACTCCACTCATTCCAACACTTAGTCTGCCACTCCAGTGCAACAATAATATTTCTGTATCTAGAACAGCAATCGTCAATTCATTAAATGGAAGAAAACCCCTCTCAGCTGCTGCTATCATCTGCGATTAACAAAAGGGAAATGCTGAGCAGATGATTACGCTGCTCTGTGTCACCGTTTCGAGTGTAAAAGCAAGAGGGAGAGAGGTTAAACCTCAGTCAGATGTCACTTCCTCACCGCAACCTTTGGCCCGGAGTGGCTTTTCATCTCACCGTGAACTCTCACAATCCCTGAGGTGCCTCATCTTCAAGTGCATCACAATTACCCTACGGTGTCGTCTCTCTCTCTCTCTCCATAAATCCTTTTCCCTCTCCTTTTCTCTGTTCCTTTTTTCTCCTGATCCTCTGAATTACTATTCTCTGTCATTTCATCAAGCCAATGGAAATCTTTGGCACATGCGTATTATTAGGGCTGGGACACAGGATTTCAAAATTCGATTCAATTTCAATTCACCAGCTTGCAATTCGATTCGATTTCGATTCGATTCGATTCAATATTGATTATTTTGGATATCAGGTACAATACATGGCAAATTTTTCTCAAGGAAAACAAATCTCTTAACTAATGCTGTAAACTATGGGAGTCAGTTTTAGCCTATAGGCTTCATTAGCCGCCTATGATATTGAAGATAAAAATTAACTGATTTGTAGCTATACAAACACTTAAATTACACATTAATTTTATAATAAGAAAGTTATATGAAATATAAACATTTAAATGGTGGCTGTCATAAAAACTTGCCAGATGTATTCAAACATGCATTAAATATTAAAGAATTATAATGGATATGTGGTAACACTTTACAATAAGGTTCATTAGTTAACTACATTAGTTAACATGTACTAAGGATGAACAATACTTCTTCAGCATTTATTCATCTTAGTTAATATTAATTCCAACATTTACTAATACGTTATTAAAATCAAAGGTTGTATTAGTTAACATTAATTAATGCACTGTGAACTAACATGAACACAAAATGAACAGCTGCATTTATATTAATTAACATTAACAAAGATTAATAAACACTGTAACTAATGCATTGTCTCATCATTAGTTCATGTTAGTTAATGCATTTACTAATGTTAATGAACCTTATTGTAAAGCGTTACCGGATATGTTATATGGTTCATATAATTAGCAAAATTCTCCTCTGGAGTTAATTTTTCTAGCTGACTGACTAAGTTTATGGTCACATGATTTTTCTGAAGTAAATGTGACATTACATGACATTGTTTACGAGCTGACGTCTTTCCACGGATGAAACACTAAATTGAAGACTTTATTTCATAATAATAGTAACAAAGCACAAAGATTATTATGATTTATTGGATAGCATATGCGCTACAATGTTCCATTCATTCATTAAATGAAAACAGGATGACTAATCGATTCTTGAGATTTAAGAATCGATATTCGGTTGGTAAAAATGAGAATCGATTACTCGCAATATTTTTTTACCCAGCCCTATTTATTATAGATTCATGAAGAGAGAAGTGTAAATATAGGAGATTTAGAAAAAAACTAATCTGACAGTTGCATTATAACTTTTACCTATCAAACTTATTTACAAATATCTGTGTTGATTAAAGAGAAAGTGATAGATGGATGGATGATTAGATAGATAGTATAGACAGAACATGAATGGATGGATGTTCAGCATCATAACTCCTTAGTGTCACTAATATGCTGATTAAAATAAGAAAAGTATATACACACACACATGCATTATCTTTATTAATACTTACTTAAAATCCTGTTCTTTTGAACTACTTCTGTCAAACTGTGACCAACTTATTTATTTAATTAATAATAGTATCTCCAATCCTTTTGAGAGCATACATTTACACCCCTAACAGATGGGCACAAATAAATAAAAATATCCTATATAGAAAGCTACAGTGTGAAGCATGCAGTGCAATAACACATATTTCTGGTCAGCAACACAGCAGATGTCACTATGTGTCCCGGCTTTGGTTGACATGGTGCAATTTCCCATAACCCTGTCAGGACAATTACACCAGGAGCACGGCTACTCACAGATACAAGCCTCCACTCTGAGTACATCAGAGAGAGAGAGAGAGAGAGAGAGAGAGAGGAGAGAGATGAGAAAAGGGCTTGAGAACTGAAACCTCCAAGTCAAACAGAGAGGATGAGATGGGTTGATCTAAAGACCTAAAGGCTAGTACAACAGATAGAGGGGCTGTACTCTGCAGTGAGACATACGGTCTCGTTCTCTCTTCCCCTCCTCCCCCTCTTCCTCTATCCTGCACCTGGGACCAGTGGGGCTGTGTAGTCATCTCCTCTCTCTCTAGCTCTCTGTACTCTCCTGAGCAGCAGGCTC
This sequence comes from Hybognathus amarus, assembly GCA_030378365.1. Taxonomy (NCBI): domain Eukaryota; kingdom Metazoa; phylum Chordata; class Actinopteri; order Cypriniformes; family Leuciscidae; genus Hybognathus; species Hybognathus amarus. Next base: position 189,772 of record JAQIUQ010000412.1, read on the forward strand.
TTAACCAGACCAGGCAAAAAGCCCACTGAGACCTGACAGCTGGAGCCTGTCTCTCCTGAATGTGCCATACCACTGGAGTCCTATCCTGAGGTGTTCAGCCCTCCAGCCCCCCCTCCCCCTCTCTGATATGGGTGAGAACATGAAGACTGACATGACCCAGAGGACAGATTGCTTTAAATTGATGTGACAAAAAAGCAGGGGGAAGGGTCTATGTGTCCATGTGTGCACATGTTTTCGAGACAATGAGAGTGGAAACTGTAACTTAAATAGTCATTGAGTGACATGTGGTATCAATGGGACCACTCTTTATCATGGTTGTGGCCCAGATGCAAATGACGGTGGGGTTTGGGGGCCTTCGACCAAACTGATTAGGTTGAGCACCTCCAAAAGAGCTTGGATTGGTCTTAAAGGCATTCTTTTCACAAAGAAGTGAATACTAGTTTCATGAATGTTCTAATTAAGGATGCAGTAGAACTATTTTCATATTATGGATGATAAATAAAGCATCGCTAAAAAAGAGGAAATAGGAAATATCAACCCAGTCTCTTGAAAGTGCGTATCTATACCACAAATGTCATTTTTCGTGGCATTTTTAAGCCAAAAATGTTTTTTTTTTGTTTTTTTTTGTACATATGATACGCACTTTAAACTCCTTGGGTAGGTTTAGGGGGAGGGGGTGGGGAGTTTATGCGTATTATACGCCATAAAGTGCGTATCATATGCACGCAAAAAACGCGTACCATGTACACACAAAAACTTTTTTTGGTGTATAAATGGCACGAGAAATGACATTCGTGCTATAGATACCAACTTTCATGAGATCAGGCTGGAAATATGCCAACATAGGACAGAATACTACCGTTTCAAGAGTGATGGATGGGTTAAATGTTACACAACAAAATTATTTTTATTCACTATGGTTTGTGCATCCCCATCTCAAATGTGGCAGGTAATCTAAATGTAAAAAGGGGAAATTAACATGCACAATTAACAGATTAAAAATCAAAATAACTGATATTAAAAAGCTATGACAAAAGTTGGATTACAAGTTGGACTAACTGTAGATACGAATGAACCTCAACTGAAAGTGCCATGGAAATTACCATACTTTCAGATATTAAGATAAAGGACAGAAATTATTTTATAAAGTGTACTCAATGATAGTCAATGTACCGTATTAACTTTTCAGTTTTTGAGACATACCGTTTTAATTTCATCAGTATGCAGGGGGATGAAGACTAAGTTTGGGATTGGTCCACAGTACCCTGCATCCAGTTAAAAATGATTAATGATACACAGTGAAACAGAACTCCAAATATATGCAGCAAATTACAGCAACTTACAAATGCAGGACATGTTTCCCTGCTTAACTACTGACTAGTAGCCTGGTAATTTGTTTTTCGCACAGCTCCACCGTGTTATTAAATTATCACATATTAGCCAATATTTAAGTGCGCTCCCTCAAGCAATTTGCAGAAATCAGAAAAGAGCGAGCATAGCCGCCCTAATCAAGGTTGGATAAACAAATGCTAATTTTGAGGCTGAACTATGGCAAGGTGTAAGCCAAGCAAACATCTGTTAACATGCCTAATTTGTAAGCATATTAAACAGGGAGAGTATCATCAAGAACAATCCATCATTTTGGCAACAAACAAATGTTTACTCAATTAATACAATTCATCTGAGATTTCAATAGGCTGAACACAAAAATCAGAAAGCAAAAGTATATTTCTTTTGAGAAAACATTGCTGGAATGATTCGGGTCCAAAGAAACGCATTCATGTGGGTTTTCAATGGAGAAAAGGTAAATTTACAAATCTTAAGTTTTATAACGCAAATAATCTGTTTTTAAACAAGAGACGTTCTGTTCAGTAATTTGGTCATGATGATCAGAGAAGGATATTCAATACTTCTGTATGTGTCACCTAACCAACAATAATGCTCATACACCAGTATTTGGGATTAACCTGCCCACTCACAGTGTAATACTTCCTATGCAGGGCTCTGTATTCATCTACACCAACTCACTTCCTCTTCCTTTCTCTCTTTCTTCTCTCATCAAACTTTCTGTAAAATATAGTGCATAGGGAGATATGTGACTTGCCCAGAAAACGGCTCCAAACAGGGCTAATCCATTGTGAGCATTCCCAATCACTCAAAACAAAAGATCCAAGAATAAACTACTTTATCTGGCAAAGCATTTATACTGCATGGGAAGACGCTGGTCCTCTGGTGAAGCGCGAATGGGTGAAAATGACATTTCTGTGCCAAGCCTTTTATCCGTACGTGTGCCCAAATCTCAATATTTGTTTTTAGCTAGCCTACTTATATTGAGAGCTAAAAAAAGGTCAATAGGATCCTTATTAGATCCATCTGTGGAGAAACAGTTGCGTAATGCACTAAAAATACAAACGCTGTACCCTGCATTTGTTTTTAATCATCGTGTTCTGATAGGCAATAATGCCTGTCAAAGAAAAATAGATGGTGAAAACATAGATACTTTGGCTTCGGTTCAGAAAAGCCTTTTTCAATACCTCTGGCTGGAGAAAGAAGAGGAGCACTGTGCTGCATATTGAACAGGTATACAGGTACACAGTCGCATTTAGGTGCATAGAGAGTGGAGTCAAGCCTGTGGAAGAAATGGTCCCAACCGGGTCATTTTATCCCTTTTGAATTTGATGGGACATGTGAAACTGAATTCTTAATTTCATAAAATAATACCTTTTTTTAATACATCACCACTTTAAGACCTTGTTGCAACCCCAGTGGGTTTGTAAAGCAAGATAGTGTGCCATTCAGAATTGAACTCATAGTGACTTTCAAATTCCAATTCAAATCCAAATTGCAGTTTGAATATAAATGTAAGGAAGTAGAATTGAAATGAGGTGTAATGTACACTATACAACTGTACATTTTTAACTACAAAATCAACGTTGAACCAAAAGAGAATACAATGCTGAATCAAGTCTAGTTTTTTGTTATTTTTGGACCAAAATGTATTTTCGATTAGCGATATAGCAAAATATATTATCACAATATTTTTTCCCACATTGATTGATATCCATATTTGTTACGATATATAATGTTTAGCCAATATTTTGTTTATAATTAATTAGCCTATTGTTGAGAATATATTTTGTTATTAAATAATATTGCTCCTTTTCGTATCGCTTTTCACGGTTGATTGTTGTTTAGGTAACTTACAGCCCCGCTTGCGCTGCTAACAGCAGAAAGAACCACTAGTATGTTGGCACGGATTAACGTTAACATGAGCCCGCATTTTAATACTCTCAGTGTGGTCGCTGAGATGGTATCTTTTAGGTGACTGAAAAAGGTAACAAAAAAGGTAACACAGTTTCAATTATATGGAAGTAGTTTGAATAGCTGAAAAGCAACAAAGCGCAAATAAAGATAGTCTGCAAAATATGCCGTCGGTCAGTGATAACCAAGGCGGGAAACACGTTGTCGCTTTTCCAAACCACTTCCATATAATTGACATTGTGTTACCTTTTTTGTCAACAATTTCCTCAGTTTTGGAAGATAGTGCGAGAGCGAGTTCACTTTCACCATCGCTTTCGTGTATGTCGTGTTTCGCTCATTTTTTCTTTACATTCACTATCTTCACTGGCGGTAGCTCAAACAGTGCTCTGCAAGCAAATGGGCGTGTACTTAGACGCACAAGTCAAAATCTGCGGTCTGACTGGCTGTTGTCTGTTTATTTCTGCTTTGTAATAGGCCGTCTATCCATATCGAGTAAAACATGTCAAGTTTATCATCGTAGTCTACATAAATCTTATCGCGATGCCATATCGAGATTGTTTTATCACCCAGCCCAATTTTCGATGCTTCAAAAAATTCTAACTAACCCACTGATGTCTTTGATGTCTTTATTTCCTTTCTGGAAAAGGACAGCATACCATACATACATTTTCAAAGTTTCTCTGACTACATCTAAAATATCTTAGGCTACGTTCACACTGCAGGGCTTAATGCTCAATTCCGATTTTTTGAAAAAAATTTATTTTTTTTGCAAGGCCGTTCACATTTCCAATTAAATCCGAACCTTTTGTGATCTCCTGTGTGAACGTGAAATGACCCGGAAGTGACCCGTATGAGCAGAGAAAAGTACTCAACGGTCAACGACGTCACTTGTTGTTTGCGGAAGTAGCTAAATGGATGTCGACAGTGGAGCTCGTTTGGCAATATTAAAGTTATTTTCACAACAGAGGCAGCACACTTACAATCTTCTCGATTTAAGAAGAAAATTAAACAGAGGAACGTGTGGGTGCGGAGTCGCAGCCAGGAGTGGTGGGATACTGATGCGAGTGGTTTCACTGATACAGAATTCATCAGTAACTTCCGAATGACCAGATCCACCTTCGATTATGTTTGTGAGCGTCTTCGATCAACTCTGTCATGGGAAGAGACACGTCTGCGGCGGCCCATAACAGTGCAGAAAAACGTTGGAATGTATTGGCGAGCTACAGGTGCGTGCAATGACATGCGTGACGGATATATGTGACCTGGCCGTTCAGATTGAAGTCGCATTTCAAAAGATCGGATGCATATCGGATTTTGACCACATACCTCAAGTGGCCTGGGTTGCATTTGAAAAGATCTGGATCTGTGTTGTTCAGACTGTCATGAAAAAAATCAGATACAGGTCGCATGGGGCAAAAAAAAAAAAAAAAACGGAATTAAGTTGTTTTAGCCAGCAGTGTGAATGTAGCCTTAAACTGTGTCTTGCAGGCTTGGAACGATATGAGGGTGAGTCATTAATGACATAATTTTCATTTTTGGGTGAACTAATCCTTTTAACGCTATGGATGCGTATCGTGGGAAATGGCCTTGGGAAGCGGGATGTCATGGAGACGGTGCAGACGATGACACTGGTGTGTTTAAGTAAGGGGCTCGTGGGAAGGAGTGAGAGTGGTCTTTTCACTGTTAGAGAGTTTCAGCAGGGGAGGGATATCTCTAAGACCTGCCGCGATAAATCCCAGCAGCCGCTCTCCAGCGCAGTGTGAAGTGCTGTCACTGTCTATGAATATGGTGTGAAGTGCTCCCCAATTACTTCACAAGTGAGAAAAGTTTGGCCTTGCCTTCATTGTGCAAATGTTTGTCAGATTCTGCAGAGAGGCCTCAGAGTACCGGGCTTCAGCTCTAAAAATGCACAGTAAACGACTCCTGCGCTGCTCTTCTTAATTACGCTGACAACGGCATGTGGTATCGTTCAACAAACTGATTCACAAAGAATAATCTGCAGTTACCACCACTATAAAAATCACCATACTTTACAGATCCCATGGCGCGGTGACAAATGTATATCCACATGGATTTGGAGATGATTACAGCTAGCAAACTCTAAAACCAGCTTCTGCACTAGCTCGCATAGCAATTACTGTCAACAACTATGACAAAGACTGCAATGGTAATCCTCATTTAAATTGAAAAGTCAAACTCCTTGGGGACACCACGTCGCCTAGGACCACTAAAAAGGCTTTTGTTTGTGATATTTTGCTGTATTCAGTACATGTTCCAAGACCTTTCTTAAAAGTCCTCAGACTAATAAGTCGTGTCCTCCGTAGAGTTCACCATTTTCACTTCAAACAATTGCCATGGTCTCAATTTCCCTGACTTCACACAAAAAAAGTATAGGGATAATCAGCATATTAAAGCCAATGCTAGAACCATATGTTAATTATGTAAATGATTCATTTTAATCAGCTCTAAACCATGTAACGAGTTACTGGGAAAGCGAATGTAGGGACTTATCAAAAATGTCATTAATATTCATCCGGATGGCGCCATGTGAATGTACTCATCCGCACAGATGAATTAATAGTTTGATGAGGGATGAAAGTGCTGGAGGAGGTGTTTGTGAGGAACCATCTGTCTAACTTTGAATCCCTCCAGAACTGTTCAGCCCACAGAGGGACCACTGGAAGAAAGGACATGCGGGGCGGGTCTCTACTGTAAAATGCAAGTAAAGAAATTTGAATTAATACGTCGCATAGAAACAACATTGGTTAAGAGATGGGTTGTGGTCAACAAGGTTATTATTATTATATCATAAAAAATATAATTTTGAAAAATAGATTGTTTTGATAACAATACCTTGCTGACCACCACCCAACAACTGTTATATTTAAATAAAAGGCAGGTAAAGAAATACCCTTTCCCTGAAGATGCCAAAAGCATGCTGGTTGTCCTGATATTATGTCGTTTTCTTGTCAGCACCAATTAAGTGTTTTTGATCACTGCTGATGTATCCAGCAAAAGTTGCTTATTCATAAACAATGTCCTTTGTATGCAATATAATTAGCTGGGCTTGTGATTATTTGCCCATTAGCAGTAATTAACTGACGCTTTAACTAAAACTACCCTTTATCTACTGTTCATGGTGCATATTTATTTCTCTGTGAAAGGGTAAGCCTTCATCATAGCTGTGCGTCCTTCAAAGATCTGGTACAGACCATGTGCGTTCCGGGTGCCGGATCGAGTTCAGAGCAAAGGGCCTGGTAATGTGCAAGCTGGCGTGAACGGAAAGAGCGGCCCTGTGCTGCCTGTGGAGCAGTGGTCCCTCCTCGTGGTTCCTCCGCCCCTGGCACTGCCCAGTACCTCTCCATCTGGACCCATCATCTGTGCCGACCTGCCGGGCTCATGTCCCCATCCGCCCCCACCCCTCCCTGACACTGCCTGATTGCCTGCTCCAACTCTCTATGGCCAAACACTGGCCTGACCACAGGTCCTGCTTTACAAATCTGAGTCAACTACACGGAGCAAAGAGTCTGTATAAGGACAAACACAACTACAAATGCATCTACATGCACAAAACAAGGGTTATTTGTTATCTTAATTAAAATGCTCTTTACGTTTATTATAAAAATGTTTTCTTTATGTTTATATTATATTTTTAATTTGAATTAACATGTCACATAGCCTAATAGAAACCACATTGGTTAGGAGTTGAGCAGTTGTCAGCAAGGTTATTATTATTATTTAAAACTAGTAGATTTAAAATCCTTTATTATTATTATTATTTTTGGAAATCACTATTATTTGTTTTCATAGAGTAAATAAATACATAAAAACTAGGGCTGTCGAAACGATTAATCGTGATTAATCGTATCCAAAATAAAAGTTTGTGTTTACAATATTGTGGGTGCACTGTGTATAATTATTTTAAAAATATATATACACACACATGCTTGTATATATTTAAGAAATATTTTCATGTATATATATATATATATATATATATATATAATTTATATTATATATAAATATAAATATTTTATATATAAATTAAAAAAAATTCTTAAATATACTTGCACGTGTGTGTATTTATATATACACAAAATAATTATACACAGTGCACCCACATATATTATGTAAACACAAGCTTTAATTTTGGATGTGATTAATTGTGATTAATCGTTTGACAGCCCTAATAAAAACATGTTTGCATATTTTACAAAAAAATTGGAACATATTTCAACTTTCACTGTTCACTTTTGTCATAGTTCTTATTACCAAAAACAATATTTCTTTTGATAAAGATAACTACTTGCTGACCACCACCCAACTCCTTGCAGTACTCATTAGCATAGCCTTATCAACAGCAAATGCCGTTTCCGTTGGGCTAACCGGCACATTCATTTTTTAAGACCGCAAAGCACTTGGGTCCTTCAGATTCAGCAGCAGCAGATGAAAGCGGTCTTGTCCACATTATAAGATGTGACATCTCAGAGCTCTGAGCCTCATCATCCATGTGGGGGCTTTCAACATAAGACGGACACTCGCACTCCTCTAAGGAAACTTCTCGTGTCACACCTTCAGCATAGTTCCCTAGCTCCTGACACTCCATCCTCAATGTAGCATTAGCCCAGGGGTCCACTGGCAGGAGAAATATCACAGCACTGATGTCATATCAAAGCACAACATTGCGCATTTATCTTACGGAATGATGTCTATTCTTCCACCACGGCAGCCGGAGACAAGTCCTCTGGAAAGCTAAATATAGCTTGTGGCAGAACAGCTGGCACAGGCTGTAGCCTGAGATTAAAGCACGTTTCATTCCATTTGACTGGGAGTTTGATTTTTTATTTTTATTTTTTGTCGAGTGCGAGAGAGTCATGGACTCTTATTTGCCTTTTTCCAGAGAATAAAACATTGGTGGTATAGTTTTTTATACTAAAGCTGAGTGGGATCACTAACACTGACGCGTATTCAGCGACGTGAGACATTTGTCTTCCAAGTGATCAACTCTCATCATTGACTGAATTTTGATAAAACAGCACGTCTCTCTCGCTAAAGCTACGGCAGAGAATGCCTGAGACAAGAAAAAAAAAAAAGATGGAGTGAAGGCTTTAGACATGTACAAATCATCTGCTTTGAAATTAATATATTGGCTTAGATTCACAGTACTTGCTGTTGGCTTTTAAAACCCAGCAGCCTAAATCAAGTAACAACACGCTTAGTAAGATCCAAATATAGTTCATTACTGAGTGTAAAAGCTCAATAAACACTCACAGTACAGCGACTTACTTGAGAGGGTTCGAGAGTTCCATTTGAACACACACACAAAAAAAGCAAAGCATATAAATGATATCCAACATAAGAAGTGCTAAAACATTTCAGGACGTTTCTCCCATTGTTGCTTTAGGTGATTGTTCTGTCAGGCTAAGCCTTTAGCTCTTGCATACAGAGGATAAAGCGTTCAGGCGTTTGTTTCACTGGCACACCAGTGCTGGGTTTTTGATGTCTCCACACTGCCGTCTAGATTCTGGGTTTAAAATGGATTAAAAGGATCAGGTTTTGTTGATATTACTACCCATGATGAAGTCCGCAGCGGTTGAGATAATGGGTTCATAAGACGCTGTTAGATATGTGTTCAAGAACTGTAATCTCAATGCAGGAGTTCTTCTTTGCAGCAGGAACCATTTCATGGTCACAGCCTTCACGTGCGACTTGTAATAAAATAAAGATCTTTTTGATGACCTCTCATAAGATATGCGGCGCTAGCTACTATAAATATGTGCTTAGACTTTGAGTGGGGGGATGGGAGCTACTGCCAATTTGACATTACCATAATTCTTATTTACCTCTGGTGAAGGTTTCTTTTGCAATCTAGCAAAGGTTAAAGGAGCTTCCCACCTTGAATCTGCAGGACTGATAAATTGAAGAGCCAACTCGGAGAACAATCGAGTTCACGGGGGTTAATACGATAAAGACCAAATAAAAAAGGTCCCAACATCAATATCATCAGCCTCACTGATGTGTGTGTGTAGTGGCGTTTGCTAAGAACCGGAACATTCCAACAAATCAATGGTTATTTAATTCTCACTGAGCTTCTGAAGTCCATTAAACCTGATTACTTTCACCCCATCTTTTCTTTTCTGGGGTGCTGTTATTTTTCCAATGCAGGCACTTAATCTATAAGGGGGACTTATGAGGACCTTCAAAAGCAATTTCAGCCTCTATTAACATAGTATGCTAGGTGCCATTTGACTTATAATATATTTATTGGACAGTAGCTTGTGGAGCAGCCTGAACCCAGGTTTGACCCCACACTAGCATAAAACAAAGCCACAAAAACCCATGAACGCCTCAAAATCTTTGTTACGTCATGGTTTCCAAGAAAAAAAAAAAAAGGAGAATGAGACCTCAGGAGGGAAGCAAACAAGGTCATATTGGTGAAATATACAGTCATGACATAAACAGAGCAGAGATCTATAAAGACTCATTAGGATCGGCCAGATCTGTAACAATCAATTATCTTTTTGGTTATCCAAGCATTTTCTCATTCAGGTCAACAACAACAGGAGCCTGATTAATGTGGTGTATGCTGTATGACCCACTTCTCAGATGAGCAGAACAGCCCTGCCACGATACTACACATGGCCACGTGCCTGTATAAGACACGGAAAAGGCACAGAGTGTTAACCAATATCTTTGATTCAAGAAAAAGGGGTGTTTTTTTGGCGCGCTCATCACCTATCATGTAGAGACGGAATGAATGCACACTTAGACATAGAGAGAGTTGATCCGCCGTGTGATTGGGTAAACAAATACACTCAAATTAATCTGGTTTTTTACTTGCCGTCAAAAACCGAACAGAATTCTGTACCTGAATCATTGCACTGACTGAGAAGATCTATTACCCAATCACATGAAGCTCCCTGCCATTTCATTTACTACTGAAATAGCTCATGGCTTGATTTCCAGCTCTACATCCACCCTGCTAAAGCAGGGAGGGATAATAAGGGGTGGGGGTGAGGTGGGGGAGCTCATGTTGGCAGCCATTAAAAGCTCTGGGAAGTGCATTTGCATTTTGTCCCATCAGCAGGATAGATGGTCATTAGTAATTGCCTATGATACCTGACAAGAGACCACAAGAACGGAACAAAGCAAGCACTCAGGCATCAATGCTGTGGTATGTCACTTTGTTTACAATATAGGGATGCATTGATGTAACATTTCTGAAAAAAAAAACAATAAGCCAAATTATTATCATTTTATAGCCACTAGCTGAATAATTGGTCAATACTTAGCAGGAGCAATGAAATACGAATATCATAGATTTTTTGTTGTTATTATTTAAATGTACACTCACTTAAAGGATTACTAGGAACACCATGGATTACTAGGAACACCATACTAATACTGTGTTTGACCCCCTTTCACCTTCAGAACTGCCTTAAATACTAGATGGCATTGATTCGATAAGGTGCTGAAAGCGTTCTTTAGAAATGTTGGCCCATAGTTGATCAGGATAGCATCTTGCAGTTGATGGAGATTTGTGGGATGCACATCCAGGGCACGAAGCTGCCGTTCCACCACATCCCAAAGATATAGGGTTGAGATCTGGTGACTGTGGGGGCCATTTCAGTACAGTGAACTCATTGTAATGTTCAAGAAACCAATATGAAATGATTCGAGCCTTGTGACACTGGTGCATTATCCTGCTGGAAGTAGCCATCAGAGGATGGGTACATGGTGGCCATAAAGGGATGGACATGGTCAGAAACAATGCTCAGGTAGGCCGTGGCATATAAACAATGCCCAGTTGGCACAAAGAGACCACATTGTTATTATGTTTTGATACTGTGAAGCTGCTTTGATGCAATCTTTATTGTGATAAGCGCTATATAAATATACTTGACTTGACTAAGGGGCCAAAAGTGTGCCAAGAAAACATCCCCACACCATTACACCACCACCACCAGCCTGCACAGTGGTAACAAAGGCATGATGGATCCATGTTCACATTCTGTTTATGCCAGATTTTGACTCTACCAGCTGAATGCCTCAACAGAAATCGAGACTCATCAGACCACGCAACATTTTTCCAGTCTTCAACTGTCCAATTTTGGTGAGCTCTTGCAAATTGTAGCCTCTTTTTCCTATTTGTAGTGGAGATGAATGGTACCCGGCGGGGTCTTCTGCTGTTGTAGCCCACCCGCCTCAAGGTTGTGCATGTTGTGGCTTTACAAATGCTTTTCTGTATACCTTGGTTGCAACTAGTGATTATTTCAGTCAAAGTTGCTCTTCTATCAGCTTGAATCAGTCAGCCCATTCTCCTCTGACCTCCAGCATCAACAAGGCATTTTCTCCCACAGGACTGCCGCATACTGGATGTTTTTCCATTTTCACGCCATTCTTTGTAAACCCTAGAAATGGATGTGCGGTGAAGATCCAGTACCTGAGCAGATTGTGAAATACTCAGACCGGCCTGTGTGGCACCAACAACCATGCCACATTCAAAATTGCTAAAATCACCTTTCTTTCCCATTCTGACATTCAGTTAGGAGTTCAGGAGATTGTCTTAACCAGGACCACACCCCTAAATGCATTGAAGCAACTGCCATGTGATTGGTTGATTACATAATTGCATTTATAAGAAATTGAACAGGTGTTCCTGATAATCCTTTAGGTGAGTGAATACAATATAATACATGAATATAGGCCAATCACCAATATGGTTCAAATATACTGTTCATCCAGACAAGTCCTTCTATCTTGTACATCTCCACGACTCACTCATTGTTACTCATATTACCATGCAAGATGAGACATAGAAGTAAACTCTCGATTTAATGTGTTATATTCACTATGCTCTAATGATTAAAAGACAGATTCTTTTGGCAAGTATGCCCACTTCAAAGCTGCCATTTTCAAAACTCATGCTTACACAACCCTTGAATTTTTCAAACAGTCCTAGCAACTTTAATTTATTCTACTACCCAAAGTCTACACCCTTTCAAAACCCATGTGTAAAATATAGATTCCGACTGCCTGATAAGTTACTTGGTGTGTCTGAGATGGTGCTGAGACGAGTCAGCTCAGGGTGAGGTGGGGGTACTGGTGGGCCTGGAAAGGCTGGACTGGAGTGCAAATCTCCTGCCCTGTGGTCAACCTCCAGGAGCAAGGGCATGAATGTTAAGCAGCCTGGGGATCGATACAGGCAAATATAGCTCAACTGCACCATTTGTCTCCAGCCATGAGAGATGTCAATACACAGATTAGGGTGATCCATCTTTTTGATTTCCCACTGTCTTCCACATGGACTGCATGAGGGCTTTTGCCTGTATTAAAAGTGTTTGCTTTCTCAACCATAAAAATTCCAATTATTGCTCTAAGTGCAGCAGCAGCTGAGTTGCTTGTTGGGGAGCAGCTCCAATCGTTATGACGTGAAATAAAGAAGGGAAGGGGGCGGAACGGCGAAATGAAAGAGGCCTTGCGGAGAAAAAGAGAATATACTTTGTGAGACAACAGGAAGCATTCAGATTGTCTTCCTCCTGTAATACCCCTGCACTTGATTCACACATCTATAGTCAGAGCTAAAGGGGGGAGGGGGAAAATGCAGATATCAATGGCGGTTCAGTCGATTGTGTTGTGATGCCGTCAGATATCCTCAGAGCATGGATTGAGCATCACCTCCGAGTTTCAAAATTTGGCTCTCACATGGTGACATTTGTGAGGCATTTGGAAAATGAAATGCTAACTTTCCCCTATTTTTCCCTCATCAAGTGAACTAAACTTTCCTGGAAAGAGCTCCTGACCATTTAGTAATTTGTTTTTCATGTTCATTTCAATTCCTGAACTCCTGCAATAATAAAGAATGTTGGCGAAAATGAAAGTAATCGAGTGTTACAGTTTTTGCCAGCAGGATATCTTTTTTTTCAATTCACTTATGGCTGAACTTGCTTCTTGAGGGGAGAAGACGGTAACATGCAGTGATTACGGCATGGCAAATCAAGCCCTGAACCAAAAATGCAAATAGAGAATGCAGAATAATTTACCCAAGAGACATTTGACTCTTAACTGTAAGGCAGAGGTTAGACATGTGGCATATTGTAAGGGTTCAAAGGATAAGAGTCTCCACTAATTAGCAGGCATACTGCCCGTCTCCCAACATGCCTTCACATTTGAAAACAGACGCCTTTGGGGAGGTTGCAGCTTGTGTTGAGCAAGACAGTCATAGAAAATGGATTAAGAAGCTTATTAATATAATGTTTCCAATGCACTGTAGGAGTAATGTAGGTTTTTGTAAAGGAAAAAAAAAGAATAACTTCTGCTCACTTATCAAAGCACATTGCAAGATGAAATTATGATTTTAAACAGGTAAATTAACATAAGTTCCATGGCAGACAAATCAAATGCAGTTTTCTACCAGCGAGTCTGTCACAATCAGCATGTTTAATTCACAAAACAGACGAGAGGATCTGCAGTAGTCTTTGATGATGGTTTCCTTTATGAGTGAGCCAGTTCAATACCTCTCTCTCTCTCTGTTATCAAGACCAGCTAATGGAGTAACTACAGATGCACAAATCATTGGTGGCTGGCTGCTACTTCATTCCCTGCATCAGGGCTTTTTGCCTGAGAAATTCATCCTGCTGTTGCATGTCTAAATATGTCCGAGCACCTCTGACAGAATGAGGCTCTGGTGAGGACACAAATATGGCAATGATTCCACCCAGTTAGACTTTCAGAGCACCGAAAGGGCTTCCACTGCGGGACCTGTAATTAGTATAACCACAGAAAAATGACCAAAGATCCTGGCACTAACAACATTTTTGTAAGCAAAGAAACTGTACGTGTAAAACAGTTGTACTGTAAACTCTTCAAGCTTTAAATGTCAAAATGGATGGAATTAAACTTGTGGGGTTCAATTTTAAAGGGCACCTATTATGTCCCTTTTTACAAGATGTAATATTGGTCTCGGGTGTCCCCAGAATGTATTTGTGAAGTTTCAGCTCAAAATACCCAACAGTTAGTTTATTACAACCATTTGAAAATGTCATTTTGGGGCCTGTTTAAAAATGAGCTGTTTTGGTGTATACGACCTTAAATGCAAATGAGCTGCATATCCCTGCCCTGCCTTTGGATGAGGGCGTAACTTATACCCATGGCAGTCGGTAAGCAGAAAGGCTGAGAGAGTAAGAGAAACTGCTGTTTTGAATGTCATTCAGCCGTACATGTTTGAATCGGAATATATAAATAGTACGAAGAGACTCCGGCAGAATAAACACAAATGAGAATGGACCAGTACGTCTCGGTATGGTTATTTGATACATTTATGTACTTATAGAGTTGTAATCGCATCCCCTTTGCAATTATGGATGTGCAACACACACACAGACACACAAACACTAACGTTGGCACAATTTTTTGAAACATACACATTCTGTGATAAAGTTTGCTACGTACAAGCGAAATTACATTTATGCGAGGGACCTGTTGCATCATGTTTACTTGTCATACAGATGCTTCTGTGGCAAATTGAAGAAGATGTCTAACTTAAAGAAAAACAACATATATGCAGTTTTTAATACAATATCTTAAATATATATATATATATATATATATATATACACACACACACACACACATATATATATCACCAGCCACTATTAGGTACCCCATGCTAGGTAACGGGTTGGACCCCCTTTTGCCTTCAAGAACTGCCTCAATTCTTCGTGGCATAGATTCAACAAGGTGCTGGAAGCATTCCTCAGGGAGTTTGGTCCATATTGACATGATGGCATCACACAGTTGCCACAGATTTGTCGGCTGCACATCCATGATGCGAATCTCCCGTTCCACCACATCCCAAAGATGCTCTATTGGATTGAGATCTGGTGACTGACTGTGAAGGCCATTTGAGTACAGCGAACTCATTGTCATGTTCAAGAAACCAGTCTGAGATGATTCCAGCTTTATGACATGGCGCATTATCCTGCTGAAAGTAGCCATCAGAAGTTGGGTACATTGTGGTCATAAAGGGATGGACATGGTCAGCAACAATACTCAGGTAGGCTGTGGCATTGCAACGATGCTCAATTGGTACCAAGGGGCCCAAAGAGTGCCAAGAAAATATTCCCCACACCATGACACCACCACCACCAGCCTGAACCGTTGATACAAGGCAGGATGGATCCATGCTTTCATGTTGTAGACGCCAAATTCTGACCCCTACCATCCGAATGTCGCAGCAGAAATCGAGACTCATCAGACCAGGCAACGTTTTTCCAATCTTCTATTGTCCAATTTCTATGAGCTTGTGCAAATTGTAGCCTCAGTTTCCTGTTCTTAGCTGAAAGGAGTGGCACCCGGTGTGGTCTTCTGCTGCTGTAGCCCATCTGCCTCAAAGTTCGACGTACTGTGCATTCAGAGAATGCTCTTCTGCCCACCTTGGTTGTAACGGGTGGTTATTTGAGTCACTGTTGCCCTTCTATCAGCTCCGAACCAGTCTGGCCATTCTCCTCTGACCTCTGGCATCAACAAGGCATTTCCGCCCACAGAACTGCCGCTCACTGGATGTTTTCTTCTTCGGACCATTCTCTGTAAACCCTAGAGATGGTTGTGCGTGAAAATCCCAGTAGATTAGCAGTTTCTGAAATACTCAGACCAGCCCTTCTGGCACCAACAATCATGCCACGTTCAAAGTCACTCAAATCACCTTTCTTCCCCATACTGATGCTCGGTTTGAACTGCAGGAGATTGTCTTGACCATGTCTACATGCCTAAATGCACTGAGTTGCCGCCATGTGATTGGCTGCTTAGAAATTAAGTGTTAACAAGCAGTTGGACAGGTGTACCTAATAAAGTGGCTGGTGAGTGTATATATATATATATATATATATATATATATATATATATTTATAAATGTGTGGTTACACACTATACAAACAAGGTTTAAATTATATACACAGACATCCTGGGACGAGACAACAACTTTAGACGCATTTGTTGTTGAATTAGCCGACATATCGAACTGAAAGATTATTTGCTCAAAAATCATAAAATACACGTACTGTTACTGGAGGTGTCGTTGGATCGCAAACGGTAGATGATGATCCACACTTGAGGATTAACTTTAAAGCCACAACAACAGGATTAACCCACGACAGAACAATTATGTTTCCAAGAGACATTACCGGCTGTCGTTGAAACAATGGAGGATGGTGTACAGATCCTCACTGAAATCTTACTGTAAGGTGTTTCCACTAAAACTATAAAATGCACAATAGGCTTATATCGGTATCGACCAATAATAGCATGTTTTTGCTAATAGAATTAGCATTGTAGCAACACAAATAGGCACAATGCTATGCTTTTTAGTTTTTGAATTTGGCCAAAAGAATGATGCAAGTGTATTAAAAGTTATATAAGTAGGCGGCTCATCAGGTTGACACCTAGAACACTGTACTGCACTTTCAAAATTAGCAGAATAATACCAAGAGGTATAAATGTGTCTTCTCACCTCTTCCACTATTTGATTTCCCGATGAAATCATCAGATTGGAGTACCACAGAACTACCCAAACACTTTGCAGCGTATGTTCAAGCTCACGCATCTTTGTGCACTTGTAAACAAGAGGTGCACACAATGGTGCGTGTCTTCAAGCATTTCCAATCAAAGCAAATCAGATCAGGGGAGGCTGAAAACCTCCCTTTGGCGCCTTCACATGTCTGTGCGCAGATACGGCAGCCGTCTGTGCATGTAAGTGAATTTCCATTCCATTAGGGTGACAGAGGAGCACCCCTGCCTGCCGTCAGCCCACTCCAGAGACTAACTAATGAATCAAGTGCACAGGGAACAGCCCACTCCTTACACAACCAAACAATGACCATTAAAACGGGCCGCCACACTTCGGGAAGATGGCTGCATTCTGTTGTCATAAGACAACAATATTTAGAAAAACTCTGACATATTTCATGAGTGTTTCAAGAGAATTTGTAGAGTTAGCTGGCAGAATATCTCAACGTGTCATTTTTGTCCTAATACTTAAAGTATTTGTGACCCCTCTTCTTCATGAATGACAAAGTTTCTCATGAGCGGGCTTTCGCAAATCTATTGTGTACAAATGAGAGTGACTAGCTTCATGCTAGGGTTCAAGTCATTCAGAATTTAATTATTGATTATGCCTTTTAAATTCCAATTCAATTTCTTGAACTGAGGCAGCAAACAGGATGTAGAATTGCATGAATGCTACAATTCAAACAACTGAACATAGGTTTATAATCTACAGAGTGAATCATAGACAGATTTAATGATAAAACTACAGACAAGAGATAGATAGATAAACCAATTCAACTAATTCCAATTCTACTTTCTGTACAGTGTGGTCAATTCAAGTTTAGACTCAAAAATCTATTTGTTCTACATGGTTGTTCAGAGCCCTCAAAAGAGATTTGCTTGTAGTATATTACTAGCTGTATGAATCCCCTTGAAAAGGCCAAGTAAACAAATTATCTAAGAACTCATAATCAAAGATTTGTAACAGCAATCCATAAGCCTATCTCACAGTCATGAATTCCCCCTTCATGACAGCTGGTCTGATACTTTAAGAACCTACTCTTACTCACACACACAAACCGTGTGGCCTGAGGGACTACAGACGATGGAGGTGAAGGTGCGCTGTCGCATTATGGGGATGCTAATAATTTACAGCATTGGTATGCAGCACCTCCGGCCCTTTTAGTCCCAACCACACGAGATTCTCATGGGTTGCATTTTGGCATCTTTAAAAGGTCTCCCCAACTAAATCTGGCACTTCATCAAATGTGATATTAATGACCCAGTATTCATCATGCAAATTCACGGTGGAATATCAACTGTTAAAACTCGCTTTCCGCATGCATACGAGTGATGGTAATCGCTCCCAAGGTCGTCATGAATCTTACTCGAGCAAACGTCATAATGCGTCCGCACACTTTGATGGAGGTGAAACGGATGGCTCCCTCGTCAAGACGCTTTGTTCGTCGTGAAGAGGCAAGTCGAATTAAGACTCACGCCTGGATTTTGCACATCAGATAAGTTTCCTATGACTAGCCACAGAGCCAAAATCAATTTGTTTACCATTATCAGATCCAGCATTTAAAGGTATTCAGTTTCTTTCAGCCTCACGCTCTCAGCTTCAAACGCTGCACTTCTCTTCTCTTCTGCCCGAGTAGGTAATTTCACGAGGGTAAATACTAGATAATTATTATTTCCAATGATAAATGCAATAGGCTTTGTTAAATGACCTAACCCAATGAGAGACGCTTTATTCTACTACTCTGCATCTCTAAATAGATAAACAAGGAAATGTTACACAGTAATGACCTCTTTCCTAACTGGGTTCTCATCAAAATTTCATCCTCTACACAACACATACTGTATAGCAGGCGTTCATTATTTTCATAGGAAATTAGTGCATCTACGGGGACCACATTGCTCTTGTTTGTTTGTAGATTTTCCCTTTGCGTTCAGGCAGACACACTAGCCGTTAGCCAAAGTAGAGTGAATTGCGTAGCACATGCCGCATTGTGATCCAGGGCTTTAAACACCTTACCGTGTCCCGCACCTGTTTCTCCTCGGCCACAATTTTCCTAACCAGCCCTCATTGCCGTTACCTTTTCTTGACATTTCATGTGCAACAGCATGTTTTTTCTCCCCTAACACCACCTCCACCTCTCTCCCAAAACATTTCAAGAGACGGAGGCTCCCGTGTTAGTGAACAATTCTCAGATCATTGCCCCGGCCTCACCACAATGATGTCAGGAAGATGGGTTTTGACATGCTGTTGCTATCTGCCGTCGTATAGGGAGAATGTGTTAAATGTTAATACGGTTTTCTGCTTTTCCGAGTCACGGACCTGCAGGCTAGCTACCTCTGATAAGCCCACGCTGGGATCAATTTACAGTAGCAGAGTGTTTACAGGAGTGATCAGTCCAATGGCTGCAGGAGAGAGCGGGGAGAACAGCAGCAAGAACCGGTCCAGGCTGCGGTCTTGGCTAGAGAGCCACAGCGACGTCCTTAGAGGAAATTACGTAACTGAGATAGAAGCTGCGAACCTCTCAATGTACAAAAAGCTTCTTTATATTTGTGAGCTCGTATTTTGGCAGAAACATAAAACCTTCAGCATGACACAATTAAAAAAAAAAGTCTGTGGTTCTTTGTGGAGACATACAGAGAGAAACGCACAGTATTATGGCCTCCCACAAAACATTTACCAAGCCGCCCACTGGTATATCCTCTAGAAAAGTCAACATGGCTTACTTATCAAATGTATGTTTGTTTCCAGGTTGCGGTTGGCCTACTGTCCAGCTGCTGTGGTTAGCCATGAGGGACTCATCCTTCATATCTTGCTATTATTTGCTGTCCCCTTGGTAGTGCTGCATATATAATCCTATACTGCACTGGCTCATGTGCAAACAGAGGAGACAATGGCACAGCTGTCGATTGTGTAGCGCTACATCTTGTGGACACAGTCATGCGTAATACCATACTTCGCGCACCTCTGCGACCTGGACACAAACATTTACCTTTTTTTCTGCAGTCACCTTGTATTCTCCTACAGGGTTGTGTAAATGAGTAATGAAGTAATGAACTGGGTCCCTTTCAATTTGTGAGTGTTCATTTACTTGAATAAGCCACATCTTACAGGAAGATGAATGAGAATGACAGTAAAATAACTTTAAAAAAAAAAGTAGGAAATGTAGTGTTCTTCCGAGGTGGAAAACATATTTCCACCTACTATCCATTATCTATCCATCCTTAAAGTCCCTGTAAAGTCAAAATTAAGTATGTGTTCTGAGTTTGTCACACCACAGAAAAATGTGTTATTAACCACCCAGCCAAATTTGAATGATAAAAAAAGCCGGCAAGTACATAAAATAAGCTATCAAAATCTTTAAAAAATGAGCAGTTACCTCTGTTCTCAAACACTGGGGGCGTGTCCGCTGGCTGCGTGGAAGCCACGCCCATGAAAGCTGTCGACGTTGATATTAGCTGATACTGCTTTCGGGACGGGAGAATGAACGCTGAGGCAGGAGAGAGCCGCACTGAGAGTCGTTTGGGCCCCGTTCACAGCGGATTATCAGTGAATCCCAGTTGTCGTTTAAACGATCCCGTGTAAATGATCACTACAGAGGCGGGTGTTGGCGGTGATCCTCAGCTCTTCATCAAGGTTGGCTCTCTAAAAACCTCTTCTTGATGTGATCGTTTTTAGGGAATTTAAATAAAGATACCGATTTGTTTTGTACATGATCGCATCCAGGTAGTAGCCCATGCATTTCTGTGTTGAAAACTGTAGGCTCAGCTGTAGTAACTAATTGCACTGACAGTCACTCGCGATTGAGCGGTGAATGCTAATGTGCTCGGGGAGCGATGTGTGTTAGTGGAGAGATCAGACTCTGTGCGTCATCAAATAGGGGTGTGTCCAGGAACTCTTTAGCCCCGCCCAGATAATCCGTAAAATTGCAATGGTGAAAAACTGTTTAACGGTCTAACTGCACATTTCAGTACTTCACAGTTCACAGGCTTTGTAATATGTTTTAGCAATACATATGTAATATTTATAATGTGTTTACAATTTTTTTGTAGAATAGCCTTCTACAAAAACTTGAACAAAAGCTGTTTTTTTTTGTTGTAAAAAATGACAGAAAATTACAGCATTCAAATTTGAATTCTGTATCCTAATTGCTAACTCAATTCCAATTTAAAGCCATTTAAAGGCATTCTCTATTCAATTCTGAACGGCACACGACCCTGTTCCCTTCACGGTCACGGAGCCCCTGGTATCATCTGGGCCGCACCTGGCCTCTCCGTTAAGCTCGACTAGTGTGACAAGGATTCCTGCAGTGGCCGTTTCTTTAGATCTCCCCGTGTTTCTCAGCACGACCGTCGGAGACGGACTCTACTGTCCTCATTTAGCTGGCCTTACACAACTACATGGAGAGAGGAAAAAGAAGGATGAAAGGAAAGAAGGAGATGATGTCCAGAGGCGCACCCAAATAACAAAATAGTGAACACCGCAGCTGCTATTTCAGGCAGAGCGAGGGAAAAAAAATACAAGAGGAGGCAAAATTATTTAAAGCCTTCCACCCCGGCTTTGTCTCAGGCAGCACCTCTGTAGCCTTTCGGCCTTTGATGAGGCTCTTGAGGCGGTTTTGACCCAGATAAAATAAAGGATTTAGTGCGTTTGGGAATCCGACATTAAAGCACCCTCTCCGTCTCCAGCAAAGCACATTTTGTAAAGAAACAAAGAGGAAAGCAGAGTGCAGAGAGATGGTGTCAGAAGTGAGGAGACAACATGTAGCCCGTTGCCTCTCTTTCTCACTTAATCATCAAAAGGAGTTAAAATGCCAGTAGACATAATGAGGTTGAATAGAGGGAGCGTGCACGCAGATTTTTTCCTGTGCTCTTTCCTTCCTCTCTCCTTTGAGTGGGTTTACTGTTGTGCAACACCAAGATGCAAAACAAAATAATTAGGTCACCACCAGATCTCCAGAAAAAGAACCTAATTGTATTTTTCTGCCTTTTAATGGGGTAGACTTAGTACTAGATTCTCTGTCATTTTAGGTGGAATTAGTCTAACAATCGTGAACCGCACAGTGCCTAGGCTGGCACTTCCTGTACCCGAGGGGAAAAGCTTAGAGTCTTGTAACGACGGCGATTCTTCAATTATTCAGTGTGCTGCGTTTGAATATCAAAGGCCTGAAAGTTCAAAATGGTGGAGCCAATTGAGGGCCCTTGCTGGGGCCTGTGATAAGACCTCTCTATTGTTGCGCCGCTGTCTGCAGATATTGATCTGCGTCTCTGTGGGTGGGCCCTGTTGAGGATGAACCTGTCCACTGCCTAAAGCCGGGCCGCTGCATCCCGCACCAGACAGGGAAATGAGTTGCCATGGACACCTGGTGAAATGTCTGCCATGAACGCCATTTGATTGACGACACAACTGTCAGCACTGTTCAAATGCTTGTGATGGTTTTAAGTTGTCACTGGCCATGGACTGTCACAGAGCAGAGCCAATATATGAAATATATTTTATCCGATAAAATGCCATTTACATATAAAACACAGCCCAAAACAAACAAAATATAAAATGTCATTTTAGCTTTGTAATAAAAATATAGAATTACAGTATCAATAACTAATGGCAGAATGTTTCAGACAAAACTGTCACATAATAATGTCAAAATAATTCACCATTATCAATGACTTTGGAGTGTTATTCCTCTCAGCACATTCATCTTACTCTTGAATAAACCAGACGCACAATGCATTCTGGGGCAGCTTAAACAGAATACTAATGTTTGCATATGAATATAAATTGATAGTTCTTCAACACTGAAGAGACAAAAACTCTGAGGGGCCAACAAAATATGATTTAATTGAAAGGACATACTTGCTAATAAAAGCAGTGCCAAACAGCACGACTTATCAATTTGATGGACAGAAAAGGTTTCATATTGTGTCTTGCAAGATTGTTTACACTGCTATAGTTAGATATCACATATATGAAAAATAAATAAAAATACATTTCCAATAGCATTCTTCATACAGATGTAGTGTAAAGAAAGGTGCAGAGGACTCAAAAATGGTTTTGCCCATGTTTGCCTTTCTGACTTCACCCTCCCCTCAAGCAGGGCATTAATTAATCCAAGCTGCCATGTTACAACCTCCCTGCTTAAATTACTAATATCCACACACTATCTTTTCCTCCCTATCTAGTTCATTTACATTAACTTCTGCACTCGTTCCCCTCACCTCAAACAACATTAAGGGCTACGGGTGTCTCACATGACCAGGGTTTATGACAAAATCCAAACAAGAATAAGGCTCTCTATATTACAGAGTTGAAACAGAGAAAAAATGGAGAAAACAAAAATCAAGATTTGAAGGGCAAAAATGTCCCTGTATGAGTTCTCGTTTTTAAAATTTATAACAGGATATAGTTTGCTGTGTTCCTGAATATAAGCACAATTGCAAATTTTATAGCCAATTGATTTTATACAACAGTTCAATAAACAATTGAATAAATAAACAGTTCAATAAACAAGAAGTTAATGTTAGGTGACTTTAATTTTAGACTTGGAACCTTGCCTGTTTTTGCAACAAATCCACAGAAGAGCCATTGCACGTCCCAGAGCAAATGAATGAGTCTGCGCTTTTAAGGGATAGTTTGGCGGAATGACTGAATGACTCACTCGTTAAGACAATGCTTTGCAGCCACTTATTGGCAGTTTTAGATTCATTATATATTTTTTCATCGTTTTATGGGGGCCTCAAACTGTTTGTTCAAAGGGTCTCCGAATTACAAAGGCCACCCCTGAGTGCTGAAGTGATGATGTATTTTTGGTTGGCCAACCCAGAAGTTAGCATCACCCAAGTTCACTCAACAAAATCCCTATAGGATATTTTCTAATGGCTTGTGTAATTGCAGAAAACAATCTATGTGAGCTACAAAAGCTTATGATTCTTACTTGGTTCATTCATCATGACAATCTTCACAAATGAAAGCAACTTTTATGAATTTTGAAGCCTAAATACAATTGCCAGAATTAAAAAGATGAACATACACCATAAACTAACTACAATATGGGTATGTGCCTTATGCACTAAAAAAAAAAAAAATTCCAAAAAATGCTGGGTTGTTTCAACCCAAATTTGGGTCAAATATGGAAAAACCCAAACGTTGGGTTACAAATTGAATTTAAAGTTTTAACTCCAACATTAACTTTTACTTTGAACTGTACACTTTTAACCCAACATTTGGGTTTGTCCATATTTGACCCAAATTTGGGTTGAAACAACCCAGCATTTTTTCGAATGTGTCTTTACCATTACTAAGCTTCTGAAAACTCTTATTAGTATTTATTTAAAATTACACATTCAAATGACCACATTTCTCCTGAAAGATTGATTTAATAGTTTGCAAGAGCACGGTTTTAAGCACAATGATGCTGTGAAAGTGGACTAGTGAGTAGATACGTTTTCCTTTTTGGTAGTCCCGACATGACGAACCTCTGTAGTCCCTTGTTAGAAACAGATTTTTCAAAACAAAAATATAAAAATTCCCAAAGGGAGAATAAAACGTGAAAATATCTTAGGCTTGTGTTGACCACACACTGTAAAACCAGATTTTGTTTCTACTTAACCTTACGAGTGATCATTACTTATTCTTTTATGTTTTGTAAAAACCTGCTATCATTACTAAACAACATTAGTTGTTTGTACTATTTAGCTGAAAAAATTATTGCACTAATCAGGTTTAGTAGAGATAACTTGGTATGTTTAGTTTCATAAGGGGAGGGGCTAGTCTAACGTCCAAGGTGAATTTTTTTTTCCACACACGCCATTTTCTTTGACTCTCAAAGAGTCGCGATGGGCATACGAGGAGGGAAACCCATATATTTAATGTTTTATCATGTTTATATACCTTTTACCGTTTAACAACATGTATGTGCTGTGCACGGCTAAACCACACTCTCATTGGGGCATTTTCGTTGACGTGCGATGCAGAGCAGACCAGACACGGATGAGGTTTGCTTGTTAACAGGGAAACGACGAAAGTAAGTGATTTATCTCATTTACAATGTATTTAATAATATATTAATTTATAGCGATATTTAAATGCTCTGCGCACTTAAACGAGCCAAAACTTTTTTCAAAGGCGATCTTCTTCGACTCAATACGGAGCTTATGAGGAGGAGGCTTGTAACGTTAACAGGGAAAACACCGAAAGTAAGTGTTTTTTTAACCTAATTTCCAACATGTATTGCATGGCATTATATTGTTTTGTAACGATATTTATGTGGTGTGCACGCCTCAACCTTTCTCACATAGGTCCTAACGTTCGGCACCGAGTAAGTTAAGTGTTTTAACTAATTTACAATACGTGTTTTATAATGTTATATTGTTTAATGACAATATTTGTGATGTGCAAATTATGAAGTATGTATTCATCCTCAAACTATCTTTTACTCTCTTTTGCCAAACAAAACAACTCCACAAACTGCGGACCAACAATGCACTTTATTTCCTTATTTGGAGGAGCTATTTTCTTAGAATGGGTAAGTAATTCTTTCAGATTAAATATTTATGCAAAATGTACTTATCAGATTAACTTTTGGTTGATGTTTGGTTATGCTTTCATGTTTAAATGTATTGATTTCGCTATTTATATATATATATATATATGAGAGAATGGTTAACCAGGAATTTTTTGATAACTAGATATCATATAGATATAACTAGATAGGTTCTGTATTTCACAACACTTATTTTGAATTTGTCCAGTCAAATTATTTTACAAAAGGATAGATATATTCATATACATATATATATATATATATATATATATATATATATATATATATATATATATATATATATATATATACTTGCTTTGTCATTTTAGACTCCACTGATTGGGAAATCTCTGCCCATCACCTGCCCTGAACATCACAAAGCCTCAAGAAGGGAACAAAGATTCTTTCGCGGCTGACTATTTAGTGAGAATTCTTAAGGTGCATGTCTTAATTTATTCTTAAAGGGTTAGTTCACCCACAAATGGAAATTCTGTCATTACTCAACCTCATGTCGTTCCAAACCTCATGTAAGACTTTCATCTTCACAACACAAATTAAGATATTTTTAATGAAATCTGAGAGCTTCATGTCCCTCCATTGACAGTCTACACAACTACCACTTTCAAGACCCAGAAAGGTATAAAGGTACATCATTAAAGTACTCCATGCAACTCCAGTGGTTTAACATAAACTTTATTTAACTACGCACATGCTGTGTTTGCTTAATTTATAAAATATTAATTATATTTCCAACTATTAATTATTAAAATATTTCCAACATTGCGTTCATGAGAACATTACAACTTGTGCATGTTGTTAATGCAAGAGCAGATGTTGTTGCGTGAACGTGCATTGAAGATTCATATTTTGTAAATAAATTTGAGTTAAAATTGTAGTAAAAAAAAAGTCACATGTAGTTAAATGGATTACTTATGATTTCCTTTTTACCTTTCCGTGGCTTTGGAAGTGGTAGTTGAATAGGCTGATGAGGGACAGAAATCTCTTGTATTTCATTAAAATGAAGTGTTCCAAAGATGAACAAACTCTTACTGATTTAGAACAACGTGAGGATGAATAATTAATGACAGAATTAAATTTATTAGATGAATTAAATATTTAATTCACTTGGAAAAAAATTCAAGTCTTAATCTAACCAAAGTAGTTTCTTGTGAGTCATGAAAGTCTAAGATGATTGAATTTTTTCCACCATAAACTTGCTGTATTTATAAAACACAAATGGTATTGATTGTAATTGGTCTGACTTTGTGTTGTCTAGGGAACCAGTACTCCAGGATTTTTCGAGAAAGTTGGATCCGCACAGCCTTTCCTGTTCTGTGAACCTACCATGCTCTGAACTTTACTGTTGGCAACTGGACACAACTGATCCACTCATATCCTGCAACTGTTTTTCATCTGCTGAATGTTCTTGACTCGAGCACTGCTGTACTGTTGCAAAGTCAAAGGTACTGAATCAACTTAACTGACACAGGACTTACATTCACTGACATGTACAGGACTTGAACAGACCATTTGATAAGCAACTTTCATATAATTTTGATGACAGAAATTCCTATATTGTGCCTTCATTTATTTTAAAAGCTAACCTATGATGTAAAGGGACTTGTTTAATAAAAACGAGTTTGTTAAAACAACTGTATGCATTTTGTCTTTATTTTTTAACTTTACAATGAATACATTATTCCACTATGATCCCCGACTAAGGTTACAATTTAACTTTCTGGATGTTTTTGAAATAAAGTTTTTAAAGAGTAATATACAGTGATATGTTTATTTATTTTTATAAGATTAAATGATTTGTCATTTTATTTTACAGTTCTTTAAAGTAGGTAATGCAGAACCCTAAGAAAATCTGGTAACTCCTTTAGTGTTTTTATTTGTAAATAGGTGTTCTATCAACACCAGGATTGTGTAATATTTGACTCCTATAAGGTTGAGAAGATTGTGATATCCATTTTTTGAATGGATCCTAATCCATTAAATAGTCGTATTAACATATAATTAATCTGAAAATGTTAATACATATGTTAATACAACTCAACATTTTTAGTTTCAGCTTGTGTAAAAGGTTAGGGTTCCATGTTAATACAACTCAACATGTTTAGTTTCAGCATGTGTAAAACTAAGGGTTCCATGTTAATACAACTTAACATGTTTAGTTTCAGCATGTGTAAAAACTAAAGTGGTTTAAGGCAACGGGTTTCCACGCGATTTGCGAGTAAACTCAACTAATTCGGGGTTAAAGAAGTGAGACAAAAACCCTTGCAATGGAACAGGAAGTGCTAAAATGCTAACTCGTTCCTGGGTTTTGGCCTATGAAAATATGTCATCCCTGCCGCACTCTATTACCGACAAACACAATAGCTGCTGGGATATGTACCAAGACGCTCGCTGTGTGAACCGACTTGCCTTAAAGGGCCACGTGCACATACATATGACGAATCATTGTGCAAGCCTTGCCCGGATATCTTCACCCATCCTTCAGTCTTTTATAACCTCCAATAGATGTCAAAACGCTCAGCTTTCTGCACTGCTCAGGGTTGCTTGCGGAACAAATCAAGTCAGAAAGCACTAAAGGGACAAATAGTAGGAAATAATAAGATAAGTGGAGAAAAGGAAGAGCGAGAACGCCGGGAGAAAGATTCCACAGTAAATTTATAACAAAAGCGCAATGACAATATCAGCCACTTCTTCTCTGTGCCTTGAAGTGTGGAACTGCATTTTATGATGCATCCTCATTAGAAATCACAGCCCGACTAACTAACTTATCACCCCCTTGTACGTTTGTGAGATCAGCAAATACAAGCGGCGAACCGGGATCAAAACTCAAAGATCATGCTCAGCTGGAGGCCAGTTCAGCGCGTTTGAGTTTGGGCAGGCACTGCAGTGGAAAGCTCGCTCCCTGTCTGAATCATCTTATGAGCCGAAAGAAGGTATTCACGCCATTAGCCAGGGAGGAGCCGGACGCAAGCCCGCGGCTCCAGTCAATCAGACGCGAGTGAGAGAGACGAGATCCCTGCGCTGACAGCGTTCCTCGGGAGACTCTCTCCGGCACACAATTAACACCAACCACCAGCTTCACCTTTCCAGTGGAAAGAACAATACGAATAGCGCAAAACACTCAGTTTTCCTGATATTATTATTTGCGCCACATTCGTGCATCTGATTAAATATTGATTAACATTAATGAAACTTCAACCCCCTCCCCGCTCCCTCCCCACGCAAAAAAAAGAACATGTCCCAGTTTCTCCGCCGATCCGAATAATTGAACAACTCTTTTAGGAGCTGAATAGACACAGCTGTAGATGTGGAGGCTGGTGATGCAGGTTTTTGCCTTGCTTTTCTTTGCCTTTTTTCCTTTTCTTTTTTCTCCACAGCTCCCTGAGGTTCACTTGATATGTTGGGGTTTGTTTCTAATGAGCTGCCTGCTGGCTGGGATGCAGTTCCATTTCAGAGCAATTACAGTGGCCGTAATAATCTACAGCAAGCCCTCAACATGCCAACTCCACCTCCTCCCCGTATTGGGCTCCGGTCTCGCTGCCTCCTCTGACTGACCATAAGCAGGGAGTGCTCACATTAAGCAAGGCTTGTCACAGCTGAGTGAAGGCCCTGCTGGACAGAGTTAACCAGCACGACAGGAGCTGACATTTGTTCATTTGGATGTGTTAAACACAGAAGCTCATAAAACATCGCTCGAGCCTAGCCGCTCAGCAGCTGGATAATTACTTTCAGGCAGCCAGAAGACAAACACGAACACGAGCGCATTATGGGGCTTCGGCTCAATCTTTTCTCCGTCTGCTTCTGTTTTCGACGCTTTCCTGCCTCGCTTTAATCAGTCTATCGCATCTTTCCGTCTTGCTCTCTTGTCTTCAGTCTTATATGCAGGTTTAGATGTTCTTGTTTGTCAGCACACGAGAATGTAGATGACTATTTTTTTTAAGTAGACACGTCACTTTTGAGCTGACCACATATAGCAGATTGTGAGGATAATGACATCACTATATGACGAACACTGAGCTCATGAATATTCATTTGTTAAAGCTGAGATTGCAAAGTACAGTAGTCTTCCTAGACTGCCCAGTTAAGTTACGGTATTAATATTCATGAGTCATGGAAGTTTCATGCTACCTTACAATTAAATGTCAATTTTACGTTAGCTCAGATAGTTTTACTTATCTTTTATTTAAATATCAAAATTATATATAGTAATAATTAGAGCCAGACCAATTTATCGGCAGGCCGATATTATCGGCCGATATTAGGCATTTTCCAAACTATCGGTATCGGCAGTTATAATAGCCGATAAAAAAATATTTCAAAAATAAAATAAAAACTGACGAACACGCTTGAACCATGTCACGAAGTGTTGGAGTTGTATAGTTTGTCCACCAGAGGGCACTCTACACAGTCCCTGTTGGCAACACAGTCCCTGTTGTATAACGTGCCACACATCCTGCAACCTGCTGATCCAGGTTGCAGTTAGCTTATAAGGCAATCAGAACTTTAATATATTTTGATGTTCCTCTGTTTTGTTGTGACAATATACGAAACAAGTTTTCTTTTTAAAATGCATTATCATATTATTTTAGTTAAAACTCATAAATAACTAGAAATAAGTAATATTAGGGAAATCTGTTAAAGGGTTAGTTCACCCAAAAATGAAAATTAAGTCATTAATTACTTACCCCATGTTGTTCCAACCCCATAAGACCTTTGTTCATCTTCGGAACACAAATAAAGATATTTTTGATTAAATCTGAGAGCTGGATCACTCCTCCATAGACTGCCTAAGGACTGGCTCTTGATCGACCATAAAGACATTAAAGAAAATGTTTAAATATTCCATGTGCCTACAGTGGCTCAATTTTTGACTACTTTTTGTGTGAAAAAAACATAAATAATGACTTTATTCAACTATTCCATTACTTCCTTATGGGCGCATGCGCAAGAAGCTGAGATGACGACGTTCTTCCTTGACTACTTCTTGTTACCGGCTGCTCACCGCTTAGGAGTATTACCGCCCCTGACCGTATGAAGATGATGATCGCGCTCCGGCTATATCAGCACATCATCTAATATGGTAGGTGGCGGTAATACTCCTAAGCGGTGAGCAGCCGGTAACAAAAAGTAGTCGAGGAAGAACGTCGTCATCTCAGTTCTTGCGCATGCGCCCATAAGGAACTAATGGAATAGTCGAATAAAGTCGTTATTTATGTTTTTTTCACACAAAAAGTAGTCTCGTCGCTTGATAAACTTATAATTGAGCCACTGTAGGCACATGGAATATTTAAACATTTTCTTTAATGTCTTTATGGGCCGTCAAAAGCCAGTCCCTTAGGCAGTCTATGGAGGAGCTGTCAGATTAAATCAAAAATATCTTTATTTCTGTTCCAAAGATGAACAAATGTCTTACGGGGCTGGTACAGCATGGGGGTGAGTAATTAATGACTTAATTTTCATTTTTGGGTGAACTAACCCTTTATTGTTTTGTTGCGCATTTCTGAAAAAAAAAAAAAACAAATAAAAATATCGGCCGATATATCGGAATATTGGATTTTAAAACCAACAAATATTTGTAGCGGTATCAGCCTTCAAAATCCTTTATCGGTCTGGTTCTAGTAATAATCAAAAATGAGCTGTCAATTTAACATGTTCATTTATTGATATTAACTAGAAAAAGAAAAACACTTAGATAAATTCAGTAATACATATTTTTCTATCATCAAAGCAGGTCTGTGATTCTGCAGTGCCAGCTGCTACTACAGACATCAGCAGCCTCAAGGCACAACTGAAGTACTTGACATCATAAAAATGAGCCACTCATGACAAAAGATACTGCAAAAAAAAAAAAAAAAAACTGTGTGAAACAGGGCCGTGGCCACCATAGACATTGACAGAGACGTCACCCAATAATCAAACAAGGTCAAATTGTCCCACCACAATATTTGATATTCTTGATGCTGCTCTACTGAACTCAATTGTGCACCACTCTGTTTTATATTAGGATAACAAAGTCTTAAAAGTATTTTTTTAGGATGGTCAGCTTCAGTGCTAAGAGTCATATACGACCTTGATGCAAAGGCCAACCTTTTCCATAATTAAACAACTAAATACAAATAGGTCTATTGCACATTGATTGGCTATTTCTCTAGAGTAGAATGACATATTTTTGCATTAAACGCACATTCTAATTTACTTGGTAGCTTCACCCTTAAAACTGCTAAAAACAGAAACGGATCTGGTATTTTCTTAATATCAGTTTGACCACAGAACAATGGCATGACAAATGCACATATTACGGCATCCTACTGAAAACACTGTCACACACGATCTTCCCGAAATAAAACAAATCAACTGCCATTATAAAGATGCCTCAACTGAACTGTAAAATACTCAGAGAACAGAGGGTGCCTTTGCAACGCTGAGACACTAAAAAGGGGGGCATGGACAGGATTGGTAAATTGTGCAACAGCTGCAAAAGCAAACAGACATTATTATGAATGTGAGAGACTAATCACTCTTCTACACACAAACACACAAACAGGAACACATGTGCCCAGCAAGGCCCGGCAGATGGTCTCCGCCCCCATTTCCATACACGCGTTGCCTCTCTCCCTCTCATCCCTCAGCAATCTCCCACCTCATTCTTCCTTTCACTCTATCTCTCTCTCCCAGAGGGCCATGCACCGGTGCACAACACGCACACATGACCTAGGACATTCACTACTCTCTTGTTTGCATTCAAGCAATAACCAACTTCCACTAAGAGCATGCAAACACAGCAGACAAAAGGATGTGATCATTTAGAGTCATGGCCCATGACAAATGCAATAGCCCTGGCCTTTACCTGCCTGTCAATGCTTACTGAAGGGTTTGAAAACTCATCAGGACTTGATGACATGACCAATCTCTCATTTCAGCAACTCGCTGAGGGCTGCGAGATGGGAATGGGATGGAATAAATGAAGCGCTAAACAAAGAGCCAAGGATATAGATTGCAATGCCATGCAACAATACAAATTAAACTTTCTGGTTGTCTTTTAAAGCATCTTGATTTAAGATATCAGAGAAAACCTTCTAGAGCAGGGGTGCTTTTCAAATTGAAGGTTAAATGTTAAATTCACTGTCTTTGTTTGAACATGCATATATCGTTCTTTGCATATTTGCCCTTTCAGAAACCTTCCCCATCACTATGACAGGACAGGTTCTCTCTCAGACTCCAGCTCTAAATCATCGCCTTGTTTTTGACACTTTAAATACTTTTGAAATTCAGTATCAATCACTTAAAGTGTCATTCCTAGAAGAAAAACAAGTGTTTTTAAAAATATTTAAAAATGAAATCTACCATAATTTGATCTGAATGTGAATTTAAATGAAATTTGAACACTATCTTTTGATGAGATTGACAATAAATAAATAAACAAATTCTGAAGCCAAAATACCCATTAAATAAATAAAGAAGCACTTTTTTAACAGGTCAGCTGGCACACAAGTGCATTGACCTAAAATAAAAACAAAGATTATCGGTTACAGTTTTTCATAAATATGAAAAAGGTTGCATAAAATGTGCTCTGTTTGTTGAACTATATAATGTATAATGAAATTTAAATTTAAAGTTACAAAAGCTGGAAAAAAATGCATAATCATTGTAATTCATTTAATTTTAAATAGCTTATATTTTAATTTAGTATACAATTTATTTTATTCTTATAGTGTTTAGTATTAGGGCTGTCAAACGATTAATCACATCCAAAATAAAAGTTTGTGTTTACATAATATATGTGGGTGCACTGTGTATAATTATTTTCTATACATATAAATATACACATGCATGTATATTTAAGAAAAAAAATTATATATAAAATATTTATATTTATAAATAATATAAATATATATAAATCTATATAGAGTATATATATGAAAATATTTATTAAATATATACAAGCTAATATGTGTATTTATATATATAAAATAATTATACACAGTGCACCCACAAATATTATGTAAACACAAACTTTTATTTTGGATGCGATTAATCGTGATTGTTTGACAGCCCTATTTAGTATAGAATCTCAACTCTCTAACAGTACTAAAAAATTAATTAAATTAATATGTGTGTGTGTGTTTGGGTTTGTTTATGTGACTGAGGACACAAGTTTGTATAATGACATGTGTATTACACTGGTATTACAACTTATTGGTATTAAAAATAAGACAAAAATGACATTTCAAAAGTCCTCATAAATCAAATGGCTTAAAAAACATAAAAACAATGTTTTATTAAAAAATAAAAAATGCAGCATGTCTCCTGTGATGGTTAGGTTTAGGGATTGCGTTAGTGTAGGGGATAGAATATATAGTTTGCACAGGATAAAAACTATTACGCCTATGGAGAGTCCTCATAATGCTGTTGCACCAACATGTGTGTGTGTGTGTGTGTGTGTGTGTGTGGTGTTTGTTTATATGATTTATGAGGACACAAGTTTGTATAATGACATGTGTATTACACTGGTATTACAACTTATTGGTGGTTTATGAGGACATGTCAAAAGTCCTCATAAATCAAAAGGCTTAAAAAACATAAAAAACAATGATTTATTAAAAAATAAAAAATGCAGCATGTCTCCTGTGATGGTTAGGTTTAGGGATTGCGTTAGTGTAGGGGGATAGAATATATAGTTTGCACAGGATAAAAACTATTACGCCTATGGAGAGTCCTCATAATGCTGTTGCACCAACATGTGTGTGTGTGTGTGTGTGTGTGTGTGTGTGTGTGTGTGTGATGTGATGCATGAGCCTTTTGAGAAAGAAACAATGAAAAGCAGAAGTGTCCAGGTGATGGTGTATGGGTGCGCTAGGCACTTAAATAAATGAACAGCACTGAGCAGATGTAATGGGAAGGAAAGAGAGAGCAGCAGTTACACATAGTCAGCACAGATGGGAGCAGCAGAGAGAGAGAGAGAGAGAGGAATGAGATGGGGGCTGTAAAAGGTCTGCTGAAAGAAAGCATCCATGTGACTTTGGGCCGGATTGATTTTAGCCGTGAAGACCAGGCGACCACACCTCCCACACCGCCCACACCAGGTCAGTCCGGGGTCCTGCAACAGGAGGGTGATAGGAGCGGGTGCAGGACGCCCCCGGCTTTAAGGGTCAGGTGAGGTCTAACTGGCAGCTGCTTAAACCTGCCCCGCTACTGACACAAGCACTGTACAAATCGCCCAAGTCCTGAGGGTGAACGCAAACAAATATCGCTGGTAAAATGTGCTTGCAACAGCACACATTTACATAGGGATAACATATGCTATATATGCACTGACTTTAAATAGAGGCGAATAATTAAACGTCTCTGTTCAACATGAATCGGTCGCATTATTGAAGTAATTAGTTTGCATAGATGAAAATAATTCTACCAATGGATGCTAGACAACATTGTTCAGCAAAGGTACACGTCACCCACATGTAAAGAAATCAAATCGTAAAAAAAAAGTATAGTCGTGTTGTCTGTGCCTAGTCCTGAATGAGACCCCAGCTGTAGTGAGATGTATTCAAAATGTCTTGCATCTCAGCTATAAATAGTCTCAAAGACCCAGATTCCCAGTTCACTCAACACACATGAATGTGTGCGCACACACACTCAAAAACAGAAATGCTTGTGCAGGCACATAAATATTTGAGAAAATGCACACATCTTTGATAATAACAAAAAAATGAGCAATTAATAATAAGAAGATAGAAATATACTTCAATGAGGCATCATCAGTTAAAATAGCATTTGTTTTTGCACAGAAATGAATGACTGAGATAGTCTGCCTTGATTAGAGAAATAAAAGCTGTCTCTTTGTTAGAAAAAAATATATATTTATCACTCAGATGTATTTGCAATTAAACTGACATGGAATGCAATTTCTATTGGATAAGACAAAGGTTAGAGGTGTCACTGAAGGTTAATGGTGGCTCGGTGCGACAGATGAAAGTTAAATGAGATCACTGATCTCAGTCACGCCAACTCTGGAGAGAGACATGCAATGGCATATAGGATCTGATGACTGATCGATTCCATAGATTAACTTTTGATTTGATAAATCCCCTTGAATTGTCATCACTCTAGGAGCAGATTCACTGTTTGGAAAAGGCACTGATGACAATCAATTGTATCAGATAATCAGGGGATGAAAATGGTGCCCAAGGGTGTAGTCTAGAACATTAATGACTCTAAATTAAAAATCTGTTTTTAAAAATGTTGCAGCATGATCCAAGTTAATCATAAAAGAGATTTAAATATGATCTAAAAAGTGTAATTATATATTTGAAAAAAAATCATCAAGATGATTGTACATGTACTAAAGGCAAGCAAAAGGCATTAAACAGACATGCACACACAATATGCTGAGCACATGAGGATATCATGTAGCGAAGTCATAAGAGTCAGCAGAATTGTTTATCACACAGTAAAACCACATGAAGTTTTTCGCCTCATCCCGAGAAGTGAAAAATCAGCTTGCACTCTTTTAAAATAGGGTGCTTGGTTATATATAGACTAAGGCCGATTCAAATCATATGACATCATTTAAATTGATCATGCAACTTAAATAGCGATGATTCTAAAAAGATGCATGACCAACAACTATTAGACAAAATCCCTCTCTCACCACACTGTCCACTTTCATATGTGTTCCACTTACACTTGGGTGCACACCCACATGCCGCTTGTGGCAAGCCCTCTTAACATTCGCTCCTATCTAGCATTTATGTTACTAGCACTTATTTATTTATTTAGTAGTGATCCAGTCATAACAGTAACTTTTTCAGTCAGGCTATCTCTAGTGGCTAGTAAAATTACAGTTTTTCACTAGTCTTTAGTTAGTAGCCTACATGCTTATGAGAAACCATCCCAATTGTTTTGACTAACATTTCATAGAAAAATATCCTCCAGTTTGCTTTTTCACTTGTCATAAGTATGACTAGTCAAAATAGCTACTTTAAAGTTCTATTAAAACTCGGTAGTAAAATCTGAAATATACTAGTGTCTAATAAATTCCAGTATCTTCAACATAGGCCTAATAGTAAGTTGCGATAGTAACTACAGTAAATGAAACTACTATAACCTTATGAAAAAAACTATAGTGATCTTAATAGAATAGAAGTGCACGCATCTAATTAATAGTTACTTAGTAATAACAACAAAATGGATAGTGACATGGAAATGCCTTCGTTCAACTGAATACATAACACGGCTTGCCACAAGCCGCGTTTCGCATATTTGCACTGTATTCCGCGGGCACGGAGAGGAACGTCGGCGCGCGCTTGCGCGTGCTCACTCACCTGCTGTAAGTACATGAAAGTCAAGGCACAGGAGAGCTGCGGACACATGTCCACATTCGGCAGGGCGACGCACGTTCCGCCCGTCAAGGGATGCTGCATCGTGTTTTCGTCCGCTTGTCCTGTCCTGTCCGCCGAGTTTCACGGGTTCGTTAAGACTGCTTTAGCCGGATCGGCGGCGGTTATGAAGCCTTGAAGCAGCCACGGAGAGTGCGCAAACGCGGCAGAATAACCGGCTACAAGCGAATGTGAATGTGCGCGCACGAGGGTCCTGGTGGTGAGCGAAAACACAGCGCGCGTCTGTTGTTGTCCCTTATGATTTCAGCAAAACCCTTGTAGTTCACACGAAAGTCTATTCGGCACGTTTCTTGCTTTTGTAAATAAACTTAATCACGGGCAAGAGGTAAGAGAGTTGGTGACTGGACGTAGTGAAGTTGAAGCGGATCTGT
Source organism: Hybognathus amarus (assembly GCA_030378365.1). Classification (NCBI taxonomy): domain Eukaryota; kingdom Metazoa; phylum Chordata; class Actinopteri; order Cypriniformes; family Leuciscidae; genus Hybognathus; species Hybognathus amarus. The sequence continues at coordinate 226,921 of JAQIUQ010000412.1, forward strand.
TTTTCCATTCGCTGTCAGAAGAGTCCGGGCGCACCGTCTGTTTCAGTGAGCAGCATCTGAATCTTCCTAGGCGAAGAGATGCGGGGCGGGGGCCAATCCTAAATCACACATTCAATTTTAACGGGGTGGGGGAATTCTCCAGTTTTTCTCTTGCGTGAAACTGAATTGTCCTTATAATTTATTATTATGGCGACACATAAAGCGTGCGCACAGAAATGAACCTCTCAGCCACGTAAACAATCTGCCATCACATTTGTGTTCCATTAAAATCATTTCATATCAGCCTGTAATGCTTTGTGCTTTAAGGAAGACGTGTCCAACCTAATATCTTTGCTGAATTTATAATCACTTATAACACAATTTACCATTACACTTTTACAAAATTAAATATTTGACTGATATCAATGGATGAGGGTTTCGACTTGGTGCTCATCTGGTTTTCTAAGACTTTAACATAGAAAAAAAAACAATATTATGCACTTTTTTCGATTAGGCAATTATTACAATATTTCTTTGTATTATTATTATTTAAAAAATAGACCCAACTGTTTATTTGTATCATTATTATTATGAGCCTCTAACAGTTGAAAAGCCCATTAAGGATAAAAATAAATGTATCATTCAGCATTGATTAAATGACATATAAAATTAAACCAGTTACATAAAGTGAATTTTTAAACCTGGGAAATGTGTATGATGAGAAACCCGTAGTGGTGCTCCTAACAGTACCAAAATATACATTTATAAAAGCACATTATACAAAAAACATGACAATCTCTGTGAAACACAAATGTTTAAATATCCACTTTAACTAAAAAAATTACCATGGTAACCATAGGTTCTGTGAAAACATGCAAACACACACACATGATGTTAGGCTATATATAGCCTATATAAAAAAAATACTGAATTTGCTATAGACACCACTGTTATCAAAAACATGTTTGATTATGTAAGAGTTTATGTTTCTTAAAATAAATAAATGGATAAATAAAACATTTCACTGATATCAATGCAGAACCATCTGAACCCATTCTGTAAAACCTAACACTGAAAGTCACAAAACGAAATGAGTTGTCGTAACTTAATTTTTTTTTAAAGTTCATTTCACTCAATAAAAAATGTGATATTAACTCAAAAACTCAGAACTTAACTCAGAACTTAAACTGAATAAGTTTTGAATAACCAATTTTTTATTTTAGCTCTAAAGATTTAAGTTGGATTTAATTAATTTAATATAGTTTATGGTTTAAAATAAAGTGAAAAGTAAATTAGAAACCAGCGGATGGTTTACTTCCTCATTTTAAATAATATTTTTCAAGAAACTACTTTTGTATAGGGCCTATACTTTTATACTTTTCATAGCTAATGAAAAACACGTAAATAAATCCATTTAAAGTGTTCAGCTTCATTCAAAGCCGTGATTTAGGTTCCTGTGACGTCATCGATTTTACTCATCACCGCGTTCTCCCTTCTCCCTCGGAAAAACCCGCGCATTTATTTCAACAGGCGTAATCTGGCATCTGCCCATCCCCCACAGCTTCACGGAACTCTCAAGTCACAAAGTCAGGATGGCGGGTATGAAGAGAATTCCCCTTTGAAATAACAGGTAACGTAAAGCATGGAAAACTGCTTCATCCTTTTTATTGCACTCTTGAACGTTTAACGTTGTGTTGTAGTTGTTCATATTAAGCACTTCATATTAAGAAGAACGAATAAGTTAGGGAATTGTGTGTCACGTCATATTTACGAACGCGCCATTGCTGCTGAGATATTATTATTATTTTGGATCGGCGGCAGTAGTTTGTTCTGTGAATACACAACAGTTTTGTCAGTGGAAAAGTAGTTTATATTTGTGTTTCCTCACATTTTGTCAAAGACAAGCGTGTCCCGCTCATTTTTGAATATTTTTCAGTGAGCATACTGACTCGTTAACATTGCAAAAACTAAATAAATAGGCAATACAAGCTGACCGATTGCTTTATTTATTATACTGTGAGTACACAACAGTTTTGTCAGTGGAAAAGTAGTTTATATTTGTGTGTTTCCTCACATTTTGTCAAAGACAAGCGTGTCCCGCGCATTTTTGAATATTTTTCAGTGATACTGACTCGTTAACACTGCAAAAACTAAATAAATAGGCAATACAAGCCTACCGATTACTTTATTTATTATGCTGTGAGTACACAACAGTTTTGTCAGTGGAAAAGTAGTTTATATTTGTGTGTTTCCTCACATTTTGTCAAAGACAAGCGTGTCCCGCGCATTTTTGAATATTTTTCAGTGAGCATACTGACTCGTTAACACTGCAAAAACTAAATAAATAGGCAATACAAGCCTACCGATTACTTTATTTATTATGCTGTGAGTACACAACAGTTTTGTCAGTGGAAAAGTAATTTATATTTGTGTGTGCTTTCTCACATTTTGTCATAGACGTGTCCTGCGCATTTTTTTGGATATTTTTAAGTGAGGAGACTGATTGACTAACACTGCAACAATTAAATAAATAGGCAATACATGCTGACTGTTTATTTTATTTATTAAAGTAAACTACAGATTTGTCAGTGGAAAAAATAAAATTGTAGTATTTTCTCACATTTTGCATAGTATGTGTTCCTTGGGCATGGATATCCACGAGGAGACTACCACAGGCTGTCTTTCACGTGGCAAAAACTAAAGAAAAAGGTACTACAATCTGACCTATTCTATTGTTAAATGCTATGAGTAAAGTACTGTTTCATCAGGAATCAATAATTGTTTGTTTTTTTGTTTTTTTTCTTCACAGTTCGACTGTGAACTGATTGGTGAACTGTCAACATAATCCTGTACAACTGCATATTTGACACAAAGGAGACTGACAATAATTTATGGGGTAAGTTACGAACTATTTTGTTTTAATGCCTTTTCATCTAACATTTTTTTCTATTAATTGTTGCAGGTACTTGCAGAGATTCACAGAATCACAAATCAAAATCTGCAGTAGACATTCTACTCCTCCCTGTATAAACATACTCCACAGCTTCTGAATCTTTTCAGAGCTAAGGCAGCAAAGGGTGGTGTCAGTGGCAACAAGATGGCTGCAATATTAGGAGACTACGATGAACATGTAAGTAGAATTGAACTTACTTAAGGGCTGTACAGGATGAGAATGTTGGTGTAAAGGTTATCTAAGCAACAAATGTTAAAGAGTTAGTTCACCCAAAAATGAAAATTCTGTTACCAGTTACTCAACCTCATGTCATTCCAAACCTGGAAGACTTTTATTCATCTTCAGATCATAGATGAAGATTTTGGCCAACAGGACGAGGATCGAGAGTGGTAGTTGTGTAGGCTGTAATTGGAGGGACATATAGTTCAAAGATTTCAAAAGATCTTTGTAGCGAACACGACGAGGCCGAGGGACGTGAGAGAACGGCACAAGGCCGGTGGTGCTGAGTGTTAATGAGCGACACCTGTGAGCACACCGGTCTTGATCATCCACGTCGTCACTCCCCCTCATACTTCCGCTCCTCCGTGAGAGATGCGAGACCGGTGTGCTCACAGGTGTCGCTCATTAACACTAGCACCACCGGCCTTGTGCCGTTCTCTCACGTCCCTCGGCCTCGTCGTGTTCGCTACAAAGATCTTTTGAAATCTTTGAACTATCTGTCCCTCCAATTACAGCCTACACAACTACCCCTATCAAGGTTTAGAAAGGTAGTAAATCCATGTGATTCTTCTTGATTCTACTAAAATCTTCTGAAGCAATACAATCAATTTGTAATTAGACTGAAAATAAATATAATCAACTATTTAAAATAGACTAAATAAAAAAAAAATCTATTCCTCCACATAGCCTAGGGGGAAAATGGTTATATGGCACCACAAACCTCATCAAACTGTGATAATCATCAAACTGTGATTAAATTACGCTATGTTTTGTGTTTTTGTCTTTAAGGACAAGAATGACATTCATGTCAGACGAACTACTGCTCTGGCAGGTTTACCGGTTTATCTAAAAAGAAGACTCTGCAGATGTTTTCAAGACACACAAGGTATGAAATATTATATTGCAACAATTTAATCTTTTAGTTAAAGGAGAACTCCGGCGCAAAATGAACCTTTGGTCTTATAAAACATTGGTACCTAGTCGACCGTTCTCTGAGATTTTTTTTTCATGATAATCGAATGTAAAGAGTTTTATCTCTAAAAACTGTTTAGCGTATACGCTAGTATATGGGGGCAAATAACAAGTAAAAAGAAATCACTAGTTAAAACCACTAACAAGGCTCAAAATAGCCCCACACTAACACAGTAACATAATGAGGGTCCCTGCATGCAAAACGAAGCATTGAGAACTTTGTAAGTGTACAGACAGTTTAATAAGGACAGTCCACTTCGATTCGAGTGTTCGAGACTGTTTTCCAAAGATGGCTCCTGCCTTTATACGCAAAGCGGACTGTCTTTATAAAATATCTTCTTATTAAACGGTCTGTACACTTAGAAAGTTCTCAATGCTTCGGTTTGCATGTAGGGACCCTCATTATGTTACTGTGTTAGTGTGGGGCTATTTTGAGCCTTGTTAGTGGTATTAACTAGTGATTTTTTTTCTTTTACTTAATATATGCCCCCATACTAGCGTTATAATCTAAACAGTTTTTAGAAATAAAACTCTTTACTTTCGATTATCATGAAAACAAGTCTCAGAGAACAGTAGGTACCAATGTTTTATTAGACCAAAGGTTCATTTTGCGCTGGAGTTCTACTAAATAAAAAAATAAGGATGTGATAGATGTTAATTTTAAAGGATTAGTTCACTTTCAAATTAAAACTAGCTCATGAGTTGCTCACTCTCATGCCATCCTAGGTGTAAATGACTTTCTTCTTTCAGACAAATACAATCGGAGTTCTATTACAAAATATTGTGTCTCTTCCGAGTTTTGGCAGTGGAGTGCAACCAAAAGATTGAAGCTCAAAAATGTGGATCCATCCACCATAAACGAACTTTACGCGGATCCAGGGTGGTTAATAAAGGCCTTTTGAAGCACGATGAGTTTGTGAAAATAAAATATTAATATTTAAACTTTATGAAGTAAAATAACTAGCTTCCGGCAAACGAACATATGGATTTCACTTACGCCTAAAGCGCAACTTATGCGAGTAATGTGATGCACTGCTGATATTTTTTCTACGCCATGATGCACTACACTACTTTTCAAGTCACAAGTTGTGCTTTAGAGGGCAAGTAGACTGCGTTTGGCTGGAAGCTAGAATTTTACTAAATATTAAATATTCGTTTTTTTCTTACAAACTCATCGTGCTTCAGAAGGAAGCCGCGTGTTCAGCGTGAACTTTGCTGAGCATTTCAATTTTTCAAGGCTTTCTTGTCATTCGTGAAAATTTAGTTATGGTGTTTGATTTGTACAGACGTGCCTTAACACAGATTTATTTCAAACCATTTAGAGAGAGGATCTTGACCAGGCGCAAAATGCAGCAGTTGCCATCATTGCTGTCGACGAAGAGGTTGAAAAGTTGCCTTTCGATCCACAGGATTTTCTGATTGTCCTTGAAGATGAGGTGGTAATGTCCACAAAGTCCTGGGTTAGTGCACTGATGCTGATTTTTGGGCTACTCTATGCCCTTCACATAAGCTACTCAAAGAAGCTGACCGTTTTATTTTTATTTTTTTGAGTTCATACAGAAAGTGCTGCTAAATCTCGAAGATGGGAAGGCTAGGCCGAAGTTGCTTGCACTTAAAAATGAACTTCTGATTGACTAATATGGAATCCATGCTGTTTCTGGTACCCTTAGGCAATTGAGTTTGCAGATTTTTGACTTTTAAACAGCAGTTTTTGAATTTTGAATTTCCCAATTTGAGCTGTCTGTTAAAGTTTGAATAGTTTTAAATATTTCATGGGAAATCTGTGTCTGATGAACTTGTGTTAAAGGGTTAGTTCACTCGAAAATGAAAATTAAGTCATTAATTACTCACCCCCATGCTGTACCAACCCCGTAAGACCTTCGTTCATCTTCGGAACACAAATGAAGATATTTTTGATTAAATCTGAGAGGTGTATCACTGCTACATAGGCTCTTATGGGATTGGCACTTGAGGGCCCAGAAAGTCATTAAAGAAAATGTTTAAATATTCCATGTGCCTACAGTGGCTCAATTATAAGTTTATCAAGCAACGAGACTACTTTTTGTGTGAAAAAACCCCCATAAATAACGACTTTATTCGACTATTCCATTACTTCCTTATGGGCCTTGAGACGAGAGTTGAAGAAATTTCCAGAACGCATGCGCGAGAACTGAGATGAGGACGTTTTCTTCAACTACTTTGTTACTTGGCTGCTCACCGCTTAGGAGTATTACTGCCACCTACCGCATAAGATTACGTGCTGATAACGTAATCTTATACGGTAGGTGGCGGCAATACTCTTAAACGGTGAGCAGCCGGTAACAAGAAGTAGTCGAAGAAGACCGTCCTCATCTCAGTTCTCGCGCACACGTTCTGGAAATTTCTTCAACTCTCGTCTCAAGGCCCACAAGGAAGTAATGGAATAGTCGAATAAAGTCGTTATTTATGGGGGGGGGGGGGTTCACACAAAAGTAGTCTCATTGCTTGATAAACGCAGTAATTGAGCCGCTGTAGGCACATGGAATATTTAAACATTTTCTTTAATGACTTTATGGGCCGTCAAGTGTCAGTCCCTGAGGCAGTCTATGTAGCAGTGATACACCTCTCAGATTTACTCAAAAATATCTTCATTTGTGTTCCAAAGATGAACGAAGGTCTTACAGGGTTGGTAGAGCATGGGGGTGAGTAATTAATGACTTAATTTTCATTTTTGGGTGAACTAACCCTAATGTTTTTTGGACTGATTTTGCACACTGATTTAGTTTTAAAATTACCCTGTGGACAGTCTGTTATGGTCTTGAAGGAATAGTTGATTTAAAGGGTTCAGTTTACCCAAAAATGAAAATTCTGTCTGTAATTACTAAAGTCTTAAGGGGTAGAAACAATTATTAATTAATTTAACAGAATTTTCATTTTTGGGTAAACTAACCCTTTAATGCTTAGTGTGTATTTGAGTAAATTGTTTTAATGTCATTTGGACTGAACTGCACACTTCAGTTTTATGCCTGAAGATGTTTTGTAAAAAAGAAAAATTCAATAAATACTGTTATTGCATCATTTTCTTTCATCATTTCTTCATACTACTATTTTCCCCTTGTCTTATTGTAACTTTATTAATTTGAGTGTAAGTAACTTAAATCATTCACGGCAATTGGTTTCCTCAAACCATTTGAGTAGCTATATAGTTGTTTCAACTTGATTCAATTTCTTAGATGAACTCAAACCAGTTAGTTTAAATTAATGGCATGAACTTAAAATCTTTAAGTTACCTTAACTCAAAATGATTGACTAAACCAACACTAAATTATGAGTAAATATGACTCAATATATATAAGTTCACAATACTCATATGTATTTGTTTTTAAACTTAAACGGTATGTAGCAATCAGTTTCCTCAATCGGTTTGAGTTCAGTTAACTTATTGGGTTTTACAGTGTACAAAAATTTAGCTATTTTACTAGATGATCCAAAAGCCCTGTGAAAACGATTGGATCAAAAATATATATGCTTGCCTTTGAAAGAAAATTCACAAACACAATCCCACATTATGATTGATTTTCACTGCTTGTATCCTGAAACAATGCTGATGGTGAAAAGTGTATTTTTGTAAACTGCAGTGATAGCTAATGATTTCTATGCATAACTCACAAAAAGAGGTGCATCCTCAAAATATGCTCTGCCAAATGACTGAAAGGCCTGTCAAATAATGAAATAAGAAAAAATGCATTTGGACGAGCCATATCATTGAACATACAGTAGTGGAAAGGAAAGGGGACAAAAAGGGTTCAAGAAACTGAGACGGCGACATATAAGTGCAACACAAGAGAGTATCTGCTTAACTAAATCATAAAAGAGCATTTGTGTGCACTAGGCCAAAAGTTAGGCACTAAATAATTAATTAAACCACACACAAAAGTTTGAATTTATTGTTCAACACGCTCCTTTTAACATCACTTTGGCCTTATCTCCCTATCAGCTGCAAGGTCTTTATTGTAAATTCATTAACAGCTGTTAAATGTTAAATACAACTGATATTCAACCGACATGGCCGACTAAGGTCTAAGCAGAAAGTGCAAAGATATACAGTAGGGGGGAAAAAGTTGAATTATTCATGTTCTTTCTCTTTAATCTTTTCCCTCCCTCTTTGCACCACATTTCAACCTAAGGTGACTCACAAATCCATACCAAGATTTCATATCCTTGTTACTTTAAAAGAGCAGAGTCATAAAAATCAATGTTTTTCTATGTTGCACGAGGGGCCGTAATTAAAACGGGCTTCTGAGGAGCCGGCAGACATGTATTATGGAGAGGGCAGCAGACTGCTTTGCTCCATTTTAGTCTTCTCTTCTCCACCCCACTCATAGCCTGAAGGCAAGAGCTATTTCTTCCCCCTCCCCACCCCATAGAAGTCTTCTCGGCCTTTCCCTTCTGCATTCCCCTGTTTTTTTTTTCTCCTATCTTTTCCTCTCTTGATGCTACGGAGTACAAAATAATAACTGGACCGTCAACCATCTTCCAAAAAAAAAAAAAAAAAAAAAAAAAAAAAAAAAGAGAAAGAAATGAAGAATAGAGCATTCGGCCAGCGTTTCATCGCAGATAGTAGTGTTTATTCCGCTGCATGTCACTGTGCCTTTGACATGTGATGAGGCATGGCTGCCCTTTGCAGTGCGTCTGTTGTCTTCGCCTTTACTGAATAAATAAGCAGGGACTGCATATTGAGAGAGAGAAACCTCGTTTATCTCTTTGTTTGTCAGTGATGGCTCTCTCTCAGATTTCTTGTGTACATTGTGTTATTGGTTTGTCTGTGATGGGCAGAAAGAGGGGGAGGAGAGAGGGTGGAGGGAAGCAACAAGGTTTCTAAAGCTTGTGTGCTTTTTCTTTTTGCACTTTGAGAACAGCTAATGTCAAATTCATCCAAAGAATTAGGAATAGCACGATTCTATTAATAATGAAATGTGTTAAAGCTCTGATGGTTGTTATGCTGAAAAACTGGTTAAGATTTCAGGATAATTGTTTACTACATATTTCTACATCAGATATTGGCATTTCAAAATGTAATGGATTTACAATGTCTGCAATGAAATCATGTCATTATTTATTTGTCTTGTTCCTATATGGCTTTTTAAACTGCCAAGTTACACAAAACAATGTATTTTGAATAATGTATATTGCCTATACAATGAATGTCAATGGGGTCCAAAAAATTAACTTATTATTGCATAAAAAAAGAATTAAACATTTTTCAAAATAACTTCTTTTGTGATCAACAGAACAAAATCATGGTTTGGAATGACATAAGGGTTAAAAAATGATTACAAAATGTACATTATTTGGGCGAACTATCCCTTTAAGAAATATTTCGAGAGTGAAACCAGCTGAAAGAAATTTAATGCGGGACTTCACAGTATCCATTGGGATTTGTTGAAATTGTGTCAAGTGAAACACGAGTTTATTGGCGAATATTATTTTCCCCACCTGCACAGCATTGGTTACATCAGCAGAGGCGGCGAAAAGTTAATACATTTTTTATGAAATTAGTTTTTTTTTAATGATTTTTTTTCCTTTTTCTTTAGATTAACGTGTACAATAAGAGCAGAAACAATTCTGAAAAGTAGGTAAATAGTTTTGGATAGAAAGTACATTTCAGACAAAAAAAAATACATATACATACATATATATATATATATATATATATATATATATATATATATATATATATATATATATATATATATATATATATATATATATTGGCCCTGTTCTACTTAGATGGCCCCAAACATCCAATATTACCGCTGTTAAACGTTCTCACAATCTGTGCTTTTATATTACAGCGCACCAACAATAGAACCCACCCCAGAATAAGGAAGAAAATATTTAAGGTGAAAAAAAAAATGTAATCATACCCTGAGGTGGAAAACAGTTCATGGTTATTTCAAGCTTTTACGGTTAGGTAGAATTTCACTGACATTTTATAGCTTCAGTAACTGATAGAAGACGTGAGCTTGATGAAATAACTGTTATTGTGTGCCATGGAACACATCAACACTAATGAGAAAGAGCCGCTGCATATGCACCTGAAGGAAAAAAGCAAAACGTGTCGGTGGCTAATCCTTATTTTGCTTTGCCGTTTGCCGTTTGCAATACACGCTTTGCGTCTGTTGTGGCGTTTTCAGTTAGATACGACAAAGGCGAATACAAATCCCTCCCCTTGAATTCTGTTCCTAAAAGCAGACTGCTTCCCACCACACCACAACAAATTGACTCTGCTGTTAAATGGGAACATGGTTGGTTGTTTCCATTATGTTCTTTTGTTAATTATTAATGCACGTCAAGCTCTCAACAGGAAAACAAAGTCAAAGATGGAGATGTGTTTTGCTAAACAAGCCAGCACGTACTTGTGACGTTTTAGATCAAAACGACAAGTAATATCACCTTGTTGTTCCGCTTAGAGGGCAAAAGCACGAAAGAGATGACAAAAAGCATGATCCTTCAGATGTATGCGACAAACCACGGCAGATTCGGAGGAGCAACGCAACTTTTGGCGTGTTTAGATCCCTCCGAGTGTCCAAGTAATGAGCTGTGGCAGTGCTTGCCACATTGTCATTTAGGATCAGGTTGGGTGTATTTCAGTGGCAGGGCGCTCAGCTACAGGCCCGGGCTCCATTTCAGGCTGAGCACCCGATGTGAGCATCACCATCGCTGACAGACTAATAAGGAAGGACTGGCTGCCTCCACCCCGTGTCAGGAAGTTGACAGGACTGCAGCAGGTGCTGAACGTGTAGGGAAGATTGATGAAGTCACATGGAGGTGGATTGCAGGGAGCCGGTTTGGTCATTGTTAGTGTTATTTTTCATTACGATCCCGGCTTGCTTAATGTAAATCCTAAGTCAGGATAGATGGCTAACATCCTCAGCCACAGTGTGATGGGTTTTGTGCAGAAAAATCAGCCATTATCTAGCCGGGCTGCCGGGCCGATGAGCCTGGCTGTGATGGCTGAGACTCATTGTAAACAGTGTTTGTTTCTCCTGGTTGGTGGAGAATGCAGGCAACTTCCCCAATCATTTCCAATAGGAAAATAAAATAAAAAAAACACCATAACCGAACAGGAGTGATATATTTTCTCGACTCGGGCTGGAAATAGAAGGGCGCAAACTCTGCACGGTCATGGTCTGCATAGGAATTCAAACCGTCGCCTGATGTGCGACACATTTTTTCCCAAACGCCACAGACGGTCGCATCAGTGACGATCAGTGCCGGGAGGCTAATCAGAGATTCCTTGCCGCTCTTTTACTTTGGACATCGCGCAATTTGGAAAAGTCAGTTTACATGACAGTAATTACGGAAACAGATGGGGCTCCGGCAAAAATACGACGGCGCGGAGACAATGGGCCCAATGCATGGGGACTTTCGGGGGCAATGAGGAGTGCAGGCAGATTGCATGGCAGCTGAGACTGCCTTTCATTAGCACTTGAGTGTGCGTCTGGAAGCAACAGAAATGCGAGTCGTTTGTTACCCCGCTGCTGTCTGTGCTAGGGGCCTGCAAATTGATTACTGGGTGGGACGAGGCAAGCGATCCTTAGCACCTCCACACAGCTGGTTACCTAGAGCAGAAGCTGCAGAGATGCTAGCTGTCCACCCCCAGCTTTGGCTTGACAGCAGCTGCTGATCTGCGCTCATTTCAATGCATTAAGACTTTGCTGTCTTTTTAATTGGCAACAAAAACAATCCCATCTCACCGTTAATCACCTCTGTGGAAACGTGCGAAAAAAAAGCAAAAAAAAGAATCAGTGCCTTTTCTTCTTTGTTATTTTCTCCCTTTTCTCCTTCAGTGTTCCTATATATAAAAACCATGGAAACAGAATATCCTTTAAATAGAAGACAAACGCTCAGAAAAGATGGAAGCCAGCGGTAGAGTGTTAATTAGATGTTTGTGAGTGCTAAAATCATAACAAGTAATGCTGAAGTGTTTTTTTACCAATTAGTTCTTCTGGCTCATAATCGAATCCCCACTGGTCCAAGAGCAGATACGTGTGGGCTATAAAAAAAACAACGCACTAAAAGGATGTTTGTTCAAACGGGGATAGGGGAAGGGTTGCGGACAGGGCCGGGGGCGAAGGCAGGCGCTCTTTACGCCCAGACGGCGATTCGGAGCGACATCTTAGAGAGCTGGGGCAAACGCTGTGGATGACTTCCCCGTGCTTTCACCAGACACTGCCATTAGAGTGCTTTAGCTTCCATTAACGTGTCACTTTCCTTTGCTGCAGAGCCCGTGGAGGAGGGGGCGATTCGGTTCTGACAGGACCAGGGGCTGTCACATGGAGTAACGGTTCAGCACCGACCAACAGGAAAAGCCTCAGAGCTGACGGATCCACGATCCATCAGAGCTGACGTGCAGGCCTCCTCCACCACAGATCCGACTGAGGCGCGAGGACAGGAGTCCATTAATTAACCGCTTAATATGTGGAGCTCTGAAATTCCCGCACCAATGAGCATGCCGCTGTCTTGATTCGAGTGAATTAAAATAAACATTTTTAAAGATACACCGTGTAAAAGTAAAGATTCACACCAATAATGAAAAACATTGAGATAAATGAAGTAGTTCCAGTCTAAATGTGTTCTAGAATTAGTAAGCACTAATCTCTCAAATATAATTTTAGAATGAACTAACAATGTTTTTGAAGAAGAAATACTCCAGTTATAGTCAATGATGTCGGGGACTGATTCATTTGAGCTGTGCGAGTTAAAGCTGAACAATGAACAATGAATGAACACTGGTAAATGGAATTGCGTTATTATTGGATTAATTAAGTCACTAAAGCGTATCTAATACATACCAGATTAATCAGAAATATGCACAATATAAACATAATCTTACAACTTGCATCTGCATAAAATGGCGCGAATGCACAAATGATCTTGACCTAAGTTACTTGTTACAATACACCAATATGTATGCCACTGTGAATTTCTACTTTCTGTACCGGCACACTAAAGCATGGACAAAGAATTACAACAGCATAAGAATTCACAATGTTATAATGGTGTACTCAATGTAACTTCAATAGCTCAAATTTGTCAATTAGACATAATTCTTAGTAAAACTGACTAAACCCAGTGCGGGTAACACTTTAAGACTGACATGACACTGTCATAAACATGACACATCAGCTGTCATGAACATGAAGGAGTCTTTATGAATGTTTATGACTGTTGTCATTAAGTGGCATTCTGTAAATTATGACACTTTTAATGCAAAGTTGACATTGTTTAAAATGTCTTTGTTATGACAACTTGACATTAACCAAGAAATCATAACTTATCAACCTGTCACAAATATGTCATAACAGGTCTCATTATCAAACTTAAAGAAGTTATTTAGCATTGTGTTAACATAATATTACCTGTCATATGATATGGTTGGTTTTAACTTTGGTTGTCAGGACACCATTATAACTGTGACATGAATATTTTACTTTTCCTTAAGTAAAGTGGAACACATTGTACTAGTTATAAAGATGTCATTAAGGGTTATTACACTGTCAAATTCTTTAACAACAGTGTCATAAGTATTTCCCCTTACCTCAAGTAAAGTGGAACACGTTGACTAGTTATGATTTCTTGGTTAATGTCAAGTTGTCATAAAGACATTTTTGTCTTGGTTAATGTCAAGTTGTCATAATCAAGACATTTTTGTCTTTGTTAAAGCTACACTGTGTAACTCTTTTAGTTTATTCTTAGCTAAAAATCTTTCAAAAATATGTGCTCATTAATGTATATTTACTTCAAGTATTAAAGTATTATCGTGAGTGTATAATATGCCATTGAAAATACATACGGGTAAGGGGTTCTAATGTCGGTCGCCATGTTGCCCCTCCATCTTGAAAGTACATTAGCCAAAGAGGGACATACCCGTTAATTCAAGTCTCGCCTTTCGCGTTTACGTTTGAGTTAACACTCATGGACGAGGTTGAACCGGATGCCATGTTAATCTTGGACTACATTGGCCACCGTAGGAGTTAAAATGAAATCGGAATTGAGAGGAACAGAAACTAATATTCACTGGATGGTCATATACCTTCTCACCGCTAGATGGGGGTAAAAAAAAATCACACGGTGTAGCTTTAATGTCAAGTTGTCATTACAAAGACATTTTAAACAATGTCAACTTTGAATTAAAACTGTCAAAATTTACCAAATGACACTTAAATGACAACAGTCATAAACATTCATAAAGACAGTGTCATGTCAGTCTTATGCACACCCCTTCAAATAAAGTGTTACCAATCAGGGAATATTAAATGATAAAATGTTACTTATGTAGCTAAACTACATTTTCATAAAATAAAGACAAACTATATGTAACCCAAATCCCTTCACTGGAACCCCTCCAGAAAAAGAGGCACATTTTAAGTGATTCAGTTTCACGACGTCTCTCATTTACAGTATAATAGAACAGTGGTTCCAAATACATCAATATTGAGAAAGTCTTGTGAAGGGGTGCTGCATTGTAGTCATTAGCATATCATTAATTAGCTTCCCACTTCCTTATGAAGACTGCAAAAGAGCAAAGGCCCTCCAGAGGGACTCGCCTTCATTTAAGTGGCAGCGTGAGGTAGGCAACAATCGGAGGATACTCGTCTCCCCAGACCACTCCCTGTAATCATCAGCTGCTGCTCTGAGACACGCCCCGCTCATTCATATCACAACCAACCCGCCGCGGCACCTGTAAATTCAAACGCCAGCTAACCAAGCAGCTGGCAAATTATATTAAAATGTCTGATGTTTGTGCTCAACTTCTGAGCCAGTCAGTCTTGCTAAAAGGAGGACAGATGGTACCGTTTCTTCAGTTATACTTTTAGCATGTACAGGCAAACAAACCGGCTTCGCCATCATGACGTTTTATGAGATTTGACAGAACTAAATCTTGACGCAAACCATTACGGACATCACACTCCGACTGAAGCAAACTCCACAAACTTCTGCAAGATTTTGCCTTGCACTGAACATACTGTACACTGTAAAAAAATATTTTCTAGATTTGTTATCACAACATTTTTTTCTTTTGTCAAATCAACTTCAATAATTTATTTAGTTCAGATAACTTATTATTTAGAGTTTCTGATGATTAAATCAATCTCCTTCATTGTATTAACTCACTTTTTCCAGTTCAATGAACTTAAAATTAAGGCAGCCAGGTTACTTATTTTTTTAAGTTAAACCAACATTTTTTTACAGTGTATTAGCAATGTTTTAAAGGCATTGTTTACCTAAATAAATGAATATTTTGCCATCATTTATTCTTCTTTACGTAGTTCCAAACCTGTATCAAGTTTTTTCTGTGCAGTTTCAACAGTCCCTCAACATATTCAGACTTGCATTTTATGGACACCCAGGTGGGAAAACACTGAAGCATTTATTAATTTATTTTTAAATAACTTCTGTTTTACATTGAAAAAAAAAACAAGTTTGGTTGGAGTGACATATTTAGATAATCACAAATCACCACATTCTCCTGTAATATCATCAATTACCTCGCTGCTTAAAATAACCGTCATTCGTACTATATTTTCCAGCATATTTGTCTGACTCCAGCTGCTCATTAAAGGCCTTTCCATTTGTTTGCTCACCGCAAAGGTCCTTAAATCTGCCACAACATCCAAAAAGAGGCCAATTCCACTTTTCCCTGCGGTGTTAATTGAGAGCGCAAACCGTCTCCTGATTAATTATGTCAATGTATAAGAAACATCCTCTTTTCCAGCGCTGTATAAAGAAGAACTTTAGCTTCCTCAAATTAATGCACAATGAGCTTAACAGCCCGTAGATTACATCTGGACATCATGTCAGTGTCTTATTATGACAGGCCTTGACCGGAGATTTCAGCCCTCTGTCGCCCCCGGGGCAAATGGGATCAAGCTCTTACTGGACAGAGATAAATTCACTTCTTGAGTGCAAGTTTTCTTGAGGGATGCAATTCTCGTGTTAATGTGATGTAACATGATGTTGTGTGTTACAAATAATGCAAGGTGTTAATAAGTGAATTGCGAAATGTAGTTTTGAAAGAAGCGACAGAAATGGGTGAAATTAACAGGCAAACATGTTGAGGAAAACACACACACACACAGCTCTGACATGCATAGTCTTAAAGCTGGCTTGCAGTAATTACCCAGCTGCTGAACTACTAGGGTGGCAGGAATGAAAATGAGTACCAATTATTAAATGCACCACAGAGAAGATAGAACACTACAGGAGGTCCACAATGGGACTCATGTTGCTTTGCATAGTTTCATAAATGCTAAACGACTCAGGAAAAGCATTAATATTCCAACTGTTCCATCACTGATTCCAATTTAAAAGAAAAGCGAGCACCAAGATACCATTCAAGTCAATGAGAAGCCTATAAAAAAACTATTGCGTTAGCCATCTGATGCATTCCAATGAGGGTTTCACACCTGTATGGAATGCATTGCACTTCCTCTCAGAGTGTGAGACAACACGAAATAGCCATTGCATCTTACCACCAATAAATATGAAAATGTAAAACTCGCACACACACACACACACACACACACACACACACACACACACACACACACACACACACACACACACACACACACACACACACACACACACACACACACACACACACACACACACACAAAAAGGATCCAGCAACACTTGTGGTCAAAAACGTTGTGGTCTTAAACTAATTACTAATTATAATCTTGAAAATAACTACAGGCCTGTACTTATACTGTACTTATACTTCATCAGTATAAAGATGAAGTGCAAATTAAAAATATAACAAAACAAATCCAACTTTATGAAAACTTTTTTGTTTCTTCTAATTTGCTGTTTCAAGGCAAACTACAATGTACAAAAATATTGGTAACACTTTACAATAAGGTTAATTTATTAAACATTAGTTAATATATTAACTAACATGAACTAACCATGAGTACTACATGTTTTACTGTTTTTGTTAATCTTTGTTAACGTTAGTTAATACAAATTTGTTACAGTAGTTCACAGTGCATTAACTAATGTTAACAAGATTTTAATAAAGTATTAGTAAATGTTGAAATTAGCATTAACAAAGATTGACAAATGCTGTAGAAGTATTGTTCATTCTTAGTTAATGTTAACTAATGCAGTTAGCTGGTTAACCTTATTGTAAAGTGTTACCAAAATATCAAAATAATGTTTTTATAGTTTTAATTTTACACAACTATCAATACAGCCAATATGGGCAAAAATGACTAGGCAACTGATTAAAAAAAAGTCCAACTGACCATGTGTTTTCTCAATCTGTTCCCACCAATAAATGTGACCCGCTCATTCTGTCCGTCTTTCTTTCTTTCTTTTAAGGCTACTCCTCTTGTCGCGTGACAACGACTCCCTCAATGTTCACACTGTACCCTGGGACTTATTAGGTAGCTGATATTGTGCCAGCACTCATGCTAAGATAACCCTTACCTGGTCTTATCACCGGCACACAAAAGCATAGGATCAAATAGGTCCCAATGTAATCCATCTCTGTCAGCGGCATTACGGAAATTACCTGTCACAACCATCATGGTCGAGATTGTGTGATTAAACACAAACTTTAAAATAAATACCCAAGGGTAGAAGAACATGGGTCTCAGCAAAGCATATTTCAATTGAGACCCCTCTCTCCACCACTACTCATTAATTGTTCAATTCTACACAAAGGAATTACGAACGACACAATGTTCTGTCTGAGTAAAAAAAGGCGGCCGACAGAATGTGGGAGATCATCACAGGCTATTGCTTGTAGCCGCAGAATGATCTTTCATTATCTTTAATTCAGATAGGCAGTGTTTTCTGTCATTCCACTGTGCTCGTGACAGAGCTGGAATTGCTGTTTCTAAAATAGAGCTGAGAAGTTAAATGGATTTAAACCTTTGTTCACAAGAGTCTTGTGTGCAGGCCGCACTTAATGGAAATGAGTCTCCGTGCCTGACAAGATCGGAGGTGCGCGTGCTGACCTGTAGCTTAAAAGAGGACTGCTGTAATTCATAGTACAATTAAAAACTCTCACTCTCGCTTCCTCCTGGTCTGCAGCAACTATCTAAGTTACACAAAGAAGCTGAATAACATTAATACACAAACAACATAAAGACTTTTTATTCTTTATGATAACCTGTCCAAAGGTATATTGTTTTTGAAAGAAGTCTCACCAAGGCTGCATTTATATATAAAAAAAAACAGTATTGTTCGATATTATTATCTATTTTAAAACACATTTTTCCCTGCCAAGTTTTTTTTAGCATCATTCCTCTAGTCTTCAGTCACATGATCCTTCAGAAATTATTCTTATGCTCTTATCTTAATTGTGTCCATGCACCTGCAAGCATGTATAGAAAAAAATAGGCTATTTCAATGACTAATGTTTTTTATATCCGCAAATATTTAATTATGAGTAGCTATACAGTATGCATCGAATCACGTGTAACATTATTTTACATTAGTTTTTCCACAATGTTTACATCCAGAATAAACCTATGAAAAATCCTGTAAACTGTTCAAAGGTAAACGTATAAAGGTTACTCGCGGCTATGCACGTGACTCATGTGGTCATCAACCGCCTTTATCTACCTTTTTTGCTTGAAATCTGTTCACACAAGCTTCCAAATGCACTATTTATTGCTGACAGAAATCATTTTTGAGCATTCAAAACTGTGGGGCTTACATTTTGTTGAGTTTATTTATTTTTTAAACTTCTGTTTACAAGGTTAGCTTAAAGGTTCACTCAATTTGGATGAAAGACCTTGCAAAATCGTGCAATGACCTTGTTCTCCGGCAACTACATAAAGGAACAGGAATAAAAATATTCCAAATTTAATCCCAAGGATTCACTCTCACTCCAAAGTAATATTGTGTCCTTTGAGAAATAATTCAAGCAATATGTGTGGCAATGAAAATGATATAAGGTTAGGCATTAGATATTGATATAATAACTTATTTAGTATTATTCACATAATGGACTCGATTACGTCAAATTTAACATGTCTTTAATAAATTATAAGATGGGTGAGAGTAAAAATGTCACCTCATCTTTATGTATCAAAGTTATACTCCATGCCTATCAACTGTTCCCATAATTCTGATTAATACCCCTTGTCCATTTCTTAGGGAAAATATATTCATAGTCACACGGTCTTCATGCCGCATCTTTTTTCATAGTGGACAAATCTGTCTTTAAAAATTCAGAGGTCCCAACGCATGTCACGAAATGCCGCATACAGAGCCCATTACGGTCCCAGTTTTTCAGTGAAATCTGCCTACCGGTACTGGTTTATTCCAGAACTTTGAGTGATCAAAGAGTGGCAAACTGTCAAAACCCAACAATCCTGAAGACTAAGGTACAGCTCATTTGATTTTTTCTTCAAGTCATTGAACACACAAACAGCTCTGCACAATAGACAACTTTCTATTCTTCAAATCCCTTTAAAGTCTAGGTCCTCGCTGAAGCGCTACCTTATACGTTCTGGGGTCAGTAAATAAGAGTATTATTAAACATGGCTGTCAGCAAACCGAACAAGCCGAAGCAGTGGACAGCTTCCAACTAAATTATTTACAGCTCGACATGCAGCATGAATTTGTTATTCTGTTTCTTTAGGTCCCACTATAACAATGCAGGGCTGCGGCGGATCTCTGCGCATGCTTCACCTGCTCTTCTGCTCTGCACGCTACACCCATATGCCACTGCTAGCAGCGGGTGGACGGAAAGACCGTTAGCCTCAGACTCGGCAGGACACGCTCAAAACTAAGAATACGCCAATCAATGAGATGGACCAGTGGTTTATTTCAGATTCAAACTGAGTTGTGACAATCATAAGACTTCCTTGTACTATGCCTTACTAACAATTATGATGCCCAACGCCTAGTCCTTCATGCGATCTGCACCTTGAACAGCTGCCATTCACAATGTGTTTGTTTATTCTTAATTTGATTTTGGCGAAACAATGTTTAAATTCCACAAAATTCAGTAGTTATTTCTATAACTATCAGTCAAAAATACATACAAACATAAATTATTTGAAAAAAAATCAGTCTTGTATCTTGCTTATCGGGGAGAATAAGCAAGACAATAAAAGTGTTTATATAATAAAATTAACACTTTTACTCAGCAAGGATGCCTAAAATTGATTAGAAGATAAAGTAAAAGAACTAATTTGTTACAAAAAATAAAATAAATATTGTTCTATTCATTACAAAAAAAAAAAAAAAAAAAAAAAAAAATCAGTTTCCACAAAAATTGTATGCAACACAATGGGTCTTTAATTGTGCTGATAAAAAAATGTTTCTTGAGCAGCAAATCATTATATTAGAATTATCACAGGAATAGATTAAAAAAAGAAAAAGTTATTTAAAAGTTTGTTTAAAAACTGAAAAAAATCTACAGACCCAAAACTTTCCTACAGTATACAGCCTTCATTTCCCACACCCCATTGGCAAATTCTTAGACTTTTTTCTTGTTTTAAAGGAGCTATATGTAAGAAATTTATTTCAAATAATCATAAAATGGCCCTGATATGTCACTAGACATTAAAGCTGCAATACCTAAGATTGCATGTCACTAGAGGGCGCTACATTCAAAACAACAACATAACTTCCGAAGCGCGTTCTGCAGGCCAAGTGTATAGAGGCAAAACTTTAATAAAATCCGTTTTCTCAGAAACGGAGACAACGATTTTAGAAACGCTGATTCGCTAGTCGAATTTCGTACGATCACACGAGAGAATACTAACCCTCAAAGTTGTTGATGTAGCTCGAAATATATACTTTAAATAACTTCTCTTTTTCACTCTTGTGTGACAGCTAACTGCCTCACAGTGTTGTTAACATCATTCAACGTTAACCGCAGGACGTTTTTATAAACAGCAAGTGTAATTTGACACTATCTCCACCTAACGCAAAACCGGCTTCTGACCATAGACTGACGCAGCACCGGATGTAACTGGGCGTGCTGAGACAAACCCGGAAGCGATCGTGCATAGAGGCTATTGCGCATCAAAAGCGGACAATGACGCATAAGTATAAATGAAAGCCAACGCATAGTCAATAGCGTAGAGGTTCCACCGTAGTTCCAACGCAGATGTATAAATAGCCTTAAGCCTCACAATTTTTTTTTTTTTTTTGATTTATACTACAAGAAATCATTGGACTTGGCCAAGAGAAAAAATAAATAAACAATAAATTGCATTGAAGGGCTCCTGCAATGTTTGATTTGAAGTTTTCGTCATGCACTATAATGGTGCAATTAGGGACAGAGAAAATTGGTAAAAAGATTGTCGCAGGTCTTGCAAACCCATCAGGCGGAGTCATTTGAATAACGTTTTGTTAAGATAAATGAACTGGTAATGTAACAGGCTCCTAGAAGAGGTCTGCACTGAGATACAAGCTATTCTCTGTTGTTCCCCAGTGCCATCCCTTTTCTCTGCACGTCAATAGACAGAGGTGGAGCAACACTCCCCATGGCCATTGCCTTTTCCATTTGGACTATTTGACACAACACCCTTTCTCCTCGCCTATTCAATCTGTGCCGGGCTTTCCAGTGAGCTAATGATGTTCCCTATTGTTTCAAAGGCTTCCTAGCAAATGGCGTGTGTGTGTGTGGCACTAAGCATGCGGGATGCTGTGGAGAGAGAGCTGACGCCCTCTGTGTTGAGAATGTGTGTGTGTGCCACAGAAGTGCCTGGAAACTTTAAGCCTCCCTCACAGCTTGCATCCTGTCAGCAGAATTTTGCTAATATTGAAGCAAATTTGCAGCAATGGAGCAGAGCAGAAGTTATCACTATAAGTGAGGCTTTTTTTCTTCTCTCACTGAGGTCATTTGTTTGCCTTTGTTTTTTGCTTACTGTTATCGCGTTGTATTAATAACTAAACTACACAATTAACCTGTGAGCGCTAGTGTATTTCTTAGAATACCTTTTCTTCATTAAGATTCCTGCCCGTTAATTACCTCACGGCTCCGAGTGCTTTGTAGCCTCCCTTCTCTAATTACTAACTAAACTAGCAATGATTTATTAATTGTGTATGATTAGTGTATCTGCAAAGGCTAACGCAGCCACAACACACTTTCGGTTTCACACAGTCCCTGAGACACAAGCTCTCATCAATCAGAATCAATCAGCATTTCTACACGACTCAGCGGCCATTAAGATTGAACGAAACTAGAAATGTAATCCTTACTATAATCCAAGGTGTACTTGGCTCGTTTTCTTGCTAAAAACCCTCGTGGCTATTACCTGATTGACCACTAGCTGAATTCTTCTCAAGGGGACATGGTGAGGGGTATCAATAGGTGGAAAAACATTGGTTAAAGCAAAGCAAAACTTCTAAAAAAAAAAAAAATCTGAAATTAATAACTGATTCAAATCACTTTGTAATGTGTTAAAGCAAACTTAATTTATGTAGAATTTTGCTCAAAAATGCTGTAGAAATTGTTTAAATGTCATTTGACAGACTATTAATTAGGATGTGCACAAAACATTTGAATAAACGTTATATAGGCTACGGCAGTGGCTCAGTGGTTCAGTGTAGATTGTCTACAAACCGAGAAGGTTGGTGGTTCAATCCCGGTTCCACCTGACCAAGTGTCGAGGTGTCCATGAGCAAGACACCTAACCCCAGCTGCTCCCGACAAGCTGGATGGCGCCGTGCATGGCTGCCGTCGCCGTGGGTGTATGAATGTGTGTGTGAATGGGTGAATGTGAGGCAGATTTTAAAGCGCTTTGGTGGCCATTGGGTCTATGAAAGCGCTATATAAATGCAGTCCATTTACCATTTAGTTTTTTTTATATATTTTATAAACTAATAATTGGAAAAAAGTGTCTCAAAAAATAATTAAAAAAAATTATATATATATATATATATATATATATATATATATATATACACACACACACATATATATATATATATATATATATATATATATATATATATATATATACACTCACCGGCCACTTTTTAGGTACACCTGTCCAACTGCTCGTTAACACTTAATTTCTAAGCAGCCAATCACATGGCGGCAACTCAGTGCAGTTTAGGCATGTAGACATGGTCAAGACAATCTCCTGCAGTTCAAACCGAGCATCAGTATGGGGAAGAAGGTGATTTGAGGGACTTTGAACGTGGCATGATTGTTGGTGCCAGAAGGGCTGGTCTGAGTATTTCAGGAAACTGCTGCTAATCTACTGGGATTTTCAGCGCACAACCATCTTCTAGGTTTTACAGAGAATGGTCCGAAAAAGAAAAAACATCCAGTGAGCGGCAGTTCTGTGGGCGGAAAGCCTCGTTGATGCCAGAGGTCAGAGGAGAATGGCCAGACAGGTTCGAGCTGATAGAAGGGCAACAGTGACTCAAATAACCACCCGTTACAACCAAGGTGGGCAGAAGATCATCTCTGACGCAAGTACGTCGAACTTTGAGGCAGATGGGCTACAGCAGCAGAAGACTACACCGGGTGCCACTCCTTTCAGCTAAGAACAGGAAACTGAGGCTACAATTACAAGCTCATTCGAAATTGGACAATAGAAGATTGGAAAAACGTTTCCTGGTCTGATGAGTCTCAATTTCTGCTGCGACATTCGGATGGTAGGTCAGAACTGGCGTCTACAACATGAAAGCATGGATCCATCCTGCCTTGTATCAACGGTTCAGGCTGGTGGTGGTGGTGTCATGGTGTGGGGAATATTTTTGGCACTCTTTGAGCCTCTTGGTACCCATTGAGCATCGTTGCAGCGCCACAGCCTACCTGAGTATTGTTGCTGACCATGTCCATCCCTTTATGACCACAATGTACCCAACTTCTGATGGCTACTTTCAGCAGGATAATGCGCCATGTCATAAAGCTGGAATCATCTCAGACTGGTTTCTTGAACATGACAATGAGTTCGCTGTACTCAAATGGCCTCCACAGTCACCAGATTCTCAATCCAATAGAGAGCATCTTTGGGATGTGGTGGAACGGGAGATCGCATCATGGATGTGCAGCCGACAAATCTGCGGCAACTGTGTGATGCCATCATGTCAATATGGACCAAACTCCCTGAGGAATGCTTCCAGCACCTTGTTGAATCTATGCCAAGGAGAGTTGAGGCAGTTCTGAAGGCAAAAGGGGTCCAACCCGTTACTAGCATGGGGTACCTAATAAGTGGCCGGTGAGTGTGTGTATATATATATATATATATATATATATATATATATATATATATATATATATATATATATTTATAATTTTTTGTTATTTATATATATATATTTCAGAAGCCAATCCAAAGACCAGCGATACTGACTCACGATTAACGATCGCAATACTGTCAATTGCGTACCGGAACACGCCCCGTCCCGCCCCCTGCTACCCCGGCCCCGCCCAGCCCGGCTCAATGAACCTCATGTCTTAGGAAAACTGTATGAATTCAGTTTTGTAGCCAAACCACCATTAACACCAAATAACAAGCTCCGTGTTTTGTTACTTTCGAAATAAGCAAGGTGTAATCTTTCAGATTCTGTCTATTTTATCACGAAATTCAAAGTGTGTGACATGTGACGTGACAGATCGCTTACTAGGGTCCTCATTTCAAGCGGCAGCGCGGAGCGCGAGTACACGATCATCTCTTCCACAGTTACAGAAAAGACACCTGAAGGTATGTTGAAAGATATACTTACTGAAAGGCATCATAACTCGTGTAATCGCTCAATCAGTGTTTCAGCAGCGGAAAGACGTCAATAAAACAGCAAAGCTTTAGCTTGTCACTAGCATTATATTTACCTCAGCAGGCAAGTGATTCAGTGTCCACAACTTCCTATAAATGAACCTTTGCACTAAATAAATGCTCTATGTTAGCCTGTATATTATATTTTACTTAACCTGTTAATGATATCTTGATTATTTAATTTATGTTTTAAAATATCTTTCATGAAAATGACAACTGTGTAAATTATTAGAGTAAAAACACACAGTTAATGTAAAAACTGCCTTATGTTCAGTTTACATGTTTTCATACAATGTGTTGTGTGTTGATTATTATATCTAAAAAATAAATGGCATCTGAATTTAGGTTAAAAGTCTAGGCTACAACATTTAATGTTATAGTAATGTGCAGCCTTCAATATTTCACAGCATTAGCAGATTTTTTTTAATCCTTGTGAAATGTTTAATTGTAACTGAATTAATTTAAAGACCATTTCTTCATTAAACCACTGTTTAAAAAAAAGCCATTTTAGCTTTCTAAACCAAACAGAACTGAACCGAACCGAGACGTGCAAAACCGTGGGAAAACCGAACCGTCAGTTTTGTGTATCGTTACACCCCTAATATATATATATATATATATATATATATATATATATATATATAATATTCAAAAGCCAACTTCATGACATTACAACTTGGAAATGTGATCATCAATTAATAATAAAGAAAATGATTGCATCCAAATATGCATTCTTCCCAAGTACAAACAGTGTGATGACTAGTAGTAGGCCTATTTCTGAATTCACAATATTCATAAACAAAAGACAAAGAGTGATTTAATTACCTACTACTTCAGGCGAGATTCTGAAGTGCACATCCAATGGCCGTTTCACAATTACTTGAGGTCACAGCACAGGATAAGATTTTTGAATAGCAGTGAAGCAATGCAACTGACGCTGGTCACATGACAAATGACATTCATTCTACAGTATAGCTATAGAACATACTTTTCAATGGTCCCAAAGTAACGACTTATTTAAAATAAGTACACCATATTTCAAAGAGCATGTTTACACAAAAATAGTTGAACTAAACAGAGAAGTTTTTCACGTACAGTCGACAAAGTTGTCAAAATGATCCCTGTTCACACAGATCCGAGAAAACGACTAAAAACACTGCTTTATCCAGGCCAAGTAGTTGCTGATGTTACTTTGTAAAGAAACACTATGTGCCTATAGACTGAACACGTAATATGAATGCTCAGTTTCGCAAATGATAAGAGATAATAACGATATCCTTTCAAAAACTTGCACTCTGAAACCAGGTTTCAAATGTTTGTGTTTTTAGGACCCCAAACGCCACTGCCATGTAAATGAACAGCCAAAACGCATAAAATGCATTTTTGAAAACGGTGTTGTGTACACAGCCCTTTTGTGACTTAAGTGAAAACAGTCTAAATGGTCACCTGTAGCCGCTTAATAACTGAAAGGCCCGCCTGAATAACCGCTACATCTCACTGACAAACCGCGCAGGGCTGCCCAACCGTTGCGTGAATGGCGATTGCAGACAATGTGACTTGCAAATTACATCTCGTTGACAGGGAGGGGGATGGGGCAGTGCAAAACAGTGTCTCTTGAACCTCGACAAAAAACAATAAGATGAGTCAATTCATATAATTAAGGCATCATTCACAGATATTGTGCTGTCAAATAGGCCATCGTGGGCCAGGATTTGGCTCTCATTATGAAGCATTTGGATGTGATGTTTCTCTGACACACACGCGGCTCACCTGCTTCATCCCTCTGCTGTGCATAATGTCCAGCTCATTACAGGCCTGCAGACTGGTCAACCTGAGGAGAGAGGGGCCTAATGAGGGCCTCAAGCTCCCCCTCGCCCCTCCCTGCCTACACTGACTCCAATTTGGAACCACATGAAAGGCGAGCCAATCTGAGCCACCTAGAAACTTCTTTTCTTGTCTCAGCCCTTTTAGGATATGCCTGGTTTCATGTTATTCTGTTACAGCTGGACAAATCCTTGCTCTGCAACATGGTCAGGTCTGAATTAGATAACAGGAATAATAATAAGGATAAATGGTAGCTTGGATTTACAAAAAGGTTTGATATTAGTGTCCAGTCTGAAGGAAAATATGGGTCAGGCTAGTGCAAAAGCTTGATGGAATTTTCTAAGCAATAACACAATGTGTTTTTTAAACGCATGAATAGATTCAAATTTGTTGGATTCGAATTCAACTGCAATACGTTCCAAGCAGCTTTAAAAAGTGTAGTGCCTGTAGCAAGCCAAAGAACAGTGGCAAAGAAAATATTCCCGAGAAAAGTACATAAAAGAGCAAGAAACCTTGGGAGAACAAGACAATAAGACTTTAATTTATCAGCTCACAATGACAAAAACTGCACAAAACATTACCCAAATGCCAACGTCTCATTATATATATGAAATATATTCTAAATCTGCTAACGCTGTTTCAAATCTTTTTTTTTTCAAACAAATTATTAAAGCCACACTATGCAGACATATTTTGTTTCAGACATATTTTGATTCAGTAAAACAAACAATCGAGTCATTTGCATTGGGAATCAGATTACACCAGCAACGTTTTGTAGGTTTTTGCACACAGTCCAAAAAAATAACTCAACAGAGAGATGTTTCTTGCTATTTATAGCAACAATACAGACTGGGAAATCACATGAACAACCCATGTACAGTAACGTTTTTTTTTTTTTTCTGTGGCACTGAAACAAGCAATGTGGCTGTCTGAGTTATGCTTTCTTCACATGCTATCGGAAATGTAGTTATGATTTCAAAATCACAGCATTCAAATTTTGATTTGAGAGGGCTATAATTTTTTATTTTTTTATTTTTTATTTTTAACTAGGAAACTAGTTAATGATAATTCCAAAAGCAGGTAGCATTATAGTTCAGCAAAACACCTTTTCTGCTCTCCCCCTCCCTGGACCCTTTCCAGTTTGCATATCGGTCAAATCGCTCTAACCGATGATGCCATCACAACTGTTGTCCACTTAGCACTTACTCATCTAGACAAAAAAGACTCATTCGTCAGGATACTGTTCCTGGACTTCAGTTCTGCATTTAATACTATCATGCCCCAACAGCTTATTCGAGCCCGTTCTCATCCTTTAGCGTCACATAAAGCGCTTTATGACAAAACGGCGCTATACTACGCACATGGTACCCTTTATCGTTTATATAACACGCGAACTCAAGGCGTCATAAATCCTTTAGCGTAATATGAAACTACCCTACCCTACCCCACACCTAAACCTAACCATCACAGCGCGTGTTATATAAACGATAAAGGGTACCATGCGCGTAGTATAACGCCGTTTTGTCATATAACATTCTATATGACGCTAAAGGATGAGAACCTTTGCTAAGCAAGACATGTCCATGAGCAAGACACCCAACCCCAACTGCTCCCGACGAGTTGGATGGCGCCGTTGTATGGCTGACACTGCCGTCGGTGTATGAATGTGTGTGTGAATGGGTGAATGTGAGGCTATGTAAAGCGCTTTGGTGGCCATTAGGTCTATGAAAGCGCTATATAAATGCAGTCCATTTACCATTTGTTTCGAGTGTAACCCTTGGCCCTTAAAACAGAGTTACAAGGGCCAAGGGGTTGAAATATTCCCCTACGTAATGGAACAACCCTTCATGAACCCGATACGTCATTAGTCGTCGGCGATGGCTCTGCCGTTACAGAGTTTTTACAGGTTTTCAACAACTGACAATCAGCGCAGCTGCTCTTAACTTTGAATAAACATGATGATTACAACATCCTTTCCTCGAAATGATGTATTTTCTGATCGGAAAGGTTATTTATTATACCATTTCTTAATTTAAACGACTATAGTGTTATTATAAGAGTAAATTTAAAGCGCGTGGCGCTAAATTTAAATGTTTAAGCGTTTGCGAACCGTTTCCATCTCACCGGTTATTTGCAATGCATTCCGTGAACTTTCCCTTAGCCCTCCGTTTGGAGTGTGCCTCTGAAAAATCTCAGTTTTGAGGGCTATGTAGCCTACCCCTTCGCCCTACCCCTCAATCTCAACAAGAATCGGGACAAGGGGAAGGGGTGGGGCAGGGGGTGAACTGGGATTGAGCCTAACTATAAGAGCAAAGTGAGCCGGCCAGGCCAGGTGGTGCAGTGAAAACAATCTCTCCTTGAACGTGGACAAGACGAAGGAGTTTGTAGTTGACTTCCGGAGAGTGCACACTCAGCATGCCACTCTAACCATCAACGGTGCCACTGTGGAGAGAGTGAGCAGCACAAGTTCCTGGGTGTGCACCTCTCCTGGACCATAAATACAGCAGCACTGGCAAATAAATCACCACAGTGTTTCTACTTCCTCCGTAAACTGAGAAGAGCCAGAACCAAGCCCCCTATCATGTACTCATTTTACAGAGGCATCATTTCAGAGCATCCTAATGAGCTGCATCACTGTGTGGTATGTGGCCTGTAACGCATCTTGTTCGGAAGAGTCAACGCACATAGTGAGAGCAGCTGAGAATATCATTGGTGTCCCTCTTCCCTCCCTTCAGGACATTTACAGAATCCGCTTTACCCGCAAATCCATCTGCATTGCAGGAGATCCCACTCACCCGTCATACAGCTTCTACAGTCCGCTGCCATCAGGGAGGAGACTGCGGAGTCTCCAGGCCAGGACCAGCAGACTGAAGGACAGCTTTATTCATCAGGCTGTCAGGAAGTTGAATCCTCTCCCAAAACTTACTCAACAGTGGTCACAGGAAAAAATACTTGGCAAAGACACACGGCAAACATGAGGGCTTAAATACACATGACTAATGACAAGACAAGGGACACCAGTGAACAATGAACAGATGATTATCCAATGACAAAACACATGGTAGGATCACATAACAAACAGGGAATCACATGACAGACATGGAACATGACATGAACAAAAGCAAAACATGACAGAGACAAGAGCAACTCGTGACAATATATTTAAAAAATCAACAAAACAAAAATGGATTCACATTCAGACTTTGATCATTATAAACACTACATAATTATAGATTATATAATTATAGCCTACATCAAATGGAGGACCCAACTCCATCTAATATACTCATGTATATGAAGGAAAACCTCCACCCACTCATATTCGGCCCTGCTATTCAGTCTCACTTTTTCTGAGGCCAAAATTTTTGTTAGTTATTTTGCCAGTTATGCTGAAAGCTGATTGGCTTGAACAATGATTGGTTACCTCTAACAATGATTGGTTATAAGCAACATTTATTAAAGGTGCCATCTTGCATTTCAAATCTAATCATATTCCATATTCCATAACAGATGGGGGCAGTATACCTCCAGAAATTGAGTTGTGCCGCGGCCGGCGCACTCTCACGTCTTCAAACAACACAAACGAGCGCTGTTTTGCTTTGTCTTTCTCGCACATATTATTCAAATCATTTGACACGATAGTAAAGGTTGGAAGACCGCAGTTTCACATGGAGCATTTGGAGATTTTTAAGAGATCAGAGACTCTAACACTAAATGATGAAGACCGTCTCATAGACGCCTGTCTCAAAACAAGCTGGTGCATTTCGACGATATGGAAAATAAAAGCCTGGGCAATTATTTGAAGTTTATGGTATTCGTTTTGTTCATATTACACTTTTATTGTTAGTTTGAATTAATTTGACATACAGCATTGGCTGATGTTGATGAAGCTAGTGCCATTCAGAGCTGCCAACTCTACGATTTCACTGTGAGACACAGCAATTGACACTTAGCAAGCAGGTTAGTTAAGCTCTCAGATTCTGTCAATTTTATTACGCAATTCAAACAATAAATACCGTTTTGGCGCTTGTACATGTTACACCACAGATCCCTTGCGCACGTGAACCGATCATCTCTACTAGCTAATGGAAAAAGAATACGAACACTGTTGATAGATACAGTATGCTACAACTTACCAAAATGTCCATCATCATTCATAATGTTGACAATAATCTTCTAAATTTCCTTGAACTGAAATGTAGTAGTGGGCTGTATTTCCACACGACTAACATCAGGACAGGTTCAAGTACACACACACACACAAGCCAGCAGGCGAGTTACTCGTGTACTGCAGTTTGGCTGGTGGCAATGTGGCTGGCCGCCCGCATACCGCCTCCCATGGCTGAAACTGGTATTACGACACCTGACGGGCCGGGGCTAGTAATTTAGCATGCTAATTTAGGTTTACATCTCGGCAGCACTATAACTTTTCAGTTTTTTAATGACATCATTGCACTTGCATTTGTTCTCATTCTTTTGATGTGTGAAGCTCATTTTTTTGTTGATATTTTTACCTAATTCCATAGGGCACCTTTAAAGGTGAATGTAAACACTCATCGGTCACATGTGGCTGCAAACAAATGCTAATTCCCTGCATTTGAAATGTCCACAGTATCTCAAACATACCCAGAATGCATCTGTCTGCACAGGTATGTAATGCCCCACTGACGGGGAACCATGAATACAGTGTCAGCTTGAAAAAGCTGCTTTTTTATTATCAAGTCGCTGCGATAGAAAGCACCTTGAAGGGAAAGGCTGATATGCGACTGCCCCGCTATCTGGCAAGAGTCCTAGCATGTGCAGGACACAGCACAAATCTCTGAGTGTGAAATCAGGTCACCTATCTCTAAAATACAAACTCTCTGTCTTCGCCTGCCTTTTCATTCACAGGGGCCTTCAGTCAATGGGGCCCACAAAAGGTTCTGCTTATACGGCCCGCTTAGAGTCCATCTGCAGTATTTATTACCTCAACGCACAAGGCATTTTTCCTGCAGTATATACCTTTCTGCCGCAACAGTCTGGTCTGATTAAATCAATATCTGTTTCTTCACAGACATTAAAAAACAGACAGGGGAGAGACTGCTGATCCTGCTCTGCCTTATCAACACAAACGCCCCTGAGAAAGAAAGTAGAAACCATCATTTTACAACACTTTTTTTATACATAATCCTCAAATCTGCAGATTTGTTGTCTCAAAGATGTAGGAATTTGTGCCTGCGAAAACACACAGACACAACTCATAACTCCCATCCATCGCTGATGACAGAACGTGAGAGATGCGTTTACAGAGGCGGGGGCTTCAGATCCAAATGCGTGGCCCGTTGAAATGGCCCCTCCACTTTGAGGATGTAGGCAGGCCGTTCAAGCGTGCACCGCAATTGCGTATTGCTAATTGAAAATGTTAATCTTGTCACATTCAGGGGCAGGGAGGGTTAAATTTGGTAAAACTGCAATTCACTTAAGGCCATATCTCTCGTCGAAATGAACTGGATGATTAATCCTTTATATTCTTCAGGGATTCAGGGAATATCAGCAATTAAATTAACGACTACAAAGTGTACGCTCCAAGATGGGGAAAAAAATCATGAAAGACACACACTCATTTTTCCAAGTTGTTGCCTTAATTGTCTCTTTACTAAGCGTGCTGCTCCCTGTCGTTACTTGAAGACACCCCCATTAAAACACAAACCCATGAGATACATTAGTATTGAGCCATGTTGCAATATACAATGATTGCTGAGGTTAAAATGTATTTATCAAATTAAAATTAATCTAGTACATAAGTTGCAAGAATATCCTGTTCTTACACCAACACATGAAATATTCTTGTTAAAACTAGGGATGGGCATTTTTCAAAAATATTGCATTCGAATATTCGGGCTCATAAAAATTGGAATATTCGAATATTTGATTTATTTAAATTATGTTTAACGAAAAAGACGTTAGTTTTAAGTTTTGTTGTTTTTTTACGTTTTTGTCACAATTTCTGGACAAGCTTACAATTAGGCAATACACAACAAGCTTAAAATAGTAATTAAAGTTTTCTTTTAGTTGAAAACATTAAACAGTAGGCCTATGTGTAAACAAAAAAAATATATATAAAAAAGCATTATTAAAAGCATGCTCAAGCAGCGCGAGCGAAAAAAAAACCCTAATAAAGCAGATTGCGTCAGATATCGTACAGAACGTACACCTATACACACGAGTCAGCAAATGACTGATTATCGTGGTTATATTGTTTCACGTTTATGTTGAGAAAAACAATAATATCTAACGTTACATGCAGTGGCGACGACAGCACTTTATGCTCGAGTGAGGAAAGACGACGCGCTGACAGACGTTTCAGAGACACAAAGAGAACGGTGTTCCTAACAGCACTTTGCTCTGTTCTTAAACCGGTCTCCCTTAACGAAACATAAAGGAAGTATGTCTCAAAATCATTTTGCTATTAGATAAGTTAACATCTTTGATCACGCGGGGTCCAGCTGCGCTTACCTGCAGTTGTGATGCAATGATGAACAGCTGTCTTTCCTCACTCGACTGTTTGGATTTCATGTCATTTCTCATGGTGATGATATCATAACTCAGGTTAATTAATTAATTTGATCAAAAGTAATTCCGTTTAGTAAGATCCTTTTCAAGTAACGTTAATTCCAAACTTCGCGAGGCAGACGACAACATTATGTGATCAAATACAGACAACTTGTTAACACACTCCACAGCGCCATCCAGTGCATTTAATTATAACTGCGAGTTAGTTCTTTAGGATTTATCATGGACTCACTGCATTTACGGCCAGCAAAGCAACGTATTCAAAATTCGAATAGTATTTTATTTTTCGAATAATAATTACATATCGAATATTCGAAAATTCGAATATTCGTGCACATCCCTAGTTAAAACAATATATTTTTTGTGATAATGTCACATATGCCATTTTTTTTCCTGGTATAACAAGATGCAACATATAGTTTAGCATTTAGCAAGTGTGAATAAAGATTTTGTTTTTTGGATTTGTGCCAAATAAGGGAGGAGCCAGTTTCCGTTTCAGTTTTACTTAAAATAAAATAAATACTTTTTAAAATAAATACTGTTTGTAGGCAAATTAATGTCACTATAATTTATGTTTATTTTATACTTATATTTTTCATTCTTGTTTTGTATTGAATACCATTAAATTTAAAGGATTTGTTGTGGAAATAGCCTAAAATACATGTTTATAATCTTTGTAAACATTTCCTTTTTACCAGTATAAAAAAATGAACAGTTTTAGAACACAGAATGATAAAGGAACAATATAAATTCTCTATTATAGATCAAAAAGTCATATTTTGAACGTCGTATACAAAATATGTTGTTTTAACGATATAACATCTCGTTATTAAAAGGACATATATCATTTTAAAGACATAGCTTGTTATTTTGAGAAAAAAAATGTTGTTTAATGACATATCTCATTATTACGACAAAATTATTGGAAAAAAATATATCTATGTGGCAAGCATTGCGCCACCTTATAAACTAACAAAGATACTTGAATTATTGATTGATAATGAGAAAATATTTATAAAGCAGTTTAAACAAAACAGAAGAGATTTTATAGACTACTCTTTCAGTATTAAAGGTACAATATGCAAGATTGTTTCGCCACCAGGGGTCGCTAACCTCTTACAATAACAAAGGCGTATATTAATGACGTATATTCCGCATTAAGCGGAATTATGGATCTTGTCGTCAAGCTGATGGATCTTTTATGGATGAGTGAATACATTGATGTTTTTAACATGACTGTAGTATGAAGCAGGGCGCGATTGCTAGACGTATACCAGCGCCACACGCAACGCGAGTCCCGCGGATATAAAGGAATAAGGACATTTCATTCTACCGAACTACACGCTGAATTACTCACACAGGTCAGTTTATTAGAGGAATTAAACTTGAGGTAACGCAGCGCTGCTTCACTTGCTCTAACAGTTTCACTATCACACTAAACTGCATTTGAGTGTGTTGAATGTTAGTTAGGTTGTTTGTTGGCTGTATGAGACTAAGCTAGATTAACATTAGAGAATAACATACAGATCATATTCTAACTTTTCATCATGTTGAACTATATAACATTGATTAGTTTTATATACATTAATTTGCTCACCTGTTTGCTCAAGTAACATGCAACACTCGCGTCTCTGTCAAGTCGAAGTTAGTCGCGGACGTGGAGCTCTCGGCATCTCGAAAGATGTTGATCTTCGTTTTAGTCCTCTTTTTGTCTCAAAGTCTGCTTGCCATGGTCCATAATGTTTGAACAAAACCCTGCTAGGGACGCTCACGCTGTTGAGCACGCATAACGGGCATAACCGACCCAGTTGTCCACGTCTGTCGCCATGGTTACTATTGCAGTATGAGGTCAAACCTGGCGGAAACGCATGGGTAACGCGGATATGACGGTCATTGACTGGCGACTCCTCACCCCTGCTCACATGCGCCCCGTTTCCTTGGTTAAAAATCACAATTTTCTCACAATTTACAAATAGTTGGAAACATTTGGGATATTGTAAGTAATTGTATTCAACTAAACAAAATATATAACATTGGCCTAGTGGTTTTTGGATATTTTACTGCAAAAATCCTTGCATATTGTATCTCTTTAAAGTCAAAGAGTACTGTGGTAAAAAAAAAGAAAATTAAAGTATTTAAAAAAGAACTTTGTTCCTTGATAGTCCTATGCTACATTTAGCAGTTTAACGCTATGAGCCAGATCATTTAAGTGTTAAACTTGTGAACAAATCATTCAAATCTGTTCGATTAATTTTAGAAGATTGATTCATTCACAAAAACGTTTAAAAGGACAGTTAGGGAAGACGTTAAAATTTTCAGTGAATATGACCTTTAAATTTAGTCTGTTTCTCACACAAAGCATTGGATATTTAAAGATTGGGAAAATAATGCAAGACACTTACTGTGCTTTTTTATTTATTTATCTTGGAGCTTGACAACCCTATTCCTCATTCACTTTCATTATACAGAAAAGAACGGGCAGGGAACAACATGAGGGTGAATAAACAATGACAGAATTATCATTTTTGGCTGAACTAACCCTTTCACATGAGGTGTACTGCACCATGTCCCCGTTTGATACAGAAAACTCGTAACGTCATTAGCAAAATCATGTTTTTTTTTTCCCGCTCCTTCCTTTCGTTCCTCATTTTTTCCCTCCTAGTCAAGAGGAAACATTCAATATCAACTAGGTCAACTGAACTAGTGTGGGCACCAGAGGCGAGAACACTGCAATTGGTCTGGCCAGAGCTGATATTTGTAGATAAATACCACATCCCCAGAGGTTCTCCTACAGTGAATTATTAGCAAAGCTTCATTGATCTCTCAAAATGGCAATAATCTCCCAGTTCCATTCCGGGCCTTTACTAGGGCTTCAAAGTGCATTAGGCTGCCTGGCTGCAATTGTTATCACAAAGGTGTTTTCCTGGCCTGACCGTTTTATCCGAGAGCACGAAAAAGTGAAAGGCGCTAAAGTGATTTTCTTCCTCTCTGGGGTATGTGCTGCTAGTGTATTGTATTTTATAGCCCCCAATAAAAATCCCACTACTGCAAAGCTCTAGACCATATGTGAATAGGCCTGATGCTTTTATGGTGATGAATATACTTATGTAATAAAGGCTGTTTATGAAAGAGCTTGCAGTACTTCTACGTTTTTGTTTTCTACGGCAGGAAATTTCATTAGGAGGGTAATGATTTCAGTATATCTATAACGAAGCAGAAAATCTCTTAAAATGTCATTGATCCAGGCAAAGTCATCTTTAAATTTCCTCTTATTCTTTCTTTGCATTTACGGTTCAATCCCAGAGAGGTTTTATATATACATATATCGCATTTTATAAATCAGATTAAAACTGTCATGGCCACATCACAACTTGGCACGGTGGAATAGGATGAAAGGTTTCAATGACCAATAGGGAGTAAAAACTTCTGCATTTTGAGCAGTGTAACATAAAGGCATCCAAGCACTGGTTTGATATATGTCCATAGGCTGCTCTGTCATTACAATGATGCCACTTTAATATGTTGCCATCTGTAAAGAACAGCCACCTGTCTCCATCAATCATCATAACAGACCAATGAAAAAAGCCACAAACTGTCATTCGTGTGACAGAAGATAATGACCAACACAACTGTGCTTTCAGTGAATTCGTGAATGAACAGGTAATGACATGGCAGGTCAGTTTGAATCTGTCCTCATGCGCTTGTAATCTAATACCAAACAATGAGTAAACCTCAGAGGCAATATCCTTGAGCGCAGGATGAGTTTGGAAAGAGATTGAGCGCAGGATGGACAGCCATGTTGACTAACAGGTGTGACTCTCAAATTGTTCTTTTCATCAACAGCTTGCATTGAGGCTTCTCTTCTATTCTATGTAACCAGTGGCAGGTGCGGTTTGATTCACACTGCACAGTTTAACCAAACTCGCTGTCAAAATCCAAGTGTGAGAAGGGTACAACGCACACCGTAGAGAAAAATGTGTTTTCTCTATGCACATAGTGTACGATAGGAAGAAAAAATGAGCATTGATGGAGGCAACTAGCCTAGAAATCTTTGCAGCAAAGTGTGGTCTAGCAACCCTTTGTTGGCTTTCGAAGTGGAAACACCAAACTCTGGTACTGGCCAATCACATCAGTAGTATATAGAGTTGGTGGGCGGGCTTAACACAATGACGGCAGAGTTGTGACGGTTCTACGCCGTGATTTACCATAGGCATAATTCCCTGATATTTGAAAACAAACAAGATGCAGCTGGCGAACAGCGGTCTTTTGATTCGGCTTTGGCGGCGACTCTCAGCCCGTTCTCATCCCAAAGCGCCATATACAACGCTTTTGCAAAAGCGTAAATATCCAACGCACATGGCACCCTTTCAGCGCCAAATGAGACGTAAAAATAAATCGGGCAGAAGGCGCCTCCTAGTGGTCTAACCCTACCCCTACCCCATACCTAAACTTAACCATAACCGAAGCGTCTCATTTGGCGCTAAAGGGTGCCATGTGCGTTGGATATTTACGCTTTTGCAAAAGTGTCATATATGGCGCCTTGGGATGAGAATGCGTTGGCGACTCGGATGACTTGGAGTTAAGAGAATGTCACTTAAGTCATTCTTAAAAAAGGAAGATGTGTTCAGAGTTTTGATGACCGGATACAGCAAAAGTTTAATATATCAACTTGCTCCGCTGGAGGGAAAACCATGGGGAAAACGCATGTGACTCACTCAGCCACAGCCGTTCGTTGCTCTGGTTGGTTAGCGCTATCCTATGGCGTGCAGAGGGATATTGAAAGACAACCTTTTATGCGCTCCCCTGGATTGAGGTATGCTAATTGTGAGTTCCCAGACCTAACATCTTGATAGGTCTGGCTTGCCAGGCTAGGAGGCAACAAAACAATCTGTTCAAAACAATCTCTTTAGAATAGTTTGAACAATTTTATGTTTATTTTGATAAATAAAAGAATTCCTTTTTGTTCAATAAATATACTGTTATTAAAATGCGTTTTTCGCCGATAGGGGTCTAACCACCTACAATAAAAGAGGCGTGGGTTGATGACGCAAAATTGCAGGTAAATTATGGAACTTGTCATCTAGTTAATGGATCATTGATATTTATATCATGACTGTGGTATGAAGCAGGTTAAGATTGCTAATGAGAGACAGATATAAGCACCACACGCGAGTCCGCGGATATAAAGGAAAAAGGACATTTAATACTACCTAACTAACGTTAAAGGGTTAGTTCACCCAAAAATGAAAATTAAGTGATTAATTACTCACCCCGATGCTGTACCAACCCCTTAAGACATTCATTCGTCTTCGGTGATGGCGCAGTGGATAAGACACATGCCTTTGGTGTGAAGACCGGGTTCGATATCCACTGTGAGACACCAATGTGTCCCTGAGCAAGATACTTAATCCCTAGTTCTCCAGAGGTGTGCGACCTCTGACATATATAACAATTGTACGTCACTTTGGATCATTTTTTACAGTGAGTTCAGGGGACAGGCAGCTAGCAAATAGTGAAGAAGATGACACAAAAAATGTTTTGGCCTAAAAAACGTGTCGCATTGCTTAGAGCACCTTTTTCATGTTTTTATTTTTAAATATGATGGTTTGTTATATGATTGACTCTAAAATGGACACCCTACTTAATAAGTGATATTTCCCATCTGAATCTAATGTCATGTCAACAAATGGAAAAGTCAGCCAGCTATTTGTTATCATGTTAATTTTACACTGTTAACATATTCCGCTATTAAAAAAACTGTTGCTTTAATTTAACCTCGAACGAAACTGAAAATCATTAAAAAGACTTTTGTCTCAAAATATAATAATTTTAGCGATTTTCCACTTAAATCTACAACGTTAAACATTTTCCACTTAAATCTACAACATAATTAATTTTAAAAAGATATAATATTAGATCAAATTAGTGCAGAATCAACTTAGAATTTCCTGCTCGCGATCATGTCAAGGATCAGACAAATTTCCACGTGCATCTGGAAGAGCAGATGTTTTGGAAAGTGCTGCGGCAAGTTTTTGTGCCCATTGTCATACTATACATGTAAAAGCAGAGTCGGTTATCAATGTGGGTATACAGATGGATGGATGGATGAATAGATGGATGGATTGGATGGATAATGACAGACAGACAGACAGACTGACACTAGTGCATGCTCAGGATACTGTACCAGTGGAACCAGACAGGAGCGCCTGCCCCTCTCTCACACGACTGGGGCTAGTGAGTATAACTCAGAAGAATATAATGAAATATAACACCACTTCTTGTCACAGGTCAGCTACCAAGCCTGCTCATGGGACTGCATTCCAAATGCCAAAGCCATTCATTATGAAAATGCTATGCATTGATTTGTCATACATTGTAAAACTCTATCAGAAGGGCAATTTTCAAATCTTTGCAGCAATGCCTCAACGGCTGTGGCATTAGCATTAATGCTATTCAATCGCTCTTGATTTCAGAGCAACTTGCCCAGGCCCTCTGAAACCAAGACATGCTAAGCACTTCAGCACAGTCAATGAAATAAAATAAGACAGGATTGAGTATATTAAATAAGAATTATGATATATAAGCTGCGACTCTACTGCAAGACAGCTAATTAAATAAGAACATATTTGATAGCAACTGACAGTGGAGCGTTCTCACCCAGGTCCCATCATTACTGTCAGGCAGAAAGAGGGAATTAGAAGGTGTATAAATACCATATGGTGTGTGCTGAATTGTCTTGCATTAATGTCAATTATATCCACTGTGACTACATTGAATGTTTTTAATTCTCATTTTTATGTTTCCGGCTACATGCATATTCATCTTGCAATGTATAAACTTTATATGCATATTACGCTGTTTACACAGACAGACAAAAGAAAAAAGGAAAAATGGGGAGGGGGTTACAACATTGAAATTGGCATAAAAACAGAGAACTTATGGAAAGCAACAGCTAAGGATTCACACAAAGATACACTCTACACCTTTTATCTGTATGGCCAATGGTACATGTACATTTTCTATCATAGCCAAAAGTTTCTCTCTCTACACACACTGACAGCGATCGCAATGCAGAGGATTACATTCTTAGGCCGGGATTCACATATACAAGACGCACATAGAAATAATGCTTTAAGTGATGAAACACGCTCTGTTGTGCATAATCCCACCGATGGCATGCAGTCATATTACAAAACATTTTATCCAAAGTGTTCAGGCATTACACCACCGTGTTGAGCAAACGCGTGAATGCACAAGTGGCACTAACGTGACATTTCGTTGCTGGACGCGCCAGACGCTCAATTCTCGCGTAGCTGCGACGTTATATTAGCGCACTCCGCGTCTTCCCGCCACCGCCCCCGCACCTCGGACCGCAGGATGCACACCGCTGGCAGCGCACTCTTCCGCAAGCGCCTGAACATTTGGAGTAACGAACTTGCGCGCTGACGTGAGTCATCGCGATACCGGTGTGCAGGGCACCATTGAGAAGGCAGATGGCCAGCAAGCGGTGGAAGCGTCGAAGCCAGTCCCAATTCGAAGACTCCTTAAAATGGGGCATTATCAAAAGACTTGATAAACACACGTAGGCTCCGCCCTCCTACGTACCTCCGCCTTTCCTTTTCCTTAGTTGGTGAATTTATGTAGCTTTTGTGTTGTGTACTGATGGTGCGGTACGTACTTTTTGTTTTTGCGTGTGTGTTTGTATTTTTTTTTCTTGTTTCAGGTGTGACATTCATTGGAGGCTCGCTGTCAATAGTTATCTTCTGACTCATTGATTAGCATGTTCTGTCTTATAAACTATAAAATCGTGTTCTGGGGGCGTGGTTTATGTAATTTTAGGGTTCATGATGTCATAACCCAAAGGTATGTCGGAGTCTCTACCAGCCGTGTGTTTTACTCTTAAAAAAGCAATTTCTTTAGAACAAAATATCTCCCTTCGCTTTGAACTTCTGAGCGTCGTGACTTTGCAGGTGTTGTTTATGCTCAAACAGCAACATTACACACTAACTAGAGTCAGAAAAGTGGACTCCTCATTCGACCACCCCTTTAAAAAAATAACTGAGCACAAGAGGTTCAGATTCTTGCTTTTACAAGTGACGAGTTTACCAATATATTTGGTGTCAAGAAGTTAAGTCGCGATACTGTATGTGCCTCCTACACATCGGCATGGCCCTGTGGCTCTCTCTGGTTATCATGGAGGACAGCCTTTATCAATCAATTGAATAAACTGCTTTCATAGCATCTATTGAAAGACAACTCTGACAAGGGGCTAGAAGTGCTTCCACAGCAGGTTTTTCAGCAGCAGGGGGAGTAAATAGTAAGAAAGGCAATAACATCAGCCTGGACAGCACCACAGCTCTGACACTGCTGTTTGCTTCAGTCTGTTCTCTACCTCAGTGATTCATTCCTCAGCCTGCAGCCACAATTGACAGCAGTGCATAAAAAGGACTACGCTAAACTTCTTTTTTATTATTGTTTGCATTTTTTTGTTTGAAGACACAATGCTACATAGGGTCTATTTTGCAAGTAAGACTTCATCGCCACATCTGACATATTTGGACGTGGCACAACGCTCTAATGATCTATCCAATTCTGTTAAAAGATGAAAACCCAGTGGCTAAAAAAGTAACACACACACACAATTAATGGCTATTTTACAGCCATACGATCTATGACAAAATGTAATACTGAAGGTAGAGCCTGAATTGGATTGTCAAATGGCTACCAGAGGCCTCTTAAAAAGAAAAACATTTTACATTCAGCTTAACCCAGAATGCACTCTGGTATCATGTCTCTACAAAATTAGGCCTCTGGACATCATTCTGTCTTTATTATGTAAGCTATTAAGACTAAAAGTAATAGTGTGTATGTGTGTGTGCGATCTATATTCAGTAACATTTTATAAAATGTTAAAAACAAGATGTGTCAGTAATGTTCACCTCAAATAAACCAGCAAAGAAGTGAATTTCTTGTCAGAAGCCAACTTAAAATGACGCAATTAAATATTTAGCAGGAACTGTATACTTTTATACAGCACAGTAATTTCCGCATCTCCTGGGAAATTTCATCCTCTGAATCTTTCCTACGAAGCATATTCCTTCCAGACCACCCATGTTCCAGATTAAACATTCAATATTCATTTTTTTAATATAGAATTTCAGTTTGACTAAGTAACTGGAGATTGTCTTGTGTGTTTATCAAGTCTTTTGATTTTGAGCTCTTCTGACTGCTGAATGAGTTTAAGAGCATGTTTGTGCTTTAATTATTGATGTTATAAGATTACTTAAATGAACAATTTTCAATAACACAACAAAATGTATTATAATTACTACTATTATTATTTATATCCATTATTTTATGGTTAAAAAAATCAGTCAGTCAACTTGCACAACATCCAAAATCAAACATGACTCTTAATGGGGAAAAAAAAAAAAGAAAAAATCTCCGGCTGACACATTACGTAAAGGATCAACTCGTTCCTTATTTCTATTTTCACTTGAACTGCCCATCAGATTAAGATCTGCTCAAATAAGATTAATTTCCTGATAAACCCTCACAGTGAAGAAGTCATCAGGGTGCTTTAAATTTATTCCATGGGCAATTAAGTGCAGCGAGATTTCCTCAGCTAGGACTGATTTTGAGTGGTAATGGCAGGTGAAGAGACAGATAATGAGCAGGCCAAGACACACACGCTTACAGCTCTCGAAAATGACTTCCTGTGCTTTAACCCTGCAGTTATGAATCAACGTGTCACGCACCGCTTCTCTGACACTCTCTACTCCAAAGAAAGAGTCATCTCGGCAGAGACAAGATGAGAGAAAGAGATGAAACCTGAAAATGACTGAGTACAAACCGCTATACAAAACACAACACAACAAGGATATCGCATACAGAGAGGATCAAATGTATTTCCACCCTGCAATCAATTGCTACAAAAACTCTTCAGATGAGAAAACACATAAACATCAATGACGACACACACAACACTTTTGGGCGGCACACATGCAAAGCGAAGCCTGCATACACCAAACGATTGTGACACAATCGGTCAGGGATGGTTGTTACCTACCCACAAATACATCATCATCTTGAGCGAGGAGTCAGGGGCTCTCCGGCAGTGAGGAAATGCTTCCTTACTTATCTTCTTTAACTTCTTCGAGCTCGGCTCCAAAACCCGGATGAATCCTTCTCTGTTTCCACTCTCTCAGGCTCACAGTTCTTTTGTATAATTTATTATATCACTATAATAGAGCTTATTAAAACTGACACTTGGAGGAAGAAGAAGCTACTTCACAAGGTTTGAGATGCTTCTAGCAGTCTTGTTCTTGCTCTTCTCTTCTTTTCCTTTTTTTTTTGCTCTTTCTTGCCTTCCACACTTGGTCCT
The DNA here is from genome assembly GCA_030378365.1 of Hybognathus amarus. Classification (NCBI taxonomy): domain Eukaryota; kingdom Metazoa; phylum Chordata; class Actinopteri; order Cypriniformes; family Leuciscidae; genus Hybognathus; species Hybognathus amarus. The sequence goes on from JAQIUQ010000412.1 coordinate 270,554, forward strand.
CCTCACCCTTTCGCTGACAACCCCTGCTTCAGGCACCAATTCCTGACGTATCTATTTCTAATGAGAAGATCCGTGCACCAAGGAAGTCCAGTACAACTGTGCACTCAAAGTGCCAGAGAGAGAGAGAGAGAGAGAGAGAGAGAGAGAGAGAGAGAGAGAGAGAGAGTGCACAGGCTCCTCAAGAAAGGTACGTGTACGTTAACGCACAGCTGATAGGACGATCCAAAACAGATTTTCCCCATACATAAAAATGACTTTTCCCCCTAACAAAATGCTGTCAGATCCTCAGCGCTGTCATCCGGAAACTGATGCGCAGGGAAGAGATGAGTGGGAATTCAAAAGGCTCATCTTCAGTCCTGAGGGAAGGTAAGAAGACAACTGACCGGAAATAAAAATTACGCTTGCAACTTTCCTCCAAAAAATGCTGCAATCTCAGCTATGTGAGATTCACGTAAATAAAAAAGGAGAAAATACAGTACAGGTAAACTACAGTCACAATGGGATGAAAGGAGGTAGAAAGCACCACCCTCTCCTAAAAGTAAAGCTTGCACCTGACTCTGCAGCCTGGACGACCCCCCGGCTCTTCTTCTCCTCCTCGTCCGGAGTGAATGTGCTGAGATAAAAGCAGAGAGTACTGGGGCCAAGGCCTTCCCGCTCGGGTTGCTTTGGCTCTGACGCACTGGCTGCCTTCTTACAGCACTTTTCTACAGCCATCTGCTGACTCTACAGCGCTACTGCTACTGAGAGACCAGACACGCAGCCAGCCAAGCTCAAGCACATACGAGGCTAAAACTCATTACTACTCTTCAGAAGAGGGATGAGATTTTTAATCAAGCACAGGTATTAGAGAAAACTCAAGAGTAACAGAAAACAACAACAAAACCTTTCTGTAAATGAATTTCAAACCAAGAGGGGACAAAATGGAGATTTGTGCAAGGTCCATTTCTTTGTTTTATGTGTGTCTGAGACACAAACGCAATGAGATTCGCCAGTGTATTTATGAGGGAAGCTAAATTCTGAGGGAAATCTAAATATTAAATTCTCCTCAGGAAGCAATTTGACTCCCCTTTAAAAGGAAAACAATAAAAAAGAAGTACAACCGTCACATAGAGAGGACAGAGAGAGTGTCTGAGGAGGACAAATTATCAAGCTAAAGGCTCAGACTTCGGGCACACGTTCCACACACACACATTAAAGCAATAAGGCCATGTTAAAGTGATTTCACCACAGGTAAGGGATTTCTAAGGCACAACACAAACCATCAGTCACAGCAATTTAAGACAACAATGCTCCAATAAATGACATTTCTTAATGATATTTTGAATAGGGTTATTCCTGTTATGCAGTGTATTTTGAGCTTTAATATGCTCTGTGTATAAAATATATGCCATTTAACTTTTAATATTTAATTTTTTTAAATATGATTTCTGTCATTTTATATAAAAGGATGGGATGTTTAAGAGTGTAGCACAGCAAAATATCACAAATAATATCATAAAAAAAACATAATTCACCAAATCTATTGCTAACTTTAAAAAAAAAGAAAAAAAGAAATTCAAGATTTGTTATCACAACATTTTTCTTTTGTCAAATCAACTAAAATAATTTATTTATTTGAGATAACTTTTTATTTGGAGTTTCTGATGATTAAATTAATCTCCTTCATTGTATTAACTCACTTTTTCCAGTTCAATCAACTTAAAATTTTAAGGAAACCAGGTTACTTAATTTTTTTAAGTTAAACCAAAATATATATATATATATATATATATATACATATATATATATATATATATATATATATATATATATATATATATATATATATATATATATATATATATATATATATATATATTTTTTTACAGTGTATTGATTTTTGTGACTTGTTTGTGATGTACCCATTAAAAATGATGTTACTTCTGGGACAGTGATTTCATTATGGAACTGACTTTTGTTAGTTAAATGGAAATTACAAAAGATTAAGGACAAAACTACAAACTGACTTTCAGAAATTCTAAATAAATTAAACATTTTTATAAATGTAAGAAGTTAAATGAGTTAAATATTTGATTTGATACATTATAGAGTCCTGCCTAGCAGGAATGACTAACTCATGCATTTTTATCAGAATTTCAAGGCTGGGCTATCTGACTAAAAACTGAAATATATAAGACAGTGTTGTGCTCGCTTTTGCAACAAGATGGAACGGTTTCCTTCCGAATGAAACGATTAATACAGAGAAATCCGGTCAATACTCTGAGCAACATTCTGAAACCAATAAATGATTGTTGACGTATTAAACAAAGATAAATGGCAGGTACAATGTAAAGCCCATTGTTTGTGCACCCAAGCAAAACGAACATACTTCAGCACACAATTTCGTTAAACCATTTTACTTCGGGGCAAGAAAGGTCTAATGGTCAAGGAAACTGAGTGCAGCTTACTGACATGTCTATTTACATTGAGCAGACCGATTCAGCTGCCGTCTCCTCTGGTCCGATTGTGCCCTTTAACCCAATTAAAAAAGCTACAAGTCGGAAACAGTAGCAGTAAAAGCAGTAGTGCGCCTCTCATTTGTTTGGATTATGACAAAAACATAACCTAAAGGAAAAAAAGGTAGCATTAGGTTGTCGAATTTCCTGTTTAAAAGGTACTAAGTACATCACCCTTGATCCTGCTCTTATAATCTAAATGAAAGGCAAGCATCCAAAAAGCACTGTCTTCCGATTATTGAGTGAGTCACTAACAAGAGGAAATGAGAGAAGTGCTTTTCATGTTTCCAGAGAAAAAACAGCACTGGCCTGCTTATTATTATTAGCCTTATTAATATATTAATTTTGAATGAAATATAGTCCACATTTACTGCTCTAATTTCAAGGAAAATAAAAATAAATATATATATATATATATATATATATAATTAGAAAAAAACAAATAATCAAGAAAGTAGTTGCCAGAAAAAAAAATAGAGTGATGGGTGTGTATGAACAGTACGGTCTGGGCATTAATCATATCAGCCCTATCAGACTTAAAACCCTTCAACAAAGCATGATAAATTACAGCACTGAGAGGGGACCACAGCACCTCCGCTCCGCATCTCTCCCATGATTCTGCAGGGCTGCACATACACACGGTGTGCTATGTGAGATCAAGGCAGAGGCGTCAGGACACATGGTTATCCCTCCACACAGATACGGTGTGTTTGAAGAAGATGAAGATCTTTGGGAGGGTCTTCATCAGGAGTGAAACTGACACCTTTGCTACCCTGGATTTCAGGCCAGTGAGTGAGCAGGAGGGTTTGAGAGCCACTATTAAAGTTTAATGAGAAGGCAAGGTAAGCTTTGTTGTATTTTTAATATGGACACAGCAGAGTATGAGGGAATAACAGGGTTTGGTTCTGAGACTAAAACTGAAGGGGTTTTTTTTGGCTATTGATTTAATATCATCATCTTCTCAGCCTGAGATGCTGAAATGAACATGAAGGATACACAAGAATTCATTCTAAAGTCATTGTGACGAAATGATTTGTCTTTACATGAATGAATCGCAGTTGTATGATCTTCATGGATTGATTAATTAAAAGGCTCGATACCAACAACAACAACCAGAAGCACAACGGCGGCACAGACACACACAATCACACAAAGTGACACAGAAGCATCACTTACCCTGAGTTGGTCCGTATCACAGCTCATTGGTTGTCCTGGAATCTGTCAACAGAGACATACAAATTAGAGTAACACATTACACACCAAATACAGCACCTCCCTTCAGTAATTACAAGTCAATCATACAGAGCGGGCTGAGGGAGAGAGAAAATGAGATCTGTCAAAACTGATGTTTGCAACATGGGACCATGCAAAAGGTGGCGAGAGCAGGGAATAAGACAGGCAAGACATAGTTTCCATGCCAGAAACGGTACACATAACAATATTTTCCTTTTTTTCCCTCCAAAATGGAAGCGGAATAAAGCAAGTGGATCTAAACTGGTTTTGCTTCAGGAAAGAGATTTTACATCGGCATTCGAAGAGGTGACCGTACAGTACCAGAATTAAACAAAAGTATGTCTGTGTTAAAATCACTTGAAATCAAATTGTTAGTGAGAATGTGTGTGTGTGTGTGTGTGTGTGTGTATGATTTTTAACAGCTATGTTTGTTTTTAAGTATTATTTTTGGTTTAAAACAACTGATTGTGGTTTGCATTATTCTGAATTTAAAATATACTGCAGCTTATATTATGTTAGAAAAGACATTTTTAAAGAGTTAATATAGAGTTTTTCATTGTAATACATCAACATTTAAAATATTTATGCATAATAAAATGTATTGATCCACTGAAAAAATGAATATGGTTTATCTAATCAATAAAATTGTGGCAACAGATTAAAAGCAATATTATTAAATAAATGTAACAAATTAGAATTGAGTAATAATGAATCAAATTAATTCCTTAAAAGTTAACCATTTAAAATGAGTAAAGTTTACACCCAAAAATTTAACAAAAATATCTGAATAACAGACAGACGTCAAAGATTAATTAAGAACTATGTTATCAACATTGAAGACACCTGATGTTAACAAGCTGAATTACTGAAGGAGAAAAAACGTCATTTTAAAACAATCCTAAAAACAAACACCGATCACGATAATGGTGACTTAAATGTATGTTTTTGTTTGTTTGTTGTTGTAAGTTTTACACATTTTACATGGTTAACTTTTAAGGAATTAATTTGATTAATTGGTCCCACATTGGTTTACATTAAGTGGCTTTAAGTACAATGTACTTACATCAAAAAATAAGTACAACGTATTATTGTGGTCCTGTTGTATTGTAAAACACTTTTGCGGCTATCGAAGGTGTGATACTGTAAAAATGATTGTGATTTTAACAGTAAAAACTGTTAATTGGTTAACAGAACGTTTCCTTACTACATACGGTAAACAACTGTGATATAAATAATGGTACGTTTAATGTAATTTTACTGTAAAATACTGTTAAATTTACAGTTTTTGGAAGTGAAAAAGAAGAAGTCATTGTATAATTTACAGTGAAAAAATGTAAATTGACATTCCCACAATTCCCTGCGTGACACTTCACATTTAATGTATTTTAACTGTTTCTTCATAATTTTCTTAGTTTTTTTCTAATCAGTTATGTACATTAGGGTTTTATGTTACATTTAATGTTGTTAAATTAATACTTATTGCATTTTTGTTACCATGATGGTGTTTAATGTTTGTGTGAATGACACTGTGCAGCTTCTATATAATAGTATGAACTTTCTTGTGGAAGATCTGATAATGATGAGTGTTGATTGATCATTTGACTCTCATTACGGCTGTGATTGTTGGCAGTCAGTGTATTACAATTGAACAAAACAGATATTAATACTTCAAAAGGTCAGTAAATTAACATTACATCAGATAATGAAATACGTTTTTTTGCTGTAAAATTAAATATGGTCGGTATGTTGCTACCGTATTTTTAACAGGAAAACTCTGGTAACCACAGCTGCCAGGGTTTTCCTGTAAATTTAACGGATTTTTTTTACAGTGCCAGGTGTGGTGGTATGGATAGGTTTAAGGGTAGGTTAAGGTGTGAGGGATGGGTCAACTGTGTAATTACAAATGTAATTACATAAATTAATTACAGCTGTAATTACATTCTGGTATATTTAAAATATAAGTACAATGTAAAAACATGTATGTACACAATAAGTCCATTGTATCAAATTATTAGTACTTAAAGCCACTTAATATAAAGTGGGACCGATTAATTATTACTCAATTCTAATTTGTTAAATTGAATTAATAATATTGCTTGTAATCTGATGCCACAATTTTTTTTGATTAGATAAAGCGTATTCATTTTTTACAGTGTATTACCATAAACTGCATAGCACCAATACTATCAAGCTGAGCTGAACTTTAAAACTAAAATTATTTTCATATTTTCATTAGTTTCATAGTCTCTCAGCAGCCAATAATTACAAAAACAATGTAGTTCACACAAAGTTGATCATGCAAGTGAACCTATATTTAAATGTATGTTCTTTTAATTGATTTGACAGATTGATAGATGTGTTTGCCCCAAAATATCATAGTATGATTGGATGTGAGGCTTTTGATGTCAATAACAATATTGGAAGTGTTTTCTACTCATGAACTAAATATGATTGTGTGGCTTGTACAATACAAACTAATACAATTAGAAGAGATCTGCAAAACATTTTCGGGTTGTAACCCACCAGTTGAGAACCACCGCTATAAAAATGACATTTAATTCTATTGAGCAGAGTATTTCTACATGCCTTGATGCAAAGAGTTTCTCACTAATCAATCACACTCAACCCACAAAATGGAGGGGGGGAAGAAGAAAACATTTCTAATTTTGTTAATGCTTGTTGAGTGTCTGAAAGAGAACTACACAATTAAGAGATTAGGGTCTGGTTACGCTGGGAGGGTTCCTGGATATACCACTAATCTTCCGCTCATGTCTGCCGTCAATACATCCATAATGCACAGGCCAATCTTCATTTAAGAAATAGAATCTGTGTTACAAACGCTCTCTTCAAATGTAATGATATTAACAGTTCCACTTTCCTCTCAGCCTAAAACACTTAGCTGTTTTTTAAAGTGTGCTCACTTCCCATTAGCCAAGCCACTGAGTGAAGCCGAATAAGATTTTCATCATTTAGTAACTGGACAAAGCTGCTGAAAGACCCTAAAGAGGATTAAGACCCACAGACAGAGGGAATAAAGGCCAGGAAAATTGCTTTGATTTGATATGATATGAGAAAAAAAGATGCATTAACCTTGTCACCTCAAAATATCTGCATATCAAATTAGTAGTAAATCTTCTGCTAATGGCAACTCGCTGGTATTTGGCAAACCACTCTTGACCACAAAACGCTTGTAGGGATGGGCAACGATTAATCGCGATTAATCACATCCAAAATAAAAGTTTGTGTTTACATAATATATATGGGTGTAGTGTGTATAATTAATTTGTATATATAAATACACACACATGCATGTATATATTTAAGAAATATTTGCATGTATATACTTTATATATATTTATACATAATTAATATTATATATAAATATAAATATTTGATATATTAATAACAGATTTGTCTTAAATATATACATGCATGTGTGGTTATTTATATATACAAATTAATTATACACACTACACACTATATATTATGTAAACACAAACTTTTATTTCGGATGCGATTAATCACGATTAATCATTGCCCATCCCTATTTAATAGTAAAGTTTACACTCTTAGAAAAAAAGGTTCTATCAGCGCTACGTATTTCGGGACCCCTAAAAGGTTCTATACAATACTCTTTTTAAGAGTTCAATAATAAGAACCCTTTGGGTTCTTTGTAACCAGGAAAAAGGCTATATATGGAACCTTTAGGGTTCATTCATTTACAATTTGTTTGGTCCTTCTGGTTTAAATATTTCATATTATTGACAAAGATCAACACGCTAAAATGTATTTATGAATGCATGTGAATGATCACAAAATTCAAGGGGGTTAGAAAATGTAGGCTATATATTTATATCATTTTATGTAGTCAATTTCGTTTTTTTCTCCTCCAAAAATCAGCATGATTAAAATGTGATATTAAGTTACTACAACAGTTTAATAAACAATAATTTAATTACAACTACAAAATGTTGCAGAATAATGTCATATATGAATGAATAATAGCCTATAAAGGACCTTTGTGCCAAAAGGGTTCTTTCTTGTCATGATAGAACCTTTTTAGCATAAAAGGTTCTTTGGAGTTGAGAAAAGAACCCTATGTTTCATATATAGAACCCCAATGAACCCTTTTTTTCTAAGAGTGTATTGATGTGCATATTTCAATTCATCATAACAAAATTCCAGGAACGACACTAGGGTTTCTTTTTAACACGCAGTTTAACAAGAAAGTTTTATGCAAATGAATATATTTTCCCAGTAAAAAAGAAGCAAAGAAAATCAGGGCACCACTAGGTTTTCTTGTAGGCTAGGAATTGTATTATTTAGAGCCGCTGACCTTAATGATGGCTCACTTGTTTTGGTAGCACTTTCCTTTCAGCCACTGGCCCCTAGCAGGTCGTTAAGAGAAGCTTCTCAATAGCTCTGGGGCACACAGCATGTTTCTGGATTCAGACCGCTGGCATACATTTTTATATATATATAGTCTTGTGCTGCTGAAATCTGAAATTCAAACCATTTCATTTTTTCCCTCTCTGTTATTTTTTTTAACAAGGTCTGACATTCATGTTATGTGTTTTTTATATTGTGTCATTATATCATCAAGGCTGTCCATTGATTACAATTTTTCAAGTACTTCATTTTAATTTAATGAATTTCTTGATATGCCATTTCACCTATTTCATGCCAGATACAGTAATTTTAAATGTCAGTATTTGCTGATTATTTGAGACATGAGTGGCAGAGGAGTCAATCACTGAAGAAATATTACAAAAGGTGAAACTAAAGAAATATATTGTTTGTTTTTAAGTATACATGGATATAAAAATTCACACACCCCCACACAGAATTACTTTTAGTCTTTTAGTTTACATAATAAAGACACACACACACACAGCCACACACACACACACACACACACACACACACTGTTACTATGTATTCATAATTTGATATAATATATGTAGGCATGTAAATTGAGGCATCACTATATTATAATTTGAACGATTAAATTATATTACTGTATATCATATTTGGACTAATATATAGACACAATATCTCATCTCTGATAATTATAAATTGTGGTATATATATATATATATATATATATATATATATATATATATATATATATATATATATATATATATATATATGTGTATATATCTGGGCCGAAAGATTAATCGTGATTAATCGCATCCAAAATAAAAGTTTGTGTTTACATAATATATGTGTGTGTAGTGTGTATAATTATTTTATATATATAAATACACACACATGCATGTAAACATTTAAGAAATATTTGCATGCATATACTTTATACATATATTTATACAAAATTAATATTATACATAAATATAAATATTTGATATATTAATAACACATTTTTCTTAAATATATACATGCATATATGTGAATTATATACAAAATAATTATACACACTACACACACATATATTATGTAAACACAAACTTTTGTTTTGGATGCGATTAATCGCGATTAACCTTTTTTCCACATACATATATATATATACACATATATATATATATATATATATATATATATATATATATATATATAGTTATTTTATTTTATATATATTTTATATAGTTTGTAATAGATTGAATCATGTCCCCTTACCATTATCCATGCATATATATATATATATATATATATATATATATATATAGGCGTCGATAAGGGAACATGATTCAATGTATTACAAACAATTATGTGTTCATTAAAAAAAATATTTTGTAGGTATACTTCATTAAGAAATGTAATCATTATTATATGAACTAAATCCTATGCTTTGAGTGGAGTGTGATTGCTCACAGGGTGTAAATTGTTTCAAGTTCCCTTCTCAGGCACACACGATTCCACAAAAGCTGCGGCATACTGCGTGGAGATGGGCTCAACCTCAGAAGAGGCTCTTGTTCGGTAATGATACTTTCCAGATGAAATCAAGGGGAAAACCAACAATAGTAGCGCAAACAGCCCTCCTCTGTATGAAAGGACAAAAGGACTCTCGAAGGGCTTGCTTATCCTTTACCTCTAATGGTCTGCTTCCCTCCTTTTCACTCAGAATACTCTCTCTCTCTCTCTCTCTCTCTCTCTCTTGCTGACTTGTGTATAGTACTTGAGAGAGACGGACAGAGATGGAGGGTAATACTGAACTGTTGCGGCACAGAATTGCAGGATGGAGAGCTAAAGAAAGAGGGAGTGAGAGAGAGAGAGTGAGCAGGCCTAATTCAGTCCCTCAATGAGCTCTATAGGTCTTACACATGCAGCGGAAAAAGCAGAATGAAAAAATGTCAATAAGTAGCACTCTGCTGAGTACAAGCGGCAGAACACGGCCGAGCAGAATGACTTTATTAAGCTGACACAGAAGACTGCGCTCAGCTCGGACCGAATGGATAGAGGGGAAGAGAGCAAGACCGAGGAAGAAAGCATAACAGAAAATCAGAAACAAAACAAAGGAAAGTCGGTACCGTGCCACGATTGAAAATCAATCCCCTGATAAATCTGTGAAAACTTCACCAGACCCCAAGAGATGGTATTAAGGTACCTTTACACAACAATGATGTATTAAAAACAAAAAACTTTTTTTTCCTTTGGTTTTCTCATATACAGACAACAACATTGTCAAAACGATCCCCATTCACACAGATCGCGGAAACGACTAAAAACACTGAGTAATGCAGCCAGGCCAGTTGCTGGCAATGTTACTTTGTAAAGAAACACTACGTGGCTACAGACTGAACACAGAATGCACATGTGCATGATGTTACCAATTTCACATATTTGTGTTTTTGTAGTTTACATGGAGAGACATTTACATTTATTCATTTAGCTGACGCTTTTATCCAAAGCGACTTACAGTTGCTATATATGTCAACTAGGGATTAAACGTCTTGCTCAGGGGCACATTGGTGTCTCACAGTGGATTCGAACCCGGGTCTCTCACACCAAAGACATGTGTCTTATCCACTGCGCCATCAACACCCCCTTTTGAGAGACGATAAAGGTATTGTTTTCAAAAACGAGCACTTTGAAATCCATTTTCAAAGTTTGCATTTTCAGGGCCAAATCGCAAAATGCTGTTGTCGTGCACATTAAAAGTTTTCCACTATACTTAATTATCAATCGTTAAACTAATGTGGGTTTTATTTCGCGATTTCCAAAAAATCCGGATGTTGACGATTTCCAACGTATTGGATGAAGATGGCTTGTGATTAGGGATGGGAATTGATAAGATTTTATCGATATCAATGCCACTAACGATTCTGCTTATCGATCCGATTCTTTAACGATTCTCTTATCGATTCCTGATAGCACTGTGTGGGAAAAAGTAGTCATATGCTTTTTCAGGGGAAAACAAGTGGTTTTATTTGTTTTAAACCTTACACTTGACTAAGCAAACTGTACTTTTTATGTTATTTATGTAATAAATGGAACCTTATTAAAAAGTTTTACGATTAGTTATTCAACGATTATAAGTCCCGTGAGTTCAGTGTTGGAAGATCTAACCATTCATTAAAACGAATCAGTTCAAATGAGTCATAAGTTCGCGAATTGAACGTGTCATCATCGGACGTGTGCGCGTTGTGTGATTATCGCGGCGGTTGGGAGATCCCACAAGATGTGTGTCATCAAAGAAAACATTTCATCCCTGGATCGTTTTTTTCGTTTATTTTAAGTGGTTTATGTCAGCTGAATGTGCGGAACGCTTTTCAGAGAAGATAAGGCAACGTAGGCCTATTTTAGTTAAATTCACGGCCAGCGGTAATTCTGGAAAAACAAATCTCCGAATGCTCCACATGAAACTTTAGTCTCCTGACCTTACCATCGTGTCGATTATTTTGATTAATATGTGCGAGGGAGAGAGAGAGAGCAAGACCGCGCTTAGTTTTTAGACGGTGAAGCCTGAGAGAGAGTGCGCGCGCACAACCGGGGCTCTCTCTCTCTTCTCTCCCTGCTCGTTCAGTTTAACATGCTCACTGTAACAAGCGCAGCGGTTCATCACTACAGAGAGAGACAGTTTCACTCACCGATCAAATAAGGATTTGGCGGTACAAAAATTCGCTTAGGGCAGTTGTGAAAAAATACAACAGGGACAGTTGTGAGTTCACGGTCTGTAGCCTACATACTATGGCTGAGTCAGAGCAGGAGCATCGATAAGAGGAATCGATTAACGTCGAGGGCATACAATATCAATGGATCGTAAAACTTAGAACCGATTCTCGAACTGGAACCGGTTCTGATTCCATCCCTACTTGTGATGAAGGTGGCAATGTGCATGGCCTCAGAGAAATATAAAGTTAACCTTCTGTTAGTATTTTGGAAAGTCCTTTCTGGAATGCTTTCAATATATTGCAATGAAAAAAAAAAAGTGAAAATTGCTTCAAATTGCTGTAAACCATTGCTATAAAATATTGTCCAAACTAGGCTGCACATAATCGCACGATGTTGATATGCACATCTAATCAGTAAAGCCAGTTCCTTGATTAGGAGTAAATCACCTTCATCTGCTTTCAGATGAGCGGCATTTACTACAAAGAGCCGTAACTTACTGACAAGCTGAGTCATATCGCGTTAATATTGAGGACGTATCGCCAGCGATATTTAACGCGATATGGCTCAGCTTGTCGAGTAGTTACGGCTCTTTGTAGTAAATGCCGCTCCATCTGAAAGCAGGTGAAGGTGATTTACTGCTAATCAAGGAACCGGCTTTAATGATTAGATGCGCATATCGACATCATGCAATTAAGTGATAAGCCTGTAAACCTTATTTGATTGTGTTCAATCTGCTTAAATATGTAAAATTAAATTTACTTTATCCGTTTGGGTTAGATTACATGAATGATTTGTGTTGTATTAACTAAAACTGGGCGGTGCTTGTTAGTTTCCAGCATGCTTTGTATATAGCTGAATTAAGAGAGAATAAATGTTGAAATTAAGATATATTTCATCGGTTTTTGAGAAAATTAGGAAAGAGGAAGACTTTATTGTGTTTAATTTTGTTTAATGTTCAAATTACATTGCAATGATTGTAATCATTTAAATTAGTGGGTTATACCATTGTGGAGAAGAGTGGAGCATTTGGTTAGGATCTGGACTGATTCAGATAAAGTTTAACCGTCTTGCTGAAAATGCATATACATCTTAGCATTCGATTGTTAATATGTGCTGTATACTCAACTCAGAAATACTACATACTTCCTACAAAAAAAACTTAAGCATGTTCACTACCCTTAACCCATTTAAGTTACAGGAAACAATTCCATTGATTTGTTTGGACATTACTATTACAGTACATGGATTCTCATTCAGTTGTGTTGTCACAACACAAGGAGCTTACAGAAATTCAAAATAATTTGATTGTGTGGAACCACTGTCCACAATTTTATTAAGTTAGTTTAAAGGGTATTTTTTTAGTGTGTCTTTTGGCACAGGCGTCAAGCATTCCAACAGACATAATAATAGGGATGACTCGAAACCATAATTTTGGCTTCGGTATGATACCAGAACCTAATACCTCGAGTATCGATACTAAATCGATACCACAGTTGAGGGAGAAAAAAGAGTCTAAATTTAAGTGAATTGAAACAATTTTATTAAACACTGCTTGAAACTCTCAACTACCATATGTGCAAAGAAAAGTATCAAAAAAACAAAAACAGATTAAAAAAAAATCAGTCAAGGAACATACAGTAGGTAAAATTTTGATTTTGGAAAAGAAAAAAAAACCCTGAAATGATACAATTAATATATCTTTTTAATTATTAATATCTATATGTAATAATAGGTTAATATCTATAATAATAGATTAACATATAATAATAGAATAATGAAATGACATGTCATGCATCAACAACGAATTAATTATCAACATTTATAGCGTTTATTCATCTTGGTTTGATTACTGTTTGTGTTTGGGTTCAGATATATATAATGCATTGCAAAAAGTAATGTTAAGATGCTAAACATGTATTAGTATATTACATTTATAGGTCATTTTATTACTGATTGATCTAGATTAATCATTGCTATATTGTTAGGCCAGGTTCCTTAATGAATGTTGACAAATGTAGCTTAATTGTAGGCTAATATTATTCATATTTGTATTACTACCATCTCTCTCTCTTTCTCTCTCTCTTCTCTCTCTCTCTATGGGTCGCCACAGCGGCAATAATGCCATTAATTTTTGCTATTACTTTTTTCTTTATTAATTCAAATTAAATGAATATGTTTGTTTAAAATTGCAAAAATGATGAGACCTAAACTGAATTGGTTCTAGCGTGTCATGCAAGAAAGATTTGATCTCTCGTGTTTACCATATCATAGTTAAATTAAATCAGTTGAATGATGAACTCACCCCGTCGATCTCTGAACTCTTTGAACTACGTTAGTCAGGATGAGCAACTGACGAGCGCCTCGGCAGACTTGTTGCCTCCCATGGCAACACTTTATTAAAAGCAAAGTTTGCAGAGTGGTGCATTGAGGTCTGTTACTTTACTATTCTCATTACTTTAGCAGGTAAAGTAATGCCTTATTTCACTGATACTACTCTCTCTATTTATCGTTTTCAGGTGTGTAGAAATTCGAATGAGCTTCGTTTGATCCATCGTGTTCCTTCGTTTGCCGGTTTCGCGGGAACCCGCGTCAGTTTCGGTAGCACACTGCCGCCTAGTGGAGAACTTCGGAACAGCAGCGTATGAAATACCGAATTCAACAAGATGATATTGTACCGTTTGAAATGTATTATATACCGGTATTTTTGCAATACCGGTATACCGCGCATCCCTACATAATAATATAATATTTGATCTAACAATGACACTAAGACAATTTGATTATATAATTAAAAGTAACAATTTCTGCAAGGTCTGTATATAGAATAACAGAAATGTTTTCCAAATGCCTTTTAATAAACATGTTATAATTAGGGCCCAAGCCCTGAAAGGGCGCAGAGCCCTATCGTTTCTCTTCCGATTATTTCTTCATTTTTTTTTTTTCTAGCGACTATTCGGGACACTTTTGGGGCCTTCAACATGCTCGAAACTCTTGAAATTTTGCACACGGGTCAGAACCGCGTGCCATCAGAGCCGGGCTGAAGCTGGTACCCGGGCTGTGGCAGGGCGGCTCCGTCAGCGCCCCCTGGAATGGGGTCCGAACACCTGGTCCATAACTCAAACACACTTGCATGTAATAATATGAAACTCGGTACACATGTCAATAGCAGAATTTCATCTATACCTCGTGTTCTTACTTTTTACCCCAGCCCAACAGGAAGTTGGCTATTGAGGTTTTTTTGTAAAACACACGCAATGAACTTTTAAATACTCCTCCTAGAGCTCTGATCCAAATTCGACGAAACTCGGTCAGCGTGAAGTCAAGACATTGAGGATGAAAGTTTGCGTGGGGATTTTTGATATCTCGAGACGGTTTGGCCGTGGCGAGGAAACGAAACTATGGCGAGAAACGTGAAACAGGAAGTGTGTCATAACTTCAGCATACATTAACTGATCTGGATGAAACTTCAGCAGTGCCTTCGCTGTAAGAGGACGATCACATGGATGTGACTATTGTGAGTCAAAGTTATAGCGCCACCAACTGGCAGCAGGAAGTGTGTCACTTTCAAAATGCTTTGAAATCACCCTCTTATTTTTACCCGATTTGCTTCAAACTTCATCTGTATAATGTAAATACACGGCAGATGAAGACCTATGAATGGATTCTTGATATCTTTGAAACTGTTGCCGTGGCGACGCATCAAACTTTACCATTCTTTTAGGATGCATTCTTTTAGGGATTCGAACATTTGTCCATAAATCAAACACACGTGCATGGATTAATATGAAACTCGGTACACTCATAGATCACATCAGGCCAAACAACTTTCGTGCTCTAAGTTTTACGACAGTTCAAACGGAAGTCGGGAATTATGTTTTTTTTTTTTTAAATAAATGTCCTAGAAAAACATCAAATTACAACCCATGCTGTTACCAATCACCACCAAACTCGGTGTGCATGAAGTCAAGACATTGAGGATGCTAAATTCCGGACGGATTTGTGATATCTTGAACGGTTTGGCCGTGGCGAATTTTTTTGACTAAAAAAGGACACATAAAGTGTGTTATAACTTGGTTAGTTTTACTGACAGTTACAAAACTTGCCGTGTATATTGTTCTATTCAAGCCAAACAACTTTCTAATTAACAATAATAAGCTCAAACCCACAGAAAGTCAGATATTGTAGTTTGAATATGATCATGCTCTTTCTGAGCCTGAGTCTTTCTTGAGTCTCTTGACACACAGTCTCTGTGTGTGTGTGTGTGTGTGTGTGTAGGGGGAGGGGGCTTAATCATTTCACTGTGTGTCTGGCCTGCTAAAGTAAATACATTTCTTAAGCCTGGTATTTTTTAAATAAGTTTTTATTTTTATTTTTTTATAAGTAAAGGCATATAACCTGTTTAATTGTAGTGCATTGACAATAGTTTTATATAATTAGTGTATTAATTAAATTAACTTGGTCCATAAATCAAAAAGGAAGTGTGTTAAAACTTCTGCATACATTAACTGATCTTGATGAAACTTCAGCAGTGTGTTCGTTGTAAGAGGCCGATCACATGGATGTGACTATTGTGAGTCAAATATATAGCGCCACCAACTGGCAGCAGAAAGTGTTTCACTTTCAAAATGCTTTGAAATCACACTC
The DNA here is from genome assembly GCA_030378365.1 of Hybognathus amarus. NCBI lineage: Eukaryota > Metazoa > Chordata > Actinopteri > Cypriniformes > Leuciscidae > Hybognathus > Hybognathus amarus. The sequence continues at coordinate 286,999 of JAQIUQ010000412.1, forward strand.
TTACTTTTACCCGATTTGCTTCAAACTTCATCTGTATAATGTAAACACACGCCAGATGAAGAGCTGTGAAAGCATTATTCAATATCTAAGATAATGTTGCCATAGCAACGCATCAAACTTTAACATTCCTTTTTTTGATGATTTTGAGTCTCTTAGCGGCTTTTGGGGCCCTTAATGGGTTTGAAAACTCTTGAAACTTTGCACACAGGTCAGATCCCACAGCCATCAGAGCCGGGCTGAAGATGGTACCCGGGTGTGGCAAGGGGGCTAGACAGCGCCCCCTGGAACGGGGTCCAAAAACTTGGTCCATAAATCAAACACGCTTGCATGTAATAATATGAAACTCAGTACACATGTTGATCTCATCGTTTCATATATTCATATATTCTCCTCAAGCCGGACAACTTTCTAATTTACACTCATGAGCTAGGACCCACAGAAAGTCAGATATTTTGGTTTGAAAATGTTGAGTGTCTCTCTGAGCCTACACTTCTGTATGGCAAGCCCTTTTAACATTTAAAAGCTAAGTTTGACTATTCGTAATTAACATTGTAGATATCAACAACGTCTTTCTAGTCGTAATTACATTTTGGATAGTTTGTATTATCATTTAAGATATCTGTAACGTAATTGTGACTAGTCGAAACGACAGATAGAGTATGGCAAGCCGTTTTAACATTTAATCATTTTAACCTACTAGTCTCTATTTTTCATGCTACTAGTACTTATTTTTTAGATACTAGTATCTATTCCATTAAGTACTAGTACTTATTCATTAGCTACTAGTGCTTATTCTTTAGATACTAGTGCCTTTTCTTTAGATACTAGTGTTTATTCTTTAGGTACTAGTACCTTTTTAAAGATACTAGTACTTATTCATTAGACACTAGTCCTTATTTATTAGATACTAGTACTTATTCATTAGATGCTAGTCCTTATTCATTACATACCAATGCTTATTAATTAGTTACTAGTACTTATTCATTAGATGCTAGTACCTATTAAATAGATACTAGTACTTATTCATTAGACACTAGTACTTATTTCAATGGTGACTAGTAACTATTCTTTTGTTACTAGTCACATTTTTTCCAGTGACTTCTATGGTGATCTGTCATTCAGATATCAACTATTCAGTTCTGACTAGTATGGTAGTATGTATTCCAATTGTGGAATACATACTAGTATGTATTCCAAAGCAGGGGTTACGTTTTTGCACGTCGTGCAGAATAACCCTAAAGGCACCAAGGTGGCGGTGCCACCGGCTTTATATATATATATATATATATATATATATATATATATATATATATATATATATATATATATATATAAATATGCTGCGAGCAGCGATGGAGGGCCAAAGCCGGCGGTACCGCCATCCGGGTGCCTTTAGGCACCGGGGTTGCGGTGCCACCGGCTTGGGCCCGCAATCGCTGCTCGCAGCTATATTTTTATTTTTTTTTTTATTTTTCTAGCGACTATTCGGGCACTTTTGGGGCCCTTAACATGCTCGAAAACTCTTGAAACTTTGCACACGGGTCAGAACCTGCGGCCATCAGAGCCGGGCTGAAGCTGGTACCCGGGCGTGGCAGGGCGGCTCGTCAGCGCCCCCTGGAACGGGGTCCGAACACCTGGTCCATAACTCAAACACACTTGCATGTAATAATATGAAACTCGGTACACATGTCGATAGCATAATTTCATCTATACCTCACGTTCTTACTTTTTACCCCAGCCCAACAGGAAGTCGGCTATTGAGGTTTTTTTGTAAAACACACGCAATGAACTTTTAAATACTCCTCCTAGAGCTCTGATCCAAATTCGACGAAACTCGGTCAGCGTGAAGTCAAGACATTGAGGATGAAAGTTTGCGTGGGGATTTTTGATATCTCGAACGGTTTGGCCGTGGCGAGGAAACGAAACTATGGCGAAGAAACGTGAAACAGGAAGTGTGTCATAACTTCAGCATACATTAACTGATCTGGATGAAACTTCAGCAGTGCGTTCGCTGTAAGAGGACGATCACATGGATGTGACTATTGTGAGTCAAAGTTATAGCGCCACCAACTGGCAGCAGGAAGTGTGTCACTTTCAAAATGCTTTGAAATCACCCTCTTATTTTTACCCGATTTGCTTCAAACTTCATCTGTATAATGTAAATACACGGCAGATGAAGACCTATGAATGGATTCTTGATATCTTTGAAACTGTTGCCGTGGCGACGCATCAAACTTTACCATTCTTTTAGGATGCATTCTTTTAGGGATTCGAACATTTGTCCATAAATCAAACACACGTGCATGGATTAATATGAAACTCGGTACACTCATAGATCACATCAGGCCAAACAACTTTCGTGCTCTAAGTTTTACGACAGTTCAAACGGAAGTCGGGAATTATGTTTTTTTTTTTTAAATAAATGTCCTAGAAAAACATCAAATTACAACCCATGCTGTTACCAATCACCACCAAACTCGGTGTGCATGAAGTCAAGACATTGAGGATGCTAAATTCCGGACGGATTTGTGATATCTCGAACGGTTTGGCCGTGGCGGATTTTTTTGACTAAAAAAGGACACATAAAGTGTGTTATAACTTGGTTAGTTTTACTGACAGTTACAAAACTTGCCGTGTATATTGTTCTATTCAAGCCAAACAACTTTCTAATTAACAATAATAAGCTCAAACCCACAGAAAGTCAGATATTGTAGTTTGAATATGATCATGCTCTCTCTGAGCCTAGGCCTGTCTTTGCCTGTCACACAGTCTGTGTGTGTGTGTGTGATTTTGAGTCTCTTGACACACAGTCGTGTGTGTGTGTGTGTGTGTGTAGGGGGAGGGGGCTTAACCATTTCACTGTGTGTCTGGCCTGGCTAAAGTAAATACATTTCTTAAGCCTGGTATTTTTTAAATAAGTTTTTATTTTTATTTTTTTTATAAGTAAAGGCATATAACCCGTTTAATTGTAGTGCATTGACAATAGTTTTATATAATTAGTGTATTAATTAAATTAACTTGGTCCATAAATCAAAAAAGTAAGTAAATAAATCAAAAAGGAAGTGTGTTAAAACTTCTGCATACATTAACTGATCTTGATGAAACTTCAGCAGTGTGTTCGTTGTAAGAGGCCGATCACATGGATGTGACTATTGTGAGTCAAATATATAGCGCCACCAACTGGCAGCAGAAAGTGTTTCACTTTCAAAATGCTTTGAAATCGCACTCTTACTTTTACCCGATTTGCTTCAAACTTCATCTGTATAATGTAAACACACGCCAGATGAAGAGCTGTGAAAGCATTATTCAATATCTAAGATAATGTTGCCATAGCAACGCATCAAACTTTAACATTCCTTTTTTTTGATGATTTTGAGTCTCTTAGCGGCTTTTGGGGCCCTTAACGGGTTTGAAAACTCTTGAAACTTTGCACACAGGTCAGATCCCACAGCCATCAGAGCCGGGCTGAAGATGGTACCCGGGTGTGGCAAGGGGGCTGAGACAGCGCCCCCTGGAACGGGGTCCAAAAACTTGGTCCATAAATCAAACACGCTTGCATGTAATAATATGAAACTCAGTACACATGTTGATCTCATCGTTTCATATATTCATATATTCTCCTCAAGCCGGACAACTTTCTAATTTACACTCATGAGCTAGGACCCACAGAAAGTCAGATATTTTGGTTTGAAAATGTTGAGTGTCTCTCTGAGCCTACACTTCTGTATGGCAAGCCCTTTTAACATTTAAAAGCTAAGTTTGACTATTCGTAATTAACATTGTAGATATCAACAACGTCTTTCTAGTCGTAATTACATTTTGGATAGTTTGTATTATCATTTAAGATATCTGTAACGTAATTGTGACTAGTTGAAACGACAGATAGAGTATGGCAAGCCGTTTTAACATTTAATCATTTTAACCTACTAGTCTCTATTTTCATGCTACTAGTACTTATTTTTTAGATACTAGTATCTATTCCATTAAGTACTAGTACTTATTCATTAGCTACTAGTGCTTATTCTTTAGATACTAGTGCCTTTTCTTTAGATACTAGTGTTTATTCTTTAGGTACTAGTACCTTTTTAAAGATACTAGTACTTATTCATTAGACACTAGTCCTTATTTATTAGATACTAGTACTTATTCATTAGATGCTAGTCCTTATTCATTACATACCAATGCTTATTAATTAGTTACTAGTACTTATTCATTAGATACTAGTACCTATTAAATAGATACTAGTACTTATTCATTAGACACTAGTACTTATTTCAATGGTGACTAGTAACTATTCTTTTGTTACTAGTCACATTTTTTCCATTGACTTCTATGGTGATCTGTCATTCAGATATCAACTATTCAGTTCTGACTAGTATGTTAGTATGTATTCCAATTGTGGAATACATACTAGTATGTATTCCAAAGCAGGGGTTACGTTTTTGCACGTCGTGCAGAATAACCCTAAAGGCACCAAGGTGGCGGTGCCACCGGCTTTATATATATATATATATATATAAATATATATATATATATATATATATATATATATATATATATATATATAGCTGCGAGCAGTGATGGAGGGCCATCCCGGTGCCAAATTTAGGTAACTAAAGGCACCGGGGTTGCGGTGCCACCGGCTTGGGCCCGGCAATCGCTGCTCGCAGCTATATTTTCAAATTGTTTCTTGTAAATTAACATCTCAGTTTATTTTACAAGCAGAATTTGATGTTCTTTTAGAACAATTACATTGATTTTAGTCACTCTGTCCTTTTTAACATCAATCAATCACTCAATCAATAAATCAATAAATATTCTAAGATATTCCAATGAGACTTTTACAAGTTAAGACTGTCATTTTTTAAAATCAATTTATCAATTTGCTTTTATACATTTAAAATATAATGTAAGCTACAAATGCTTAAAACACATGTTCACAAACACACACACACACACACGCACACATTACTGTGGTTAACATTATTTATGAGAACATTAAAGTCATTAGAAGGTTTACTATAAGACAATAGAGAAGACTGTTAATAATAATTGTATAAAGCATTACACATGTATGATTCATAGAAAGTGTTACCAGATAAATCTGCAGCCATATCTTTCACCACTTATAGCAGGAAGCACTAAATCATGAGTCACAGAATAAAACGCCCATAACAACATATAGCGATCCACTGATGTTAGAATAAAGATAAGCCCAAAATTGAACCCTGTGGTTCTCTATACAGTGAAAACGCAGCACTTTATTTCAATTAAACCTATTGATGTTAGATCAAAGGTAATGCTAATAAAATGCTAATGGCATCTGTATTAGAAAAGCCATTCCAGTCCCTCTAAGCATTGATGAATACATTTCTAAAATGTTTGGCTGAGAGAGAGAGAGAGAGAGAGAGAGAGAGAGAGAGAGAGAGAGAGAGAGAGAGAGAGAGAGAGAGAGAGAGAGAGAGAGACTATAGGTTCTGCTAATTTATGCGCTGCTCTGAGGAATAATGAGAAAGGAGGGTGGGTGAAGAAAGTGAGAGCTGAGCCAGCAGAAATCCCCAATGCTGCAGTAGCCCTACTGAATCCTGCACTTTCACAACACTAAGCTTATCAGAGAGAGTGGAGGGGAAGAGGCAGCCAGATGTAAGCCTTTTAAGACTCTTCATCAATATTAGAATATCTGGACTGGCAGGGCCTTCATACCATTAGGTGCACCGTTACCAGACCTTTGAGGACATCAGAGAGAAGTCTAGGGTTTGCAGCTGATATTGCCAAAGCTGTTGAGAGGAAACATGCCAATAGACCTTATGCAACAGAGAAATAAGCACGCAGCCATCTTCAGAATTTTGTGTTTGAACCTCCGTTTTTGTGGTAGTCCTGTACATATCTATGGCATCGCTGTCCAAGTGTAATTAGCAGAAGTGGACTTACTTCTTGTAGAGTTAACGAAAGTTGTCATGCATGAGCATTGTAATGTTTGAAGCGGATGCCATAACAAATTACATTTAAAACGAGAGGTTTATTCATAAATTCGTTAAGATCTTAGCTTCACGCTGTGGAAATATAAACCAGAAGACGGAACAAAAGAAGTGCATCACTAAAAAGGGGCGGGGCTACCTAAGGTCAATAGGTGCCTGTATTTCCTCTATGTTGAAGGAATGCGACTTAAAGGGATAGTTCATTTTGAAATTAATTTTTGATATGTTTTAGCTTACCCAAAATGTAGGTGTCTTTGTTTCCACAGTATTTTCAATTTTGATATTTTTAGGTTGAACCGTTCTTGTCTGTCAGTCATATAATGGAGGTTTATGGGTCCTCCTCAAAGATCATGCACAGAGAAGTCGAAATTAAACATGATTTAATGACTCGTAAATGTAAGTACACATTGATGGCCTAAGACACCGAAACGAGCGGTTTGTGTGAGAAAACGAACAGTATTTATATCGTGTTACCACAGCCATGTCCAACTGATCTGAATCAGATGTCAAAACTGAACCGAACTGAATCATGTCCAACATTCCGCCGGAAGTGATCGCTTTTGCGTGTACGTCACTCATTGTTTACACAGAGATTTCAGAAGTTTTACCTTTCACTGTGAAGATCTAAACATATTTAGGAAATTGCAATGGAAGACGATTTAGATATATCTCAATATGTTTTGTGAAAGGTAAAACTTCCGAAATCTCTGTGTAAACAATGAGTGACGTTGACGCGAAAGCGATCACTTCCGGCGGAACATTGGACATGGTTCAGTTCGGTTCAGTTGGACATTGGACAACTGATTCAGATCACTTGGACGTGGCTGTGGTAACATGACGTAAAAACAATATAAATACTGTTCGTTTCGTGTCTTAGGCCATCAAACCGCTCGTTTCGTGTCTTAGGCCATCAATGTGTACTTACATTTACGAGTCATTAAATCATGTTTAATTTTGACTTCTCTGTGCATGCTCTTTTAGGTGAACCCCCATACCTGCATTATATGACTGACAGACAACTACGGTTTGACCGAAAAATGTCAAAATTGAAAATACTGTGGAAACAAAGACACCTATATCTTGGGTGCCCTTGAGGTAAGCTAAAAAATATCAAAAATTAATTTCAAAGTGAACTATCCCTTTAAGCAGAACCTTCTTCCTAATGCACTTTATCATAAAGGGTCAAAACATTCATAGTCGCTTAAGGGGATAATTCACCCAAATGTTCAGTTTTACTACTCATCAATGTAGTTTTTTCAGTGACCAATAATTGGATACATTGTTTTAAGGCGAAAAACTAAACGGTATGAATGAATGGGCAACTTCCTTTTATAGCTTAACTGACCTTTTGTGAGATCACCTACACAACAAAATGTATAATTGTTCCAACATTCCCATATGAATATCATCAGAAAACAACAACAACATAGCCATATCAATTCACCCATCATCACATTGTATGATCCACTTATTCTGGATCAATAAATATAAGAATATAGCCATTTGATTAGAAGATTACAGAATAAGTTATGAATGATAAAATACATACCGTAGCCACACTAAGGTGATTATTAAAGTGACATCATTTGTATCTTATCATTAAGGTACAAATAGTGCTTCCTCATTATCAATCCAAATGTGTACAAGAGCAAGCGTTCTCTCTTGCAATATTGAGTTTGGGGCTTAAAAGCAAAATGATGCTGTCGATACAACAGGCAGGGTAAAAAGAGAGAGAGAGGGAGGCTGAATTCAGTGCTCATTAATCTATAGACCTTCATCAGCCCGGGCTGCAGGTTCACATAGCCTTCCCTGACATCTTCTCAAAAGAGATCACACTCACTGATGCATCCTTCTTTGTTCTTGCTGATCCACCACAATTACCCCAACTCTTCTCCTAGGCTCAGTTAGAACAAAATGGCAAAACAGAGGCCAATTTGCTCGCTTCTATACCCTCCCCCAAACACACACTCACGCACTAGCACAGAAACATGCGCTGGGACTTCTGGGACAATTGAGCAATGTTCCTTATGTATACAGCTGTTAAACTGCTTGGCTGTATGCTGAGGTTAATACCAAACCAACAACTTACATATGCAGTTGCTGGATTGTTTGAGGAGAACCGCCATCTTTTGTTTCCAAATGGCTTGATTTTACTTGATTTGCTTGCTATAGAATAGCACAGGGGTAATTAGAACACTTTTCTCATTCGATTCAGAAAATGTTTAGCCTAAAGGTTTGCAAATTTACTTTAAAGAGTCATTTTACATATGAAATGCTCAGCAAGGCTCCATTTAGGCTATTTGATCAGAAATGCAGAAACACAGTAATAGTGTAATAGTAATAGTACAGTATCTATCTATTAGTGATGTATGTCTCGAGACTGGTCCTGGTCTAGAAACCGGTCTTTACGTGGTCTCGGTCTTGTCACGGTCTTGACGGTCTTCGGTCTTGTCTTGGTCTCGGACCTCTCGGTCTTGTCTAGGTCTCGCTGTCTCAGACCCACATAGTGGTCGGGGATTTAGCAATACAATACTACAATATCCACGACGATATCCACAACAGACTGAGGCGCGTGTCGGAGTGAAGACACGGTGTGCGCGAGCCACACGAGAAAACACTGATCGGCAACCAGGACTTTGATCACTTGATTTAAAAAACACATCATCTACAGTTATTGATGTATTCATATTTAGTAAAACACATATCAGTGACATGATGGTTTTAACTTCATTCAGGAGATTTTGGGTAACTGCACAACTGACAGATGACTTCTGAGCGCACAGCCAACGGTGTGTGTGTAACCATAGCGACAAAACAACCAATTTTGGTTCCTGCACTTAAGCTTATAATTTCATTTTTAAAAATATTTACGTATTTAAAAGTTGCAGAATGGATTCATGTGGAGACTTCGAAATCGGCAGAGATAGACAGGCAATGCAACACAAAATCTTACAAGTTATTGCTTAGCTTCAACACTAGTCTGTTTTTTGGTCTCAGATACCCTCTGGTCTTGGCAGTGTCTTGGTCTCGGTTTACACGGTCTTGACTACAAGTCTAGTAGCTAACTAACTACTAACTAACTAACTAACTAACTAACTAACTAACTAACTAACTAACTAACTAACTAACTAACTAACTAACTAACTAACTAACTAACTATCTATCTATCTATCTATCTATCTATCTATCTATCTATCTATCTATCTATCTATCTATCTACTATGCTATCCCATGTGTATACATTTAAGAGTAAAATGGGAAAAGAATATTTATAGTAAAGTACAGTAAAAATGTAAAACAATGAAGAAGCTCAGTAATTACATTTTATTGTTACATACCAAATGTTTGTCAATTCAAATAATACCTTCAATTTCTATTATGCTAAATTCAACACATTCTCATCCTTTGGCGTCATATGCGTGATTTCGATCGAAATACTATGCACATGGCACCCTTTCAGCGCTGTTGTGGGTAGGTTTAGGTCTGGGGTAGAGTCTGCGTCTCATACTGATGCTAAAGGATGCCAGTCACCTTTATAACGCCTTGGGTTCTGTGTGTTATATTGACGCTAAAGGGTGCCATGTGCGTAGTATTTCGACGAAATGTCATATAGCATCACCAATTTGACGCCAAAGGATGAGAACGGGCTCGCTAAATTATGAATGACGGACTAAAATAGTGAAATCAAACTGTAACAACAAAGCTATGGATAATGGATAAATTATTAAATGTGACTACCCATCAGGCGGGAAGAGTGCACATCTTTCAAAAGAGATAACTTAACTCTGTTTTATATATTATATTATATGATTGTAAAAGTAAAAGTAATCACAAAGACAAAAATTATAAATGGGAGTTTTTACTTAAATTGTGTTTAACAGACTTCTTTTAAAAAACATTTGTGTCTGTTTTAACTGAAACTGTACATTATATTGGGAAGAGGCAAAGGTTGAGTACTCACACATGCCTGAAATGGTCACTGTGTGTTATTACACTCCAACAAATGCTGGGTTGTTTTAACCCAATTTTGGGTCAAATATGGACAAACTCAAACATTGGGTAAAAAATGTTAATTTAAAAATGTAACCCAATGGCTGGGTTTGTCCATATTTGACCCAAAATTGGGTTAAAACAACCCAGCATTTTTTAGAGTTTAATAAAATTGCATGCATTACAATTATCCCTGCTCTACCCTACTTTATTGATATGGTCATGGGCAAATATTCACATTTATTCACTTTTTGTTAGAGGAGGATTCTTCTCCTCTAGAAAGAACAAGATAAAAAAAAACATTTCAGTTCAATTCATTCTTAAATGCAGGACAACCTTTAACTCCATTTTGGACAACTGGTTTTACACAGTGAGAACGGACCATACTCTGATGTTTAATTGAGGCTCTGATCCCCCAAACACTTAAAGGGGAGCTGGAGGATTAGTCGCCCTCCATGAGCCTGTCCCCCTCACTCCGCATGGCTCCAGATACTTTATTTTGACAGGCTGAGCGGAGAAATACCAGCACAGAATACATCAAGTTCTCAATTATTGGATTATCTCAAAGTGATATCATTACCACAGAACATTCTCTCCAATCATTGATTGCATTTTTCAATTTATTTCACGATTAATGCAAGTAGCCTGACCGAACAATTGTCTGATGAGTTCTGGAACCCCATCAATATATTTTTCTCCTGCCCCACATGAGCAGTCTGTGTGTTTTATAGCTCGGGAAAAAAACATCTCTCATCCCTCCTGTCTTGTACCTCTCAATTATTCTAAAGGGCTACCAATCTCATCTAGCAGGTAGATAGACCATGTGAATGAGAATTACAATTTTAAATGCAAATACACTGAACTGAATGCTATTTTATCACATGTCAGGGGAAGCTGCTTCGGCGAATGCTAATGCAGTCTGTCTTGTCCAGGCAAGCAGCTCCCTTTCACAAGTGCTTTGATCAAGCAGTTGGTCTGTTTACCGCAGGAAATCACATTAGTTAGTTTTATATTAACACAATATCACAATTAAGTGGAAATGTGGTGGATTTCACATTATTTCTACTTTGGTTTGAGCAAATGTTGTCCATTTTTGGTGAGTGGAATTAAACTAGCAATTTATTAAGAAATATTTCATGCTTCCTTCCTCAAATTGAAATATTCAAAGTCAAAACAGGTTTTCTTGAGAACACTGTGGTAATTGACTAATTTAAAATATAGAGCATCACAGTCCCACCCACAACCCGAAAGTAAATTTCCCATTCATTTCTTTCCATTCACATTTTATAAAATCCATGACTAAAAAGTATTAGAGCATGTCTGAGGATAACCAGCTACGGCTGAACTCATATTATTTTGAGTGAAAAAAACAAAGAGAAAATAAAAAAAGTCAATGGTAAAAGCATGTGTACATATTTTCATATTCGAGCAAAGGAACTCCTCATCCCAAAAACCACCGCGCCTCAATAAAGTCGACTGAATCCACCCAGAAAAAGCCTTTCGAGTGTATTCCAAATCAGACGATGACCATGTGAACTTTTTCCTCCAGTGAATTTGAATGTGGTTTATTATGGAAGACTGCCATGGTGAAGAAATGGTGAAATTTCCCTATTAAATTTTGGTGGTTTAATTATTAGAATATGGGTCAAAACAACAACAATTTAACTATTTTTTTCTTTTTTTTTGGTGAGGCCAGTGAAGATTTTAAGAGGCCAAGTAAAAAAATTGCATTACTGTCCCAACTGGTCCAGTAGAAAAAAAAATCTGTAAGTTAGCTGAAAATCCAGCTTCAACATCACAGGAATAAATTACATTTTAAAATATTAAAATTGAAAACTGTTATTTTTAATTTTAATAATATTTCACAATATTGCGCTGTCTTTATTGCATTTTTGATAGTAGCCTTGGTGGGAATTAGAGACTTTTTTTCAAAAAACATTAAAATTCAGACCTACCTTAACACTAGAACGGCCATAACGGTCATTTTGACCGTTTTGAATTTTATATCTACAATAACTTTGTTGAAAAAAATAATAAATCCTGCTGGTACCTGACTTTTCCTAAAATTGTCTGTATTTTAATTTAAAATGCTTTTTATATAAATTAAGTTACGTAAACCTAAGGCAAAACAAAAAAAATGAACATATTTACCTATTTCGGCCATAGACGGTCATATTGACCGCACTGAATTTTGCTGTATTTTTTCGCTGTAGAGTCCACATCAAGGAAAGAGAGACGGCTGCTATCATTAGTCACGGCCTGATCCAGATGTTCCGTTCATGTCTGGATGATCCTGGTGAGCTCTGCTGCCCTGTCCTGCGCTGTTTGTTTTGCTGCATGGACTGTTCACTAGTTCTGTTAGTCCTATTATTATTATTATTATTAGCCTATTCATTATTATTATCATTATAATATTATTATTATCGTCTCGTTTCGTCTTTGAAAAAATGTGGTTGACGAAAATAATTTAATAATTTAACAACGAAATAAACACTGTTTTGTATCTAACGGTCAAAATGACCGCTTGTGGCCGTTCTAGTAGTTTTGGAATTCTGGCACTTCTAGTGTTAAACATCAGTGTGTGTGTGTGTGTGTGTGTGTCTACAGTACACTCTTAACCTGTGCGAACACTAATTGCAAATCTTAACTTCATTCAGTATGATACCGTTTTCTGATAATTAATTCTTGATTAGGGTGATTCTGCTTTGTCAGAACCGTATTATTTAGTTTCATGTTTTCCTCATTGATGGCTACAGGTGCTAATTACAATGGTAAATCATTTATGCAGAGGCAGACAAATGATGGCCGGGCACTGAGGGGCTGGCGGAAAGGTCTCAGTTACAAACGATGTGAGATAAATCATCTGCTCGCCATTTTCACACACATCATGCAATTATGCACTCAACACATGATATCTGCTTAATCTAGTTCATTTAGGGGATACATCACAGAAACAACATCAAGCCATGGCGTGGTCAGTGTCGGCATCCTGCAGATCTTATCAATTCTGTATGCAATGCCTATAATGCAGTGAATAATTATTCTATATGGACTGTTCTGGTGTGAGCAGGCAGCGGAGATGCAACTGGCGAGTTCAGCCACACGCCCTTCCCATAACTCAGACGAGAACAGCTTTCCGGAGGTAAGAAGAACTGCTGCTATGCCACAGCTTGGCGACTTCAGGATTTATTTGCGATTTTCTCCATCAATTATCCCATTTCTGTTGCCGTCAAATCTACATTGATTGTGCCAAACTTTTAAAATAATTAGAATGGCACAGAACCCTCAAAGACACTAAGAAACCATCCAAAATGCAATAAGCCTCAGAGTCAGGACATGCCAATGCAAAAGATCCTGTGTCAGAGCATCTGAGCTATTCACCACTTAAAGGGGACATATCATGCAAAATCCACTTTTTTAGCCCTTAAATGCATTTTGTTGTAGATTTGGAGTGTTTATAAGTACACAAAAGATGAAATTATTCTCTTCAGGTGCTTCGTTTATATCTTTATATTCTGTTTGGTCACATTTTTGCAACCTGTTCAGATTTTTCTGTTGTCTATGACGTTTTTTGATCAAGTACGTCACGGAACTGCCCAATAAGGACATCGACTACCGGTCCAACACTTCCAGCAATCCGCCATTACGATGTCTCGCTCCGATTTTGTAGTCCAAGCTCAATGATGCAGAAGTTACGAGAGGGCTAGCCAGTTCGGTTGTTGGATGTAGTGACCTGAAGCACTTCAAGGATCCCCACTTCAACAACCTCAGCCAGTATACAGAAGGGTTTGCCGAATCGACTTATATCATTTAGCTGCTGTGTTTCCTGATGCTTTCTAAATGTAAGTTATCATTTTATTATCAATACCGATTTTTAGTGGTAAGATTAGACCACAGTCATTTATCTTGTCAGTGTGCTTGTTTTAACAAGAGAAATAGTCGACTTTCACTAATAACACAACATAGTTAACTTACATACCTGCCTCCATATGAAGACGGTTCGTCGTCTTCATCTTTTTCAAATCGCTCGCTCTGGCTCGAATATGTAAGGCTTGGTGGATAAGTCTTCCGTTGTTGACATTTTGTCAACGTGTGAATAAAAATGTTCTTTGAAGCTATAGTAATCGTATCTCTTATCAAACTACAATAATGGCCAAACACGGAGAGTTGAACCTGAGTTGAACTGACCGTGAACTCAGCGACCTGGAAAGCAGACTGGGTAAGACGGTACGCCTTTTTTATTTAAAGGGGCCTCATTGAAACGACTTGCTCACAGAAGCACATCAGAAAAGGGGTAGAAAAGGGGCCTGTGGAGCTATAATAATGAGGAATTCTAGACCCAAGCATTGCAGTTATGCTTTATATAGACCATAAATATATGATTTATAAGTAAAAATGAATGATTTAAAAGCATGATATGTACCCTTTAAACTGGATCAAACAGTAATGATTTTAGAATGGGGTATATATAAAATACAGACCCTGCCTGCACTTGTGTTACTTGTCAGTGGTACTTTTTGTTATAATACATTCAACTTGACAACAATTAGTAAGGGCATCTACATAAACACTAAGAAAATGGTGAAAGGTTTTCTTTGAAACAGTTCTTGGACTCAGAAATTGCAGGTAAATTTCAAAAACAATTACAAAAGTAACTGTGAGCAAGTAACAGTGAATTGAGCATGCAATTTTGAGGTATAAAGACTGAAATAGTATTTTCTTGTAAAATGTACTACAATTATAGTTTTATTTACAAAAATCTCTCACACACACACACACACACACACACACACACACACACACACACACACACACACACACACACACACACACACACACACACACACACACACACACACACACACACAAAATTAGCAATATTATTGCAATGCAAAGAAAGTCTAAGATAGACTTATAAGATCTAATAAAATAGAACATATGCCCCCCAAAAATATATTAACCGTACAAACAAAATACTTTAATTTACATTGCATCACTCATGTGAAAATAGATGTTTCACACATTATTCACATAAAATGAGTGATTCAATTTTCATTAAAACATGCAAAAACAAAAGTTGCCTTTGGATTCATTACTGGTTACTATAAAAATCTGGTTACTATAAAAATCTGCTTTGAAACACTTATGAAAATCTCTAACCAATAAAAGTGACTTGATTTAACCAACCAAAAACACGCATTCAAAGCCTGACTAAGATCTAGACTTTCCAAGACCATTTTTAATGGAAAACAATCATTAGATGCTAGTGTGCCATCTAAGAAATCCTAACCACTCTCTCTCCTTTTCCTGCTCTTGCTGTCACCTTTTATTTATGCGTATAAGACGAAGAGGAATGTTTCTGAGAAGAACCCTTGATTAAAAGAGGAAGTAGAAATAATGATTAGTTGGGGTTTGGTCAATGCCAGGAGATTTAGATGTTTACAAAGGTGTCCACAGCATCCAGATATGCGATCACTTACCAACACAGATAGAAAGTGCTTTCCCGGAAGGAGTAATTTCATAGCACTCATTTATTCATTACGTCCATTGCAACCTCTAAGTGCATCTAAAGCTCTTTAGGCCAAGCAATGAATTGCGCTGGCAGTCACATGGCATCAGCATCGTTCAGTAATTCTGCCGGGTTACTGTGAGCGGCGGTCAAACACAAGGAAGGCTTCAGAGATTGGTGCCGCAGTTTCACTTCCAGCCAATGAGCACAGGCAATGACTTATGGAGCAATTGGCATGGCATTTGGAATGGATTGGAGGAAAGGAGCATTAACATTTTGTGATGCATTTCCTGCCATGAGTTCACCAGGGGTTTTTTTTTACACCTTAGCACATGCTCACTCACTCACACACCCATAACGTGATCCGCAATAAGGTTGATGCAAGCCTTGGATGTCAGGGAGGTGTTACAGTATGTCTGATCCTCACTGAAGGCAACTTCTCAGAGCCTCAAATTCAGCCATTGAGGCCCACTGTTATGCTTGAGAGGGAAAATCAAGAAACATTTGGTTCTCCATTCGTCCCTCTCCCCTTTTTACTCCTGAAAATCCCACTTAAGAGAAACCACCATAAAAGACTCAATTAAAGGTCAAATATCCAGTCACCACTGAGGAGGCTAATTAAGTGGCCTTCAAAGCTCTCAGAGTCCATCTGAATAGATAATATAACTGATTTGGTACGGGAGCTCTTTTGCACATAGAGAAAATGACTACTAGCTAGTTAGCATGCAACTGATGGCATGAACTGTTCTCAATAGGATGCATCTTTTATAAAACAAACATAATGTATATATATATATATATATATATATATATATATATATATATATATATACATACATAGCAGTATTTGTTATTCCCTAGCATGGATGTAGATCTACCTTCATACACAACAAAGAGAAATAAAATGCAAGCCCTTAGAGCAATTTTAGTTTGTAGAACCATTGATCCACAACATTATAGATCCATGCAGGTCTGCTGTCACTCCACACGCTGTGAGCAGGAAAAATACTCTGAAACTACCCATACATTTAAGTAGTTAAGCAAGTCAAAGAAGAGTAGTATGCTACAAGCTGCTTACTACATTTATTTAAAGGATTGCAATATCTTTCTAAATATAAAATGTAACTCATTTTTGAGATTTTTTTTATTTATTTTTTTGAACAGGCTAATTTCAATTTCAATAACCAATCAATCTATTTAAATTGATTAAATAAATATAGCCTAAACAAATATGACAGGGCAACAGACTTGGCTATGAAGCTGAGTGCAATACAGTTTTATTAAAACTAGCATTTTGTTACACTGCATCAATAAGGTACTTTTTGTACCTTATGGATTCTAGTATTATTCATATAATATTAAGTTATTTATAAAAAAATCTAATTAGTTTATATTTTTATATTTTTAAGTTTTCATTTCAATTTTAGGGACAGATTTCTTAAATAGTTTGCGTAAGTGCAAACCATCTTTTGGAGTAAAAAAAAAAAAAAACACCGTCAGGATGAAAAGTGTGGACGCAGTTATTTTTGCGGCTGATCTTATTTCATATGCATTTGTAGGAGTTTTCATTTCAGATGCAAAATTTATTGGAGGAGAGCATTTAAATGAATCATGCAAGGTGATTTACTAAGATTTGTGCTTGTCAATTTACTGGTATTTGCGCAATTAACAGCCAAAAAAGCATGTCTAAAACCAGATGCTAATTTGCGCTGCTCTTGGTAGATTGCATTGGTCATAACGGAAATGATCTTGCTGCGTTTAGTGTTCTTTTCTTTGCGTGTTATCAGTAGATCGCATGCAGAACTTTCCACTCCCATCTGCGCTTTTATGGGATTGGCTTCTCACGCAAATTTGCACTGTTAAGTAAACCTGGCCCTTAATCTTAGTAGGGGTGTGTCACGATTCTTCCAAATCCTCAAATTCGAATTACATTTTCGATTCTAAGGTCATGGTTCGAATTCGAATTCTCGACTTTTATGAATCGGGCCAATCAGGATGCTCTCTGTCTACATGCGCTTCATGAAGCACACACGCAAGGTCTCTCGCTCTCTCCCTCTCTGCCGGTGCGCGCAAAACGGTTTGGAGCACAGTTTTTCCTGTCTCGCCATGCACGCTGAGTTCTTGCTCATTCACTCTAGATTGCGGGAGATTTTAATGTCTGCATGATGGGATGTCTGCAAACTGTTGCTTTTTTGAAGCGTGAACATTGTCAACATTACTCACTGGAAATCCAAAAAACTTCCACACCTGCGACTTCAATGAAAGAGGAGGGGATTCTATCGATGGGTCTCCTGTGTCTGCAGTTTCCATGCTATCTTTTGAATGGCTATCAGCCAAATCAGTGGAGCTTGACCAGTAGACTCACAGCACTTCGACACGCAGTATTTTTTCCGGCAAGTCGAACGGACGTGACATGGGAACGTGGCAGCATTGATGATTGTGAATTAATTAAACCGATTTCGATTTTAAAATCTGAATCTTGACACCCTTAAAACTTAATATCTCTAAAAAAAGTATCTCTAGACCGTGTGCTTTTTTTGTTCCACTGACCTGTCTTGCATTTTTAACAACAAAAACGCATTCTGTGTGAACCAGCCCTTCCTCTGTTTTGAATAGCTGCCCTCCTGAATGTCCATGGTACTAAAAATGCAGTTAGCTACTGTAAGTTCTCAAACTCTCTACACTGTGCTTTACAGCCACACCTTTAGCTTCATGCTGCCATTTGCCGCAGCGCACAGAGAAATCTCAGAAGACATCCTCCCTTCTAGAGCAGCGTTCTCGCCACCTCTCACCACACTGCTCTTTAATGTCTGTATTGTCCATGTTGCCATTTGGCCGACTGACCTGAGCCTGTCTCCTGCGGTCAGGGTCCGGCTCTTCGCTGGGCCATAGGGGCTCAATTAACTGCAGAACAATGGTCGCACTTCTGCCTCCCGCAGCAAAGCTGCCAAAGCAGGAATGTGGGCTCTTTAATCTCTCTACCCTGGGCAGGCATTTCAGCTGCTGCAGCCTCCAGGACCCACGCATGCTCCTCCAGATACCACGCAATCCACGCTATTACATATTAAAATCCATGTGTGCAATTCTTGTAAAACATGCCAGCTGTCTGTGCACAAACCGGAGGCTTGGATTGCCCATTAAAATATGAGTATTGATTCTATTGATTGTGTCATTGAATCTTAAACAAATACGGCAGGGCTACTTTATTGAATAGTGCAAGAGCACAGTGAAGACAAATCATCTATATCGACTTCTGGGTCATAAAATGCATGACAAAAGGGATTGTGGTTAATTACAGGGATATCTGCTGATGCGGTGTGTTTTTTGAGAAGGCTCGGTTTCTGCTACATTTGCGCTGGCAGATGATGTCATAAAGAACAAGTGTGGTGCTGGCAGTGGCAGGTGATGTCATAAAGAACCTGTGTGGTAGGCTGGAGTGGGTGTCAGCTTTTCTGCTGGTAGGAGTCTTAGAAAGCGATTTCTGACAAGCCTGCAAGTCTGTTTCTGGACACAAACACAAAAGCTCGAATTTGGAAGGTGGAAAAACTCACTCCGTGCCTAGTATTGCTACTAGAGTGCTGATATATATTTAATAGCTCACAAAATCCTCCCCACATCCACAGTTCCGGAAGTCAGGGGTCACTTTCGGTCGCCTCAGCGATGATCTCCACATCTGAAATGTACAATGCAGCCAGGGTGAGGGGTTAGTAGATCACACCGTATGCTGTTTGCTGATCTTTCCCGCTTTTACCACAATAAAATGTTCCTGCTGTGTACGCCAAAAAATAAATACCATGAATTGGCCAGTTGCTGTGTAGCCAGCATTCAATCAGCCTATAAAGAACATCTCCATAAAAGAAAAATCTCGCCGCGCCACATCTATCCTCATCTTTCTAATGACAATTTCATCTCCACACCTTGCTTTCTTTAATGTTTCCCATCATAAAATCAGCTTCAGTGTGTGAGAACTCCTGAAGCGGCATAAAGCTAACATGATGGTGGGACGCATGTGCCTGTGACCCTAATTAAGAATCAGAAATTACCACCTCATTTCAACCTGTGCATGTCCAATAATACCGAACTTAATATTCCATAAAAAGAGCTCCACGCGACTTGCTGTCAACCCCTGCACCCTCGATATGCATTTCATCCTGCTTTTTATTTAAGAAGTCAATATACCATTGTATGACAGTAGACATTTCAGAAACAAATTATGATCACCGCTGGATGAGCCTCTCTCTTTTCAATTCTTTATTGATTGTACTAGCTCATAAAAAGAACGGAGAGGTGCAGGCGTTAGGAATTGAAAAAGGGTGGACTGCTGACTGGGACTATTTTCTTTTGCCTGGATAATAAAAATGCTACTTCAGGACTTAGAAGGTTAAGTTCTAATGAGCATTTTGGATTGTGTGCGCCCATTTAATGGCCTCATAAAGCAATGCTTTGCTTGGCTAATAGAGGCAAGCTCATAGGCGAAAATTCCCAGCAGCTTCTTTTTGTTAAGAGCAGCAAAAGTGCACCATGTGGGACGGATAAATAATTCGAAGACCGGGAATATGCCATAATCGTAAGACTTATTTGCTCGGGTGGCCCACTTGTTAATGATGATCAGTGGGTGATGTTTCAGTGGTTGTCTGAAGAATTTATTTGCAAAATAACAGCTGGTCCTGAATCATACCGGTCAAAACCCAGATGATTTGTAAGATTTCATTTAAAGGACATGGATGAGTTTTCTAAAGCGGGAAGAGCTCATTATCAGAATAGCTCCTACCTGTGCTTGCGCTATAGGGTTTGTCAGTTAGGTTCAACAAGAGTGTTGTGGGCAGGACAGCTCTATAACTGTATGGAGCATATGCACAAATGTAAGGCTGAGACTGATACACCAGTTAAAGTTTAAATCAGGAGCCTGTGACATGCAATCAATCCCCCAGCCAAGCCACCCTCCACCTCCATCTGCCACAATCTTGCAATTAACTTGTCAAAATATTTAGTGCAAAAACTGATGCATAAGAACCTATGTATCGTGACATTCTGCTCTGCTGACGTGCTGCGTTAATAATCGTGAGAAAGTTTTGGTTTGCCGCAAGGAATACTTTACACAGTACTTCCTCTCCGGTTCAAATGACTCATCATAATGGGGATTTACTCTTAGCAGCATTAGATTTGGAGAGGGCCAGAGCAGATGTATTGAGGTGGAAGGCATTGTGTCTTGATACACCAGGATTATGCCAAGGCTTACCACACTGGAGAGAGGAAAAAAAGGCCCCTTACTTGCATTTGCCTGGAGGAATAGATGCAGAAATCAGTAAATCAATAAGTCTGGATGACGTTAATGAAAACAAAGATCAAAACAAGCTGCATTTGAGGAATTGCACTAATAAAATATCATCTTTGCCCCACACAGGCAAACAAGCAAGATATATTGCCTATGTTTCAATTATCTGCAAGATGTACTTAAAATCGATTGAATATTTATGATGATGATTTTTCAAGTAGATTTGCATTTCCTGAAGGAAATACCGGCGCTTGCAAGGCCACAAAAGAATAGCGCTGAGGTTTTACTGTACAGTAGGTAGTTGATGTTTTGGGCTTTGGTTCTGCATAGTGAAATGTCACATTTCCATTGTCATGACACCGATCACACGAATGTGCTGTAAAGGCAGCTACAAATGATTAAATTTAAGGAAGGAAGAGTAATGTAGATGAATTACAATTTAGTACACATAAATAGCACAATGGCATCATTGTTAACATTTTGAATGCTGAATATTGTATTAATGTGTCACATGTATAACTTGTTTAGTTTGGTTTTCATTGTCTCCATGTTTTACCAGTTCGATCGTCCATCGTCATGGTTTGTAATTTAGTTCCACACCAGTTACGATTTCCATTGATTACTCCCTGTGTTTATAAGCCCTAGGTTTTCTCAGTTCAGAGTTATCTGTTATTTATGTTAACCCTCTGGGGTATATGGTGTTTTGGGGTCCTTGAGATGTTTTGACATGCCCTGACACTTGCTTATAAACATATTAATGACACAGGTGTAATTAAACTCTATTTAGCACAAACAGGGCTATCATAATATGTGAGCAACATATACAACATGTTTGTATTTTTGAGAGAATACAAAACAACAACAAAAAAAGTTTCTGAAATAAGGCCACACAACACATACACTCAAAAAAAAAAGGTTCTTCAGGGGTTCTTTGCGATGGTCATGGTGCTATATAGAACCACTAAAGGCCAATCTATACTTCTGCGTAGGGTGCGCGCAGTAGGTACGGCGTAGCATCACGCAGAGAGCGCATCCCATACCGCGTACCCTTCGCCGTAGCCTGACGCGCACCTCCTCAAAAATGTAACTACACGTCGCGGTGACGCGGACCGCAAGATCGGTGATTGGTCGGCTTGGCTGCATCGCATTTCCTCATACGTATTTCCGCACGTACCTTCTCATGGATTTCCACACGTACCATCTCCTCCGACGTCTTCTCTCATTTCTGCCTTTCAGTTTTAGTAATTTCACTAAAATGAACTGTTTTTCCACCTCAATAAGCTCCAACTCCAACATGATCCACTCTCTTTCAGGCTTGTAGTAAACCTAGCCGCAACTCGAGGAATCTAAACAGTGGAACATTAAAACCCCCCGCCGCCAACTAGCGTTTCGGAGCAGTACTCAAGAGCAACCAAGACCTGAACGCAGAAGTATAAATGCTCACAACGGCGTCACCTACGTGCGTAGCCCAACGTCGTACACTACGGCGTACCCTCGACGCAGAAGTACAAATTGGCCTTAAGCCCAGTTTGGTTCTTCAGCGGTTCTTCACTGGTTCTCTAGAGTGGTTAACATGCTCTATGGCACCTCTTATGGTTCTACATAGCACCATATGAAAAGGTAAGTGCTATATTGCACTTAAAGTGGTTCCCCTATGATTACAAGCCAATGAACCTCTTTTAGTGCTATTTAGCACAATTTTTTTTAGAGTGTACAATATGTGTCCACAAGACTTTTGACTAGTGGAAGTTGTCGCCTAGAGTTTTTGCTTCAAAATAATCTGAAAATCATTGTATTTAATCATTTCCATAAAACTTTGTAAGACACATTTTGTTTGGGAAGACAATATGCGTGGGGCGGGAATGATCATGAATAATACTCTGATTCACACCTGAGAAGACAATGACCTGCATAATGAGCCGCACAATGAACTTTTCATTCAGGTGTGTCACTGGGCACCACAAAAAAGAATGTGAGGACATATTTTGTATGCATTGCAAAATATTCCTCTCCCCAAATGTGTCACAACTTAAAAAACAATAATACATAATTTAATGAGAAGGCTTATTGACCTATTACAATGTTGCTTGCATCTACCTTGTAAATATATATTTTTTGCAATTTTATTAACAATATTTCACATGTAATATGTGTGATATGTGTTTCACATGTTCATACTGTGATACATGTATGAATGATCATGTTAGGCTAGTAATGTAATAGCCAATGTTAGCAGTGCAGCGTCTACTGGACAGACCAAATTTGCTTTTATATACGTTATGTTGCGCTTGTTTACATGGGCATTTTGACTTACAGACACCACCACTATGCTACTAGCCTACTACACAAAACTACAAACACGTCTTTTTTTTCTGCCTCCGGTTGAGTGCACAAGCAGTGATGACGTGGCCGAGAAATCCATGTATAGTGCGCACTCTCCGTGGGCGTGGTTCACACCTGAACCACGCCCACGGAGAGCGTGCACCACACATGGTCCACCGATCCTAAGGGGTTAAATGTAGTTGTTTCTGTTAATCTACACATAACGCAATGCAAGTCAATGGGATATTTTAAACGTAAAATTTCAACAAGTGAGGCAGTAAATGGTTAAAATAAATGCAAAGACAGGAAAATCACTATGCAAATAACACAATGATAATATCTGCAGTATCTATTACATTTTGAATGCTCAATATTCAGTGTATATCAATATCAATGAATATTCAATATCAGTCAATCAGTCAAGTCAATGTACTATTTTCTAACTTAAAAAAAGATAAAATAATAAATTATACATTTTCAACATTATTTATGTGACTCTAAAGCCCGGAACACACCAAGCCGACGCCAACGAACTAGCGCTGATGAAAGCCAACTGTGTTGTCGCCTCTCGTCCCCTCTCGTCGAGGTAAAAAGCTGCACTTGAAAACACCGAGAGAACTACAGGCGACGGTCAGCTAGAATGTGCATTCTGCGCCTGCGTGTAATGAGCCAACTGTCTATTTCTGCAGATATATTAGTCTATATTCGTCATTCAAAAAGGAAAACCGACGCTGCCAGCTGCAGATACACATAATGTAAACAAAGCAGCGTGTGCTTACCGTTTTGAATATCAATCCTGCTGAACACTTTCTTTATTCCACTCCACTCATGTTAATATTGAAATATTCGCCAAGGAACACTCAGGTAAGAAGACGTAACATAAGAACAGCCTTCTATCTTTACCGTTTTGACTGTTTTGCGTTTATTCTCGTGCACTGACTCTTTCACTAAGCTAACAGCCAATCAAAGTTCTCTCTTTCCCCAACAGCCTGACGCCGATTCAACATGTCGAATTGGGCGAAACAAACCCGACGAGAACTATTTTTAGCCAACGGGATGGAACCGTGCGTATCACACCGAAGAAACTTCAGTTGGCCAACGCAAAAAATCTGCCAGACGGCAGACCGTCGGCTTAAGAGGTAAAATATTTGCAAAAAAATGTAAGACCAATCACAAACAATTCTGTAAAAGATTCATAAATAAATGGAACTTTAATGAATCAATGTGAGCAATTTGTGATATTTTCAATATATAATCTTACATTTCTTAAAATGTTTACAATTAAAAAAACCTTTAAGACTAAAATGATCCAAAAGACAAACTGAATGGAGTGTGCATCAACTATAAGGGTGCCTTGCAAGCACTTTAATAAAAGGCAACCATATGGTAACAATGACTATTGTAAAACGTTGAAGAAAAAAGCCATTTATAAGAATCTGACCACCTTCGCCTCTGAAATGGGCAAAAAAAATAGAAACCAGTAACCAATATGAATTAAAGTCAGAATCCAAAACACACTCTTTGGGGTTTTAGGATTGTTCTAGAGCCTTCCATCAGTCTTCCGACAGCCAGTTTATCCCCCAGAAGCTCCTGCCACTGAAATATGTCAATGCAGGTATGAAGAATTCAGGGTATGATTTTTGAGTTGTCTGCAAGAGATAGCACATTCTCTTAGAAGGCCAGCAGATAGAAGATCAATATTCCCACACAACTTTCTTGTGATTCATTTTTAATGGCCGGAGGAACTTCTCCCTTATAAAATGTAAATCGCTTTAATGTTAAATGCAAAGGGAATGACACATTGATCAGTCATCCGTTCCACTTGCTTTTCAGCAGATGGTGACCAGCAGAGTCGCTTGATGACATCTCGCTCACCCTTCTCCCTTCAGAGACCCTCAAAGTGCTTTGGATAACTTTCACCTCCTCCCCAAAGCCACCACAACGAGGCTATTCCCTCTCCCCAACCACATCACACACAGCTCAGCAGCTATGCTACAGGTAATGGTGAGTTTGGCTGAAGTGGGTGGATCTGTCTGAAGAAAAGAGATGGATCTTCTCCAGCTCCAAATTTATTCAGTGAAGGGTGCTTGGATTCCAAAGCTTCCATCAAACTACAGTGTCTGTTCAATGAAGCCACAACAGATAATGTTTCTTTTCTAAAATTTCCATGTGACAAAAAAAAATTACAACATAGAATTATTAGAAAAATAAATGCACCCAAGGTGGTAATGCGGCCACGACACTTAGTATATATGATTTAATCTATTCATTTTAAGTAAGTACAATATTTGCTGATGTTTCTTTAAATTGAACAAAATCTCCAAAGTTAAACTTCCAGCACACACAATTGGGCAATTCCCCTATAAGTATCTTGACCTAAACTGCATGGTCAAAACAAGAATTTCCAATTGATGTTTATGCCAGGATGACAGTTGAATTGTGTACAAATCATGGGGTATAACACAATATTTCGGAGTATACCCATATTTCTGTGCTTGTACATCTGCTTTCGTAGGGGCACACAAAGATCCCAAATGATGTATCCTTGTCAACAAAAATAACAGCTTTGGCATTTAAGCCTTCTTACAGTACCCAAAACGGTTGTTAAATCTGACCTATAGTGAGTTACCACTAGTAAGGTGCAGAATCCAAAATGTATTGATTTTACGTCCATTCCTTCTGAGGGTCCACATGAGAATATCCCAGCTCTTCCAGCCAAAAAATATAAAGTCCTAATGATTTCACAGTAAAACCAGAGGAATTGACAGTAATTGACATGAGCTCAGTTTAGATTTGCTAAAAAAATCTTGAAGAAAATTTTTAATTTAAACTGAGGGTTCAATAATAAAGATGGTCCGTGTGGAAGAACAAAACCACTCAGAAGTAGCACAGGTATATTTGTGGCCATAACCAACAATACATTGTATTGGTCGAAATTATTGATTTTTGTTTAATGCCAAAAGTCTTTCGAATATTAACCCTCTGGGGTTCTTCGTTTAACAGTCACACTCAGGACCTTCGGGTCAGAAATTGACCCGAAGGGCGGGATTCATATTTAAAAAAGAAAATCATATTATTTTTTTACTTGTTTTTTATAATATTTTTTCTTTTCTTTTTTGGTGTTTTGAGAAAATTTCAAAAATAAAAAAAATTATAATTAGTATTAATGCAATAATTATGACCACATTTATATTTTTAAAATTAAATTTATCAAAATATATATTTTTTAATTTTTTTTAAAGCTGTATTTCATTTTGGAGTCAAGCCTAGGCCTCATAAAAGCAATTTTTGAAATTAGATGGATGCCATCTCGTGGACAAACTGAGCTTTTTAAAAATACAAAACACATGTATAATCTGAATTTTTTTGGTGTGTTTGTGTATAAAGGTGTGTTTGTGTGTGTGTGTGTGGATGTGTCTGTTTTGCACTCTTGATGTTTTATAGATTCACCCCTTCACTGTTGTGTGGTTTTTTTCAAGATCATTGCTGATTTGTAGATTGTACGCACAAAAAAACTCAGTATTTTCACATTTTTGATTTTCCCATTAATTTCCTACGCGGGTCATTTTTGACCCGAAGGTCCTGAGTGTGACTATTTTTTTTTACGACCACTTAGACTTTTCAAATCCTGTCCCCAATTTTTTAGGGTGTTCATATACCAAGTACCATTAAAGTCACCAAGTTTCGGACCATTCTGATGAAGCTACGATTTTTTAAAAAAAATTGTTATTGATCCGAAGAACCCCAGAGGGTTAAGTAAATACTTTTTAAAATACTTTTATTAAGTAAAAAACTGTGTGTGCAGCAGTGTGAAACAATGGCAAGCACACATGCAGCTTCAACTGAAGACTATATTCTCGTACTCTCGAAATATTTCGAGTTTATTCTCTTTGACTTTAATCTTAAAAAATAAAATCTGTAAAAAAAAGAGATTTTTTTACTGATTTTTTTTTTTTTTTACGCTGCGGTTCAGGGCTTGAAAAATGGCAGTTGTTTTAGCCAACAAATATTGCAATTAATAAACTGCACAAATTGAAACCATTTACAAAAATAATAGTAAAAGTGAAAATTCCACATTTGTGGAATTGCACTAAACCCGATCTCGAAATATTCCCGATCTCCTCTATACAGTACATACCACCAGCCAGTGTAAACCCAAAACATTTAGACCAAATTCCAGCATTCATCACCCCTTCTTACGCCTCACAGGTGACTCACCAAACCATTAGGTACCTGTTCCCCCAGCATCCGGGGAACATGATGTATCTGCTGTCTCTGTTCAGTTAATGAAAAAGAGCGGCCTGTCCTTTAAAACGCATGCTGGTGGGCATAATTGGATTGCAACTCGCCTGCAGTTTAGCCTCCTGCTTAAAGCCCTATTCCACGACAGAATGCAGAAATAAGTGTGCGCTTTACGCTCTCT
The DNA here is from genome assembly GCA_030378365.1 of Hybognathus amarus. Classification (NCBI taxonomy): domain Eukaryota; kingdom Metazoa; phylum Chordata; class Actinopteri; order Cypriniformes; family Leuciscidae; genus Hybognathus; species Hybognathus amarus. The sequence goes on from JAQIUQ010000412.1 coordinate 314,496, forward strand.
ATTAGTTCGATTCATTCCGGGAGTTTGGTCTTATTGGAAAAGAGGCACTACAAAGGCATAGGCCCATGGAGTCGATCAAGCTACATACGAAAACCAGGTTATTCCACAAGCTCGACAGAGTGTGTTAATTAATATAAACCTAAATAAAGGCAGAGAGGAGGATAATCTAATGGGTTTCAGAGGGATATTATGTTTATTCTAAGCACAGAGGATGCAAAACCCCAGAGACGCACAGGTACGCGCAGTTATAGACAGAGACAGATGGATCACAGAGGCGCTCAGAAATTAGAACGGGGCCGGAGACAGAGGCCCACTGCAGTTCCGAAGCTCTAAACGCGGAGATGCCACGAGAACGACCACAGGCTCGTGTGCTGCCTTTAAAGAACACGTGAGGGATTACTGTACGCTGCATCCTGTTCTGTACATTCATCAATTCACGCAGGGGAAAGCAAAGAAATGACAGACAAATATATTATGATGTCAAACATCAAAAATTTTCTGCATAATTCCATCGGAATTCTGCTTAAGTACGGGATGAATTATTACAGCCCGAATTATATGATTCCTCAGCATGTTTCCCACAAGAGGTGGATATAAAAATATACACATATATTTCTCTGTCACTTTCCATGAATAGGGTACAAAATAGATCCTGACACTCTTTAAAGATAGGAGTTACATAACAATCAGAAAGTGTTCTATAATAATCATTAAAGAATCAGACTAACATTAAATGATTCATTTATGAATAAAATAAAATATGCCAGAACAGAATTGTGGTCACTCAGCAGGAGAAATCTAGTTATTTAGTAGCTTAAATTTACCAGAAAGAAACAAATCCATAACAGGGATGCATAAAAAATGTGGAGTACAGATATATTATGTACAACATATCTACTTGATCTCATAATTTAAACACCACATGCACTTGGAAAGTGTTTTTTTTTTTTGTGGTGGTGAATAATAAGGCACAAAATCTGTTACATGGCGATCTAGAGGGTGTTAAAACAAAACCGTGGAGCTTTGTGTTGTTTAGGTTCATCAGCACAGGCATTTGGACAAGATTGCACTTCTTTAATGTCATCGCAAAACATCAAATCACTCTGTGCAATAAACTCTAATCAAATTACAGATTTCAATATCTGCCCCTAAATGATTAAAAACATGTAAAAGAAGATTAACCGCGAGAAACCGTGAAAATTTACATTCCAAGAAAGATGCAAATTCCATTTGGATACATCATTCATCATTTGGGCTGAAACTCAGAAATATGTGCATGGTGTGCACTTATTGCTACTACAATCTGATTATGCCCAATAAATTCTGAAAACACTGAGGCAATATTAATCTTGTGGAACAATACTGTTTCAAATGCAGATTCCTGTAGATATTTCCTCTCTGCTGGTGGATATCATGCAGTTTTAATGAGAATGTGTAATCGTCACTGTATTGCATTGCTGAATTGCTATACAGAAATTACAAGACTACATTTTTATAAGTAGAATAACTGCTTTTAAACCAATCCATTTCTGCAATTCCAACACAAAAAGTGTCTTTTAAAGTTAAAGTGACAGTCATCCTTGTTATATCTGAAAAAAAAATGCTGTGCATGGCAAATAAATGTAAAATATTTTGACTGATATATATATATATATATATATATATATATATATATATATATATATATATATATATATATATATATATATATATATTCAATTTATGATAGACTTCATGCATTCACATGTGCATATGCTGTACAATGAATCTGTACAATTACTCACTTACTGTATTGCCTGGAAATTGAATGGTATCATGTTTAAAGTAGAGCTGTATGATTCCAGATAAATTGAGAATCACCTTTTTTTGTTTCACGATTCTCCCACGATTCTGAAAAGACAACTAAACAAAATAACATGCAATTTTCGAAAAAGTTGATTGCTGCGGTCCTTTTAAAATGTAAATGTATGTAATAAAAATATTTAATAAAAATAGCTTTGAATAAATGATTCAATGACTCACTCATAAAGACTTGAATCTCTTGAATGATTCAATGACAAATACATTTTTACCAGTTATTTACTGACACTTGTTGGTGCAATGATGCGATCAATAAAATCATTATTTGTAGTGCTGTGTTACTTTAAAAAAGTATTTACTCTATTTTGATCGCTACCGAACACATCAGTTTTTATAACCGAACTATTAACTTTTATCTCAGAACGTCTGTAATGATATGAATTTATAACACAGAAATAACGATACTTCGTGGTAGACTATTTGTGAAGCTGTTTCATTCCTACACGTGGAAACTGCTCTCGGGGTCAGCTGCAGCAACGCAGTTTTGAATGATCCCCTGTGATTTTGTCAGGTTTAATAGACACAGGCAAATTGTTCAGAATGAGATTCTGGGTATAGGGTAAAGTGCTTTACATATGGAAGGGGGAATCTCCTCAACCACCATCAATGTGCAACCTTGGGGTTAATGCCTTTTAAAGACCCTGGGAAAAGGCCAATTTAACCCTGGGTTAAAGATCACAAAAAAAAAAGAAAATTCTGTCTTATCTTCTGTCTTTTCAGTATAATAAAGGTGAATTCAGACTGGTCAAAAAAGCATCTTAAAGTATTATAAATACGAGTCTTTTTGAACTCATTCTCAGCCTTATTTAAGAAAAAGACAGGAAGATAGGTCATCATTCACTTCTTGACAGCCGTCTTACTGCTGAGTCATTAATACTTCGTCCCTTATGAATCTTTACAAAAAAACTGGAAGGTTCAATTAAAAAAAAAAAAAAAAAATCTGTCTAAATGTAAAACAGTCCAACACCTAGAACAAGATAACCCAAGATTACAGTATGTTTACCCATGGTTAAGAATGAAGTCTGAAAAAACTTCTATTTTGCAAAACTCAATATAATAATAATATTAATAATAAAAGATTTTCCAGCTGAAATAAACAATGTTTTAACCTTAAAATCGTGCATTCCTTTCCACACAAATTATGATTATAGGGGCAGATTGTAATTAACAAAAATGTATTCATGCACTATGTTATGACTTATGCATGGCTTTTCTAATGTATTGAACTTGCTTGGTAGCTCACCTGGTACAGCACTGCATGAAACACAAGTCACGATAAAAGAGTTCAATGTTTTGTAGAAGCAAGCTAAAATGGCATGGTTGCTTTAGAAAATGTGTTATGTCATTTAGTGCTTTTGTTAACACTATAAGTAGGGTTTAATGTAATCTGTACAGTACTTTCATATGCTGCAAAGCATTAAACTTTTAGCGCCACTCAACTGAACATTTCATTTCCAAACTGCCACAATATGTACAACCAATATACAGTAATAAAACGTTGCCAGATTCATGTAAATCTGTTTCGATAAAACTGAACACGCTTTTATCATCGCTCACTGAACATTGCACTTTGAGAAGAGCAAGCAAGAAGCAACTTAATATAATTGCAGAAAGGCACATTGTTCCATTGAGCTGGGTTTGTAAAAGTCCATTTGGAGGAGTGTACTGTACAAGTATATTTATGTAATAAGTGAAAAAGATGCTATGTTTTCATAGAAACCAAAAAATCCCTTTTTTTTTGTTCTTCCTTCCCATCACCTTCTTCCTCTACATTAGTGTTTCCCCAAGCATTTTAATGGTGGTGTTATTTCAAAAACTCAACCTATAAAAGGACACATAATTAGACTAGGATTTCTAATTAGCTTGCCCTTCTAGAATTGGATTCGGCTGCCTCTCCACACCCATTACGATGCGTAAGCTGAAAAAATGTCATCTCAATTTAAGAGGTAACGTCAGCAACTTGCACTTCTTAGAGTCAGAGTAACATTTTGCAAACCTCTCCCTTTGTTCTCTGACAGGTTTATTGGCAGGACTTTGACATGTTTAATCCTATCAGGAGATGGGCACATTGGGGATTGAGTCTGTTTTATCTGCGAGGCAAGGAATCTCCACCCAGTTACCAGTCGGCGCCTGATCATCGTGGGGCCTCTGAGCTGTCATACTCGCAAGTTGCATCCTCATGCACAGGAAAATAAATAAATAAATATTTCATGATCCATCTTGGTCAGGATCAAGGTAATCTCATATCTTTCTTTCTCTCTCTGGATGTAAGCTGAGAGAACAATGGGAAATCAAAGTGAGCTGAAGTTGATTCACCTTGTGTCTTTCAGAGGAGAGAAAACTACAGTAGGACTATATTGTTATCCTTCTTTAACCTTTATACGTGTTCAAACTTTGTTTTTTAAGACCCCATGAAATCGCTTTGCGAGTGCAGATTTCTCTCCTGCATTTCCGATTGAAGCAGGCAGGTTTTTCAACGTTTTGGAGATAGCTGCCCTCCAAGCTTAACTCTAATCTTGCCGTCTTTAAGCTATTGGTTGCCTGCTTTCCAACATTAGTGGTTCAAGTGGTCAAACTCTTGCCAGCCATGTGTCAAAAACAGCATCCTGAACAGCTGGATCACTCTCTGGTGTGGGAGCTGCTTGAAATCTGCAACGGGTGGTAGAAACAGCAATGCAATCAAGGAAGACCGGCAGTATCAGGTAAAAATCCCACTCGCCCATCCCATAGTGTACTCACAGCCATACCATCTGGAAGAAGGTAAAGTACTATTAAAGCCAAAACAACCCAACTAAAAAGCTGTTTTATCCCACAAGCTGTCAGGACTGCTCAATAACTCCTGACAGCCCTCAAATGGACTATCCACCCTCAACTCAAGCACTAATGCTACACAACCCCCAGATTATACTTATTTATTTGCTTCACTGCAGTGAGGTAGAACTTTTTGTTTCTTTCACTGCACCCATTGTCATCACTATATCACCGTTAGTATTGCTTTTTAGCCATATTATAATATATCATATGGGTAGTCGAAGTAGTTTTGAGCGCCCTGTGGTGTGACACCCTATACTTCATCTAAAGCCATTTAGATTGATTTAATTTAGCTAATTATTTTATAATTATATGTATGCAGCTTTAAAGACATCATCCTAACTGAGAAACTACATGCAATTTGTACTTTTAAAAATAATTTTCCAATGCAGGATCATTTAAAACAGGGCAGTCTCATCCCAATTCGTCATATAACTGACGTTTTGGGACGTCTTTTGACCATTCGTCAATATACGACTTTTCAGGGCCCCCTTAAACGTCGGTAGATGACGTTATGGGATCCTAACTCTACCCCAGACCTAAACCTAACCCTAAACCCAACTCGTCACCTAACTGACGTTAAAGGTAAAGCGTCAGTTGTATGACGACCTGGGATCGTCATCTACCGACGTTTAAGGGCCCTAAAAAGTCGTATATTGACGAATGGTCAAAAGACGTCCCAAAACGTCAGTTATATGACGAATTGGGGTGAGACTGTGTTAATTAAAATGAACTTTGAAGGCAAAATGTATTTAAACCAATTTTTGTGTAGCATGCTTCCAGTCAGTATATACTGTATATATATATATATATATATATATATATATATATATATATATATATGCGAGAGAGATAGAAAGAGAGAGAGAGAGCTTTTGTTTTGTTTCTTTTACACCTTTTTCTTTTTTACAAATGTCCTGTGAATTCTAAGAAAAAGATGCAACAGATGCTATGTAAAATGCAACAGCCATATCTAAAAGAACTAACAAAACCGTCTTCATAAACACAAATATTGGCTTAGTTTATTATTAGCTATTTATTTGATTTTATTTAAATAATCACAGTTTTAAATGCATTTATTAAAATTTATTAGAATTAGCATAAATCTGTTCATTGTTAAAACAATTAAAGGTATTCAGTTAAACATGTCTAATAGCTGTAAAACAAATAACATTCAACCATGATATTGTCTGACACAAATATCGAGACACGATACTGGGTTCACAGGAACGAGATGAGACACATAATTGAGTAATTGGGTAATAATTGTTTGTGGTAATAAAAATAGACCTAAATGAATAGCCTTTAAAATGACTTAAAATAAAGCAAGTAGTTTTAAGGATTTATTGAACAACCCTGTTAAAATACATAATGTGATAATGTGTCTAAGTACATTCAGTATTCAGCATAATGCACATTAGTACATCAGTCTAATAACAAATGCCTGCAGAGGGCTCCTGCATGGGGCCTGATATATAAATGTGGTGAACGCACATATCAGGATTTATACAAAATAAAACTTAGCATAATATGTGCACGCCATATGGATACCCAATACTATACGAATACGCACTTTAACTGGAGTGAGCAAAATAATGCAGTAAACAGACTGATTTTCCAAGTGTATTTCCATTTCCACATTTAGATAAAATATGCCACTCAAATTAATGGAGTTTAGCACCGAAATTAAACAAAAAAATTATAGAGAAGTTGCAACATATTAAAATGGATTTAAAGGTAGTGAAGGTCAGAATTTTATAAAAACTTTTTACCAAATTTGTTTAAACTTTCTATATATATCAATGCATAATTAAAATCTAAGTACTCTGAAAAAAAAAGAGTATAAAAATCGAGTGACTCTAGACCGTTTAATCTGCACTAAACGCAGCTCATTATTTCGAACCGGGACGAAACAATGGATTGGCTTAGGCGACTGTCACTCTCTCGCAACCATGGCAACCACCCTTTTGCCACACAGGACCTGCCCACTTGCGCGTATCCAGATCGTACCTGTTCGCGTGCTTGTTTGAGCTTGAAGATGCAAAACTCGACGCAGCAGGTCCTCTTGTCTAAAAAGTGCTCCTTGCCCTGCACTTCGACCACCCCGTCCTCGGCCTCTACTTCCTCGGACCCTAATAGCAAAATCCTCTGCTTCGCCCTCGACCACGGATCTGTCCTCGAGCTGACGATGCGGTACTTGCTGTCTTATACTGTCTATGGGTAACTTACTTGTCTCGGGTGTGTAGTCCTCATCAGAATCAACAATGCTTTCATCAAGCAAACTCTTACATGCAGAACACCATATATATGTAATGAATCTTACATGAAATTCCTCTTCATCACAGTGTAAATGATGGCAATGGAAAAACGTGTATCATGCAACCTGTTTTTAGCTTTGCCTTATAGATAACTAACTAGCTCGTTAGCGAATCAATATTGTAAGCTTTACCAATATCAATATGCTAGCTTGATAGAGAGTAATAAAATACAACTTATTTGTTTATCTTCATAATGATAGTTAGATTTTTTTATTTACATGTGTTTCTGACATGATGTCACTACATGCACTTCTTCCTCCCCTCTCCGCTCGTCTCAGGTAAATAATGCGTCTTCAGCTCAGCTGTCGGAGTTGCGCGTTCATGTGTTTTGGGGGCGTGGCTTTGGAAGGAGCCAAGAAGGGAGGGGGTGAAGTGAATGGAAATAATGAGCTGTCTTTAAAACAGTCGTGCAGAGGTCTACAGACACTCGATTTTTATACTTTCTTTTTCAGAGTACTTAGATTTTAATTATGCATTGATATATACAGAAAGTTTAAAGAAATTTGGAAAAAAAGTTTTTTTTTTCAATTCTGACCTACACTACCTTTAAATAGCAATATGAATGCGCTGCTTTTAAACACTTCCTGTGGCAGTGTGGTGTTTTATCCTCTTTGACGTCATAGTTCCCCACTTTTAAAAACGAGTTGTTTGCTGAGCCTGCTGTCAATAAAAACTTTTATTGGACTAACAAGGACATTTTCAGTTCTGAAACTTTACAGGATATTGTTATAATATGATGAGATGTCAAAGCTCAAGGAAAAGACATATGCAAGAAAGAGGCCGCATTATCCATAAACAGTTTATTTTGCACAGTATAAAGATGTGCAAAATAAACTGTTTATGCATAGTGCGGCCTCTTTCTTGCATATATATATATTCCACCTATCAGGCCAGCACTCCAAAAAAAAAAAACATGCCAAAAATATGCCAGAAATAGCGAGAGAGACAGCACAGCGCAGTATTTGTTAACATTTTAGCGATACACGGCAGTGTCTTTGGAAGATATGGAGAAGAAAGAGAAATGAAAGTGGTTCTATAACAATGCTAGCCAGCATTTATTTAGAGAAACTGCTTGTGGATAAACTGACAGCAGCAACAATGAGCAAAGCATGATTTCAAAAGCAATACATTTCAGCAGAGTTCGCCTTTTATTTAACACAAACAAACAAATTGAATACTCTGTTATTCAACTAGAGTTGTTTAATTTGTTATAGATATATCTGTACCGCGAAATGTTTTAAAAAGACACTTTTTTAATGACGTACGATTCGCATTGACAGGGTAATGTCCTACCTGTCCGCTTGACGTTGCTTGGCAGGTGCAAATGCACGTATCTGTTTCAAATCACAGATGAATGAAGCCTGAAACATCAAGTATGACTGAATTCTCACAGTTTAACGTTACAGGTTTGGGGGTTTCTCTTGCACCCAGCCACACCAGAATTGCATTGCATTGAACCTCTTGCATTGTGTAGCAGTGACGTTAAGCACTGTTACCATAAACCAGGTGCTTGACAGGGTATGTGAAAGGTGGTAGTGCTTCGGGTCTTTCGTCCATTCTGTAGCAGGTCGTATGGGTCCTACTGTATGTTGATGTCAAGTAGTTTCTCTAAATAACGCTGCTTAGTGTTATGTAGTCTCTCCCGATAGAGACCCTTTCCTTTTGCTTCATTTATTCCCAAGAAAGTGTGCCTTATCGCAAAAATGCAAATAAATATCAAGCTGCACTTCTTCTCTGTCGCTATTTCTCTCAGTCTCACGGTCGAAGTAACCATGACAACGAATGGCGTATCCTCCCAAAATGGCGGATCCCTCCCACAATGCACTGCAGAGTTATACGCGTGACGTCACCTCCTCATTCTCAATAAGAGTTGTATGATTGATACAAGAGCCTCAAGAGAGTAATGACTTCTGACAACCACTCAAAACAGTTGTCAAAGCTTTTTCATTATTAAACATCCTATCTAAAATCATCAAGTCGAATTTGCGGCTTTTTGCCAGAGTCAAACCTCTCTTTGACCTGTCCTTGATGAAGTTACAGAATAACTACTCGTATCGCTTTATAAAAGGCATAGCAGGGCGTGTTCCCGCTGATTGCAATGAATAATGCCCACGGGTATTTGCTAAATCTATGCAAGCCTTCTGACACAGTGTATTCATCAAGATGTCAAGCGTTGAAGGACAGATGTGGGAAACAACACCTTAAGAGTCGTCTGATAGGAGTCTGTGGAAATCACTGCATAAAGTCTGAGCGCCTTGATCAGAAGTGTGGGGAGGCAGCCAGAGCCCATTCGCATCCCACACCTTCAAACACAGAGCACCTGTCTTTTCACTTTACTATAAGAAACGTACCTTGACATCTGAGGTGACTTTCAAAGACTTGAAAGGTAAAACGGAGACTTTGCGCATGGCTCAACTGCTAAGTGGCTCCCTCAGACAGGGAGGAACGTCTGATACACAGCAAGAAAAACCTTGACTCTGCACTGGAGGTGAACGTTTCCACATTTTGAAGACACATGCTCAGCAACTGTACTGTGGATTTTTTCATGTATGAGAATGAAAACGAGGTAGATAAAATAGAATCTAAAGACCAAATATTTACTCACGATCAAATATTATACAACCGTTAGTTCCAGTCCTGTATTCTGATTCGGACAGGACTGGTATTTCAGGGGGTCATTAGAGAAATTGGTTTCTCACAGACGTACTTTGAGATTTTAATCCTTTCGGATCTGCCAAGTCTGTGTTTTTCTCACCCAACCTTTGGAAAGATACTGCGGAAAATTGCCTACTGTTTTTTTGGCAAGCTCTGCCAAATGCTTTAATTTATTATATATTCAACATGGATGGCCAAATCGTGGAAACTGTGAAGCCGGCCCATTTTAATATCAGTGTCAGGTAAGAGTAAGATACTTGTCTAGATTTCTCTGCTCACTTATCTATGATAAACAGCCACTGATTTTACTTTTACTTAAAGCTACACTGTGTGATTTTTACCCCCATCTAGCAGTGAAAATGTATATGACCATCCAGTGAATATTAATTTATGTTCCTCTGAATTCCTATTTCGTTTTAACTCCTACGGTGGCAAATGTAGTCCAAGATTACATTGGCTTCCAGCTCTGACCTTGTCCATGAGTGTTAACTCAAACGTAAACGCGAAAGGCGAAGCTTGAAGTAACGGGTATGTCCCTCTTTGGCTAATGTACTTTCAAAATGGAGGGGCAACATGGCGACCGACATTAGAACCCCTTACCCGTATGTATTTTCAATTGCATATTATACACTCTATACTCGATAATACTTTAATACTTTAAGTAAATATACATTAATGAGCACATAATTTTTTTAAAGAACTAAGTGTTTTTAGCTAAGAATAAACTAAAAGAGTTACACAGTGTAGCTTTAAATGTTTTTTTAATTATTTATTTATAAAAAACCTAAATCATATCAACAAATAATAAATTAAAATACATACACGTGACGCACGCAAAGCACATGACCTTCTGTAATGGCCACGTCTAGAAAACACACATTCCCACTTCTGTAGTAAACACTGAGATGTTATCTATTTTAATATATTTTAAAAAATGTAATTTATTCCTAAAAGAACAGATGATTTTTTAGCATCATTACTCCAGTCTTCAGTGTCACATGACATGATCCTTCAATATGATGTTTTTCTTGTTATTATAAATGTTGAAAACAATGTGCTACTTAATATTTTGATGCATTTGTTCAGGATTCTTTGATGAATTTAAAAATGTAAATACGGTTCGGTACAACATGTGCAGCACAATGTGCAGCACAATTGTGTCATATCAGCTATATGTAAGCAATAAGATACGAGAGGCTGTGCTGTATCGTGAATAAGTAACGGCTCAAGGGCGTTGTTAGGCACGACGCGAAGCGGAGTCCCCTTGAGCCGTTACTTATTCACGATACAGCACTTGCCTCGAGTATCTTTTTGCTTTTATAAAACGGTTGCCACACAATATTTAAGTAAAAAACAATGTTAGTGCAACTTTCTTGAAGTAAAATCACTAAAAGCCTACCTTCCGCTGGAAAAAATAGTCCCCGAGTGTGAACAGCAACAACGTTCCAGTGTGTAAAATGCATGAAAACAACATAGAACCGCAGTGTTGCGCAGCGATCAATAGAACCATTGGGTGAAGCGTGCTTGTAGCCGTGTTTTATCGTGAATAAAGCACAGCTCTTGACCAATCAGAATCAAGGATTCGAACTAACCGTTTTATAAAACACTATAATGAGAACATCATTATAATTGTGCACTTGGAACATGGATTTGTGAGACTTTTGTTTTTGTAATCAGGCTCTCAAAATTAGATACAAATTTTATTTAAGTTTATTGGCCGATATATCGGTTATCGGCTTTCAAATATAAAGAATTATTGGTTATCGGTATCGGCCAAAATTTTCATATCTGGTACATCCCTATAACTGTCACTTTTGATTAATTTAATGCGTCCTTGCTGAAAAAAAGCAACATTTCTTTGACCCCAAACTCTTCCTTACTGACCGCAATATGTCCCCATTTCCATCGAAGATTTTATAAAAGGAAAAAAAGGTCTTACTGTAACATATAAAGTCACTGTGAGATTGCAAAACATGAAGCCACACCGTGACACATATGAAGTCACATTGTGAGATATAAAGTCACAGTTTTTACTCTGAGATGGAAATATCATCAGTCCCTTTAATGGCAAGGACAAACAAAGACGAAACGGGAAACGATAGAGAGAAGTGGAGGGATGTGATCTGAAAATGACCCAAGCCGGATTCAAACTCAGGTCGCCCACAGAAATTCGCTATCATAACAAATAAAAGAGCTCATGCACTACCCACCCAGCCACATCTCCTACTGAGAGACACTTCTGAGTTCACCTCAGAAAGTAACCAAAGCCAAACAACACAAAACTTTTTGAGGCATTTTAAGGCACACAGACTGACAGTCTGTCAAAAACAGCTCTCAGGCAATACATGTGGCAATGCTGTATATACAATAATGGCCGGCGGGTTAGACTTTGGCTCGGCTCATTTTGGAATATTTTCGGCTCCTCAGACCGAAGAAATTGAAACTAGCAGTACAGGTGGCCAACATCTATTATGTAGAGAGATGCAGATGGAGACGGTGAGCTGCCTGAGAGAGTGCATTGTAGGGGTTTAGACAGAGACTTGTCTATCCATTGGGAGAAAATCCTGCCTGCTCTGACAATGACAGAGTGACAACATGAGATTCCATGGCAGGCTTGACAGTTCAGCTGACTGCTGTGCACTCTAACGTAATGTAAATTCTGCCAAGGAAATGACTAAATAACTGCAGCAGAGTGTGTGGAATTGAAGGAAGCTTAATGTGCGTGCCTGTGTTTTTCCCTTCATCCCTTGTACTTTTTTTCCATAATGGCAGTGATGATAGTTATATGGGATTGATAACAGACATTATAATAACATGCTGCTGGATAATCCAGGCATGCTGCAGAAAAAAACAACAAAAAATATTTGTACCAAGATGGGCAGAACTGATATGAAAATATTCACTTTTCTAGCATAATTACAATGGCAGAGACACTGGCCAGCTTTGCAAAGGTCACTGGGCTATCCTCAAGCTCATGTTGAGTGTTTGTCACGCTGAGATGCTAGCAGAATATATCAAAAGCAGCTGGTTTTGACAGACCAAGGCAGGATGCCATTACTAGTCAAACTGGGCAAATGGAACTGTGAAAAAAAATACTCGATTCATTACACTGGAATGTGGCTTACAAGTGATGCGTTCTCCATGGCACATAGAATAATTGTGGATTCTGGGGATGGATGTAATTTCTGGGGTTAGGGAGCCAAAACGGAAATGGCCATTTTTATGTACCTATCATCTCAAGCAGTAGTTTTACTTCAGGAACCAACTGTCTAACTAAAACAATATAACAATTGATTAGAATGTAAAAATTAGGTTGCACTTTATTTCGGTAGTCAGTTTAGACGTTCTACTAATATTATAAGTATTTTTTCAACTACATGTCAAGTAACTCTCATTGGAGTATTAGCATATTATAGTAGACTGTCAGTAGACTGTTAGGTTATGGTTAGGTGTTAAGGTTCAGGTTAGTAGAATACGTTTACTTGTAGTTGCTAAGTTACTTTTAGTCAGTTGAATGTCTGTTGGGGGACCAACAAAATAAAGTAATAGAATAAATTAAGCTGACAGTCTATATACTCTAATGACAGTTAGTTGACATGTAGCGGCAAAGTTACTTATAGTTAGTTGAATGTCTAAAGTGGACTATCAAAATAAAGTGTTAGAAGATATTAAGCTGACAGTCTACTAATAGTCTAATGACAGTTAATTGACATGTAGTTGAAAAGTTACTTATAGTTAGTAGAATGTCAAAAGTGGACGAGATCACTTCCTGGGCTTTCTGGCGCTGCAAAGATCCGAAGCGCCCGTGCCTTCAGATCACTTGGATGTGACTGTGATTACAAGAGGTAAAAACAATATAAATAATGTTGGTTTTCTCACACAAACCGCTCGTTTTGTGTTCTTAGGCCATCAATGTGTCCTTACATTTAAGAGTCATTAAATGATGTTTAATTTGGACTTCTCTGTGCATGATCTTTGAGGTGGACCCCATAAACCTCCATTATATGACTGACAGACAAGAACTGGTGGAGAACCACTGCTAATATACAACATAAAAATTATATAGTAAAACTGGGATATATATTTACACATTATCCCCTTTTTACTATTTTTTTAATTAAAAAGGGTAATTGTGAGAAACTGTAAAATAATAAACTCCTGTTGTAGCATATGAAGTACTTCATAATTGTGATTTTGTAACGTTACACTGTAAGATACAAAATCACAATTATAAGAACTAAAGTCACAACTTTTTTCTCTCTCACTGCTATTCACGACCCTGTCACACCTAACATGTGACCCATTTGTGGGTTGCAACATACCAGTGAAGAACCACTGATGTTGACCTAGTGAAAAATGCTCAAGCTGAGACCAAGAATTCTGGGTTAGTCTAATCAAGCTTAATACAAAGCCAGAGCGCTGACAGGGCACTGAGAGTCCTAGCGAACGAGATGGCTGCCCAGTGACAGCGGGATTCACCTTTGAACTTTACTCAAATGCCACCGTGTCCATCAGTAGCTCTATTACTAACCACTGGACCCAGCGACATGGCAGACAGCTGCCAATTACAGCGCAGCCCAAGGCTAAGAGTGCAGGGCACTGACCATGTGGCATCAGAACTGCACTGGACGCTGCTCGAGTTTTGGCCAGATAACTGGGCTGAGGCATGTTTGGAGTGCACTGAATCAGGGCTGGTACAGAAACATCACATCTGATTTGAACCATCAGCCATCGCCATTTGTCGAAGGATGGGCTCGGGTTCAGAGGTGCTTCTCCTTCCTCAGATTCGGACATTGCATTTCACGCTTGTTAGCTTGACCTTTCGGATCCGTTTATGGCTAAAGAGCTAGCAGTCATGGAAATTGAGCAAGCCATCAAGAGAGTACCATAAAGCCTTTAATTCTTGTGTCAAAGACTGAAGCTATGTTTCTCTGACCTTCCACTTCCCAGATGTATGTTGCTCAAAGGCATAAAAATCAGCATCCGTGTCTATGTATTCATATTAAAAAAAAACACAAAAAAACTCTTTTAGTGTTTACTGTATAAAAACGGTGTCAATGTTTTACAGCACAAAAGAGGAAAGGCTGTTTCAGTTCAGCTAACCCTTCCACGGTTTACTGTACACAGACAGGTTTGCACAGCAACTACACAATATCAAGAGACCTCTGGGTAAACACTATAAAAGTAGGTTCAAAACTGCAGTTTAACATCGAAAATATGTGCACGAGACACCACTAACATTTGACTGATTCATGTAAGGCATAAAATGTGGATGAATCCCATGCATCAATGTCATAGAGGTGAAATGTGAACATAAAGTGTTGAGTTAACAGCAAACATTTTATTGGGAGTGTATCTCAGGGTGTTAACCTTGTTGACACCAGCTAGATTATGTTGTTTTTTCCCAAGGATAAAATGGAAAATAAGACATTTGCAAGAGGTCATACTAGATGCATACGTGTATGGAGGTGGAGGTGTAACACTGGAGGTGTTGTTGGCCCCATAGGAATGAGCTCTAACAATGACTACGTTTACATGTAGCTAATTTTCGGGTTATGGTCGGGTCAAGGTCACTATTCGGGTTTCTGAAACATTAGGGATAACCCGTTTACATGCGTGAACAGAGAGGGTTTCTCCTGTATACATGGAATTGCATTATCCCGATGTAAACGGCGACGCGCGGTTAGCGTCTTGACGTACGGATAACCTTTAGACGCAATTTGCGTCATTTCCGATTCTTCTTCCTGTATCCAAAGACAACAACAACAGCAGCATGCGGATAATGAATAGTTCGGGGCAGATAGCGATCGCCTTTGTTTGCGCTGTGATGCTGGTAACATTACTAACCTCGCTCCAAAAGTAAGCTGTGCTGTGTCTAGCCTGGTCTCGCCATGTTTACTTCTGGTATTCTGCACGCAGATTTTTGTATGCGCCGAGAAGTTTCTCTACTCAAAAGACCAAGATTCCTTGCGGAATAGGACATGCGCAGAACACAAATCACTATGGGGATATGCCGATGCATGTTTACATGACCAAAAAATCGGGTTAGAAAGGGGTACCCCAGGTATAATATCCCGGTTTTTAAAATCCGGGATATGAGCAATATTCGGGTTTTTGGCGGTGTTTACATGGCCGTTTGTGACCGGGTTATTGCTAATATCCCGGTTTTGAACGGGTTATTGGCTGCATGTAAACGCAGTCCTTGATTACAAAGGCGAAAAATAAAAGGAATTGAAGCCACTGGCATGTGTTTTATAAAAAAAGCTATTCGAAGTTAAATTAGTATGAAATGAGATAGATCAAGGAGTGAAAGGAGAGAAATGTAGGTATGTTGCCTTATATGCAGTATACAGGGTGCGTTTCCCGAAAGCATTGTTAGCCAACTATGGTCGCAAGTTCTGTTGTTATCAGCATAGTTTCCCGAAAACTATCGTTTCAACAAACATTCGCAAACAGCATTGCAAAGTTGTGTGGTTGGAGCTGTGGTTAGAGGCATAGTTTCTAGATTGTGTATCACATTAGGATGTAATAAATCCATTATCTGTACAACCGGTGCCTTTTTTCCTTCAGTACTACGTCTGGGACTGCTGTATATTCTTAGGTTTCCAGAAATGAATTTTTTGTAAGACCAATCAGCAAATAGAGGGAGTGGCTGAGAACGATGATGTTGATGTAGCGCGTCAGTTTGAGTTCAGTAATGGCAGCGGAGGAAAAATTTGGGAAAGTGGTTCGGTTTAGTTTTTCAAAAGATTTAAAGTACTTTGAAGAGTGCGCATGTGCGAACGTGCTCTACTGTGTAAGAACCAGCCAAATACTGTGTCTGGTAATAAAGCAAAATAACTGAGAACAATTAGAAATAGTCTTCAGATGACATGTCTGTAATTTATATATTAAAAAATCTAGCGTTAAATGGTTTCATTAAAAGTAGTTATTACTCCACCACGTGCGAAACCAACGTGGTTGAACGATACTTTGTGACAATGGGTTTCGGGAAACAGTCGTGACTAGCTGGTTGATTTCTCCAATGATGCATCATACTATGGTAGTGAATCAGTGAACTACGTAGTTGTACGGGAAACGCTCCCGGGTTAGCACTCATTATACAAATATTTTACCTTAGTGCCACGACAAACTAATCAGCTACATTAGGTTTTTCTAACAGAATACATATACTCCACAAATAAATATTCAAAAGTTTGGGGTCGGTAAGATAATATAATATTTTTAAGAGAAGCCTCTAAGGCTGATCAAAAATACAGTAAGCAGCAAAATTCAGAAATATTAGTACAATTTACAATAAATGTTTCTATTTGAATATGTATGAATTATCCCTGAGGAGTAAAGGCCCATCCACACCAAGCACGATAACTATAAAGATATAATTCTAAAAATCGTTCTCCATATTAAAGAAAAAACAGAGTTCACACCACAGCTATAACAATAAAGATATGAGGAACGGTATCGTTGGGATCACTTTCAGAACGATTTTTTCCAGCTGTCCAACGATAAAACACTGACAACCAATCAGAATCCATTCTAATTTAAAGGTCTCATGCATTTAAAATGGCAGATGACACTGCAGAGAAGTTAATCGTCGAGGTACACAAAAATTATAAAAATCCTCCAGTTTGACAAGTCAAACCCCATTTCAAGGATACATTAAAAAAAGGATACATTTTTTTAAATTCAAAAACATGTATTATTATCAATGTTGAAAGCAGCTGCAGCTGCTTAATTTTGTGGAAGTGTGACACATTTTTCAGGATTCTTTTATTAATAGAAAGGTCAAAAGAGCAGCATTTATTTGAAATAGAATCTTTTGTGACATTTTAAATGTCTTTTCTGACACTTTGATCAATTTGATGTGTCCTTGCTGAGTAAAAGCATTAACTTCCTGACCCCAAACTTTTTGAATGATAGTGTGCATTGTGCACAAAACACATAGTTGTTTCTTTTCCTTTTTCTGAAATCACTAAAAGTCAAAGCCTGCAAGGTCAAGTTCCCAAAAGCACTATCAGTGACAATTGTGCTTATTCAAAAAACATTGCTAAAGGCAAGACCAAAATGTCTGAAAAAAAAAAAAGAAAAAAAGTAGAGATTCAAATAAAGTTTGAGTTATGAATCCAGTATTTGTTAAACATAACAATTAAAGCAGCAGGACGTATTCCAGGTCTCTAAAATAACAACTGGAAATAAGCTATTCATACAAAACCAAACCCTATTCTGACACTGGGTATTCCTTTAAGACGGAATCCAATAAATCTAATATTTGTATTTTTCTTTTTAACAAAGCATCATCATCAGTTCGGTATAAACCACCATCCACTTTTACTTGTAATAAAAAGAGCAGCTCAGACATTCTGCCTAATATCTTCTGTGTTTCAAAGAAATAAAATAATACAAGGTTGTAAAAACGTGTCTGAGTAATTGATGAATGAACAACCTCAATTCAGATGTCTAATGCCCGTCAAATTAGATATTTCTGACTCACAGCCTTTATGATTCGTTCTCTGTGTTCGTAGTGTTGGGATGAAATGGAAAATATAACTAACATAACAATGCAGCTGTTTGTGGTTTAAAATCTAAGATCTTCTGGAATGGCTGGACACATTCGATCAAAACACAAAAAGCACCATCAATGCATTTCAAGTGGTTTTGGTTTTCACAGTGACAGGCTTAGCATGAACTGCGATTCAAACTATGAAACCAAATGCATTTTAAAAGGCTGTTGAGGAGGAGCAGAAATGAAAGAAAATGCCCAACTTTGCACAACTAATGAGATGAAGCTAATGGCCTAATGGCAACCGCTGAGGCTGTGTGGTTGTTTTAAAATGAAAAATAAATGAGAAGCCCTGCATATACAGAATCATGGAAACGTAATGAGTCTCTGATATGCTTTTTGAGGCATAGCTTCTCTATAATTTGCACCTCATGCAGTAGCATTAAAATCATTCATCAACTTTTCTCTTTTTTTCTCTTTCTTTCTTTTTTTCCTGCCGTAACAACTTAAAAAGCAAAACACAAAGCACTGATATTTAAGCTTTGCATGAATGTGTTTGCCTGAGGGAGAGGTAGTTTGCCTTAAATCTTCCATATTCATGAGAACGGTTTGTTTGCATGTCAGAATCTATAATCCTTATCACAGATATCTTTTTCTTATCAACTGCATACAGATTTTGAACTGTCTATGCACCTCAGGTAAAATCATTATAACCTGTTTTAGAAAGCAAAACTAGCTAACACAGTGAAAAAAGTCTTTTGAATATGTCTTCTCAAAACAATTACTACATCAAATCCCAGAGGGAGGAAACCCCTGTGGGAAGTTTAAATTCCTTGGTCCCTTTTTGAAACTATAACAAACCTGGACTCTTACGTATAATGTCCATGAAAAAAAAAAATCACTATACGTAATGCATCATTTTAATAAGGACTGCCATATTTTTATCAATAGCACACAGGGGAAGTGAGATAAACAGAGATATTAGGGGCTGGGATGATGGAGAGAGTGCAAGTAAGCCTGTGGAGAATCTAAAACTGTCAGCTTTCAAGTATGGTGTGGGGCACTTGATATTCAGGCACAGTGACTGTCAATACTTCCCCACGGAGAGATCGATAAATGACTACGAAGAGAAGGAAAACTTTACCCCAGGCTAGTGAATAATCAATATCTCTGTAGGTCTGCCTAATTAAACTGCCACATTAATATATCTTTCAGTGAAATGCATACCAAAGAATGTATATGCATATGTCAAAGACGTATAGGCATTAGTGTGTTTCCTGAAATATAATATTAGTTTAAAATATGGATATTTATGTGAAAATTCACTTGCATCTATATGTCAACACTAATTTGATTAATTTGATAGATTCATTTTATTTTCCCTCCGAAACTAAAACACGACTGGAGAAAAGGTGTATTGTATTTCAAATGCTTATTTGAAATCTTTTTTTTGACACACACATACTCACACACACAGTAAAAATATAGTTGGTTTAACATAAAAAATAAAGTAACCTGGTTGCCTTAAAATTTTAAGTTGATTGAAATGGAAAAAGTGAGTTAATACAATGAAGGAGATTGATTTAATCATCAGAAACTCAAAATAATAAGTTATCTGAACTAAATAAATTATTTAAGTTATTTTGACAAAAGAAATAAAGTTGTGATAACAAATCTTGAAAATATTTTTTACAATCACTGTAAAAAATATTGTTGGTTTAACTTAAAAAATTAAGTAACCTGGTTGCCTTAAAATTTTAAGTTCATTGAAATGGAAAAAATGAGTTAATACAATTAAGGAGATTGATTTAATCACCAGAAACTCAAAATATTATGTTATCTGAACTACATAAATTATCTAAGTTAATTTGACAAAAGGAAAAATTGTGTGATTACAAATCATGAAAATATTTTTTACAGTGATGCACAGAATTATATATTCAGTTCAATTAAGAATTTGTCAGACTGATTCAAACCAGTAACAATTAATTAAATGAATCAGTTCATAAGAGTCATTTGTTCATGAATTGGACTACACAGAATGTGTTTGATTAACTAAAAAAAAAATCTGCTCAAAAGTTTGTTCAACATGTTTTTTTTTGTTTGTAGGACTAAGAATGTAGCATGTTTTTAACTCATTGAAATAAATCAGCCCATGAAAATCACTTATACACTGGTCCGGCTGCATGTTTTTGATTCACTAAAAAAGAATTCGATTATGACAGGAGTCATTTGTTTGTGGATCATGCTGTACTTTATGCTGCAGCCTGCAGGAAAATTCAAGACCACAGCCATTTCTTTTCACAATTTTTTGCAGCACAAAATGACTTTTTCATAACAGTCAATACAAACTCAAACTCATACTCATTCATATCACAACAAAAAGGCAAAATTGGATTTGTTTTGCCCTTGTGCCAATTTTTTGCAGCAAGCAATGGGGTATATAGGGAAGAAGAAAAAAACTTAGTATAAAGCATGCAACTCTGCTGTATTTAAATGCTTATCAGTTGTTGCATTGGAAACAGACACATTTAGTTAGAATATCAGAACTATAGCCATATTTATGTAACTATTTTTCCTGATAAACACAACAGCATGATTGTGACATCACTTCATGGAAAGGATCAAAGCTTGTAGCACTTCTAGATTCTATTTCAGTTTATTTTCATGCATGTCCAACCTCCAGAGTGCTTCCTAGCACCTCCGGATTGAGCATGTGGCTTTTGGCCCCAGATTAGCATAGAAGAAGGAAGCATTAATATATAATTTATTGATGAGGCTACAATATGCGGCTGAAGTGGACTGGAGCAGTGGAGAAATCCCTCAAAACTCCCTTACGTCTGCAATATGCACACGCCACCATGTCTTCATTTACACACTTCATACATACTAATACGTCTTCTATTTTCTCCCAAAGCCGAGTTTATAGCAGTGGACAAAGCAGAGAGAATGTGGCCGTCTCTGTAACTAGCACAGGAGGGAGAGATTTCCATGGGGAAAAAGTGCAGAACAGGAAGCCAGCATGACTGACTCCCTTAATGCAAGAGTTGCAGGAGAACCTACAGTATCAAGTCACCATAAAAGCATGTTTTTTGAACGCAGAAAATATAATTTTAAGAACCAATAGTGTCCCAGATAGGAAGAGCATCCTTTTAAGGAGCAACATAATATTATTCGTGCTCATGGGTTTACATTAAATACTATTTTCTCACAGATGCACAAATTCTCCTTTCACAGATTTTTAATTCACAAAAAACCCTTCCTTCTTTTGTCCTTGCCTTAGTTCAAATGACTTAAAAAGAACTGCCAAGCGGAGGTCCTGAAGTTTAATTTAAGAGGACAGGCTGAAAAAAAAAAATCTGATGCTGCGTTTAATTCTGGGATGAGTGGATTTTTTCATTTCATGGCCAATAAGATCAGAGAACAGGTGAGGCTAGCTCTCGATCTTTTCAGGCAAACACCAATCAATTCCCATTAATAGACCAGGGTGTAGGTACAATTTCACGACAGATGAGAGCGATATCCCTGGCCGAGGGTCGTCTGGCTGACCAAAACTGTTCCCGCTAGTCCGTTTGCTAGATTAGTGGCCAATTTGGTGCCTGACTTTGGTGCTTAAATAATGTGCGAGAAACACAACTGATATAGAAAAGCATTCACTTTTCTGTTAGATAAAAGCAGAGCGCCATGAATCATACTTTACCAAGTTGCAGTCCCCAAAACAGAGAGAACAATGCATAACCAACATGACGTGTGAGGATAAGGAAGAGAAAAAAAAGTGTGAGCTGAGAGCCTACAGAAGAAGCATCTTAAGGCAAAATATGTAACATGGAGGATGTTTCAAAAGAAAGCCATTATTGGATTATCAGAAATTCTGGCCAAGACATGAAATTATTTTCATGTTGAATAATAAGCACTACAAACATTACGATACACAGCATAAAAAAATAGAGGGCCACCGATAGTGGATTTTACCTATACCGATATTTAGGTTTGACCGTACATGCCGATAACCGATAATTCAACCGATATTTTTTTTATTGGATACTGGATTAAAAACAAACATAACATTCAAAATAAAGCATTGCTCAACTGAAATGTGTTCAATTAAATAAATATATCAATATATAAAAACTCTATACAGAAAATATTACAGGTTTCCTTTGGTATAATCCTAGACAACATACGTACATTTCATAGGTAACATTTGCAAGTCCCATTTGTACACAAGGATGTATTAGCTAGATTTCAGTGAACTATGTGCATTTATGCAATATGCGTTTTACTGCATGTATTAATATGAGCAATACAATTGTACCTTTATATACAAGTTCATTCATCAGTACATTAAAGGTGCATTGCGCAACATTTTATGTTAAAATTAGCCGTTTTCTAACCCATACATGCTGAAACAATCGCCTGATGGGCTGAATGAGCCCTTCTCTGATCACTGCGATCGCCTCTATAATCCTGTACAGTGAAATATATAAGAGGGATTCGGGCTCGAATCTGAGACTGGGCGTGAACGTCATGCGCGTTCACGCTCGCCTGGCTATGTGCCTGCAGGATAGTGTATTCGCCGCCGTTCTCCGTATCAGAGAAGACAACTCGAAGCGACGCAACTTTAGTCAACTTTCCCAAAAGTAGAAGATGGATTCAAAGGGGCTGTTTAGTCTACATCTGGTCACTTCATGCGTTTTCTGTGATCGGATAACTTATTCGATCGTGAAAAGACCAGGTTGAATCCAGACGGATTTGAATCCGACAGCTCAAACCATTGAGGACGTGGTCTGGGCTGTATTCCAGACGAAACTGGACAAGTGTAAATGCATCTGGTTGTTGAAAACAGGCTATGTCATGTTGTTTTAGTCATATATGACGACGTGCATCAGATGAGCAGGCGAGTGTATTTATAAGCCAGCGCGCCGCAATCTATCGCAAATGAAAGTGAAAGTAAGACGCATACGATTATCACTAAGTTACCTTCTACCTCCACTATCTTCATTAAAAGTAGCCTTAAGAAATGAAATGATCTCATACCAGAGCTTCTGCCGCTCTCTCTTATTGCTGTCTTTGCTGATTTTGAAATAGCCGAAGCCGATGATTTATAAAATGCAGCTCATCTGTTGCTTTCGGTGACGTGCACTTCATGAAATCTGTATATAACGCGGGAATTGAATATCAGATTAATATCCGTTTTGCAAAAACACATTTATGTGACCAGGTAATGGAATCGTTTTGATAAATCAAATAGATCTGAGAAAACGCATTGTGGCCAGGTGTAAAAACAGCCCCAAAGAGACCGGCTTGTAGTTCATTACAAACCCCAACGCAAACTCCACGTAAGACAAAGAAAATACAACTTCTGTCTGTCCAGTGCCAGTCGTCGGAATAAGACTAGAGTCAACATCGGGAAGGCTTTCAACAAACGGAGAGATCTCGGGCGGTCTGCTCTAGGGCTCAAACGTGTTCATGAACGTGTTTCCATAATAATACAATCATAAGTGGATACAGTAAGCACATAAAACAGTTCAACATGGAGATCAATGGAAACAAAAGCCGAAGTTTTCTACCCCTGTTTTCCCCTCACACACACATAGGCCTACATAAGTGTGTAATTTACTCAAATGCCTTTCCTTTCATATATTTTAAATGACTTGCAGATTTATAACTGTATTACCTCATTATGACTGTAACAAAAGATGTGTGCCTGATGCTCCTTTGGTTATGAACAGCTCGTGCAAACGTGCGTGTATTCCGTGTATATGTCTACTCTATAAAGTCTATGGTATTCCATGAGCGCGCACGCAGTTTCATTTGTCACCAGAGGGGGCGTAGTTCTGCAAAAACTCAGAGACTTGCGTTATGCTCCTTTAACTAAGGTAATAACAGATGAAATAATTCAAACTCAATTTCAAATACATTAGTAAATTTACTTATGTATGTTGAAATGAACAAACTAACAATGAATAATACTTCTACAACTTGTATTAACCTTAGTTAATGATAAAAATGAATCATTATTGTAAAGTCTTAAATATATAGACATTTTGCCTTGAAATAAATAAGTACTCAAATTACTAAAACTACAATAAAAACACATTAAACCTAAATAGAAATATATACAAAAACAAATAAAAAATAACAAAAGTGCACAACTAAAATGTTAAATAACTAAAACTTACAGTAAAATTAAAATGAATACTGAAACATTACAATATACAGCATTAAAAAATAGAGGGCCACCGATAGTGGATTCTACCGATACCGATATTCAGGTTTGACTGTGCATGCCAATAACCGATAATTCAACCGATATTTTTTAAAATGAATACTGGATTCAAATCAAACAACACTCAAAATAAAACAGTGCTGAACTGAAATGTTTTAAATTGGAAAAATTTTAAAATAAGTTAAATGAGCAGCACAGTCCAATATTGACTTTCAAATCTAAGATAAATTGTTTAAAGACCGATTAAATAAAATGATTTAAAACATTTAAATTGGCCAATAACCAAAATAGTACAGGTATATTGTGCATCCCTAGTTATAATTATGTTGCTTCTTAAAACTTAAAGCCAGCGTTGCATTTATCCTTTGCAAAGACGGCAATCCTTTAATGTACAGTGACAAACAAAAACAACAACATGGAGGATGCGATAAATGAATGTACAGTACATTTCACTTAAAACTGAGAAGGTTCAAGGTTCAATGTAATTAAAACTGAATAAGTGTACCTAACATTCATGTGTGCTTTTGTATTTTATGCTAATGAGACTATCATGTTAATGGATCAGCGAGGTGGCTTACTAGGTTATGCTATAGAAAAAAGGAACAAGAAAAAAAAAAGATGTGTCTATTTTTGGGCAAGGAGCAAAGCCCTCATTTACAAAACTCTTGTTTATCAAAGTACAAGCTTGCAACGGCAAAACAGACATATTGGTGCAATGATAGATCCATTTCAGGCATGCAGCACCCATTGGCATTGCTCTGGATCAAGCCTCTGACTTCACCCCCTGCCTCTTCCCTCCTCCATTAGCGCACTGAGAAGAGAGTTATAGAATCCTCCCCCACAATAAGGCTTTGCTGCAAACCTGTCTCTTAAGTGAGCTAAATGGCGAGCGAGATACCGTGAAAGAGGAGAAAATATCAGGTAATTGATTAGAGGCGCAGGGACTGAGCCTTCATTTGTGAAAGTGCTGCCGGGTTCAGAATCCACATCCCCGCTGCCTCTCCTTATTTCCGTGGAGAATGGGAACTCATGAGCAATTGATACACTCCGTTAGCTCTTATCATGGTGAGAGTGATCGGATGTAGCCTCGAGGGATACTTTATACAGTTTAACACTGGGATATAAAAAGGTAATGTTCTCTGTAAGGAGCTGGATTAACTGGTGAAGGCACTACACATTCCAGATATGTGCTGAGGAACGAAGACGACAGAAAAACAACAACAACAACAAGCATCTGAGGTTGTCGGTTATGCCCAATGAGTTGAGCGCGGGTGCAATAAAGCAAGTCTACAAGAAATGCTTTACCGTTTATTGAGTGCCATCTGGTGCATCAAAACAATTGGGCAAATTAACTAAGACTAAAGATTTTGCGCATTCGTGCTAATAACTAATATTTATCTATTTAAGGATGAAAATATGGTCCATTTATTTTTTAGCTGTGGCACTGTGTTGCAAGTTTTGCACTGGCATGCACAATTTGGTAAAGACTTTTGAGGTGCCAATTCATGTGTGAAAATGCTTCTTCATCCCAACCATTCTTTCACAATGTTAACCCTGATAAATCTTGACATTGTCATCCTGGAATATGGCCATGATGTTTTCCTACACGGTTGTTTTGAGAAGTGAAAAGATACACACTCCATCAATTACGGTTAGAAGAACTGTTGCCAAACATATAGCATGCTAAAAACATAATGATTACTACAATAATGATCCCATTATAGACTCTTTAGCATTTGCCTATTTATATCTAAACAGTGACTATATGTATGTGTGCATGCATGTATGTTTATATAGTACAGCAGAACTAAAAGTGTGATTGAATGGCACTGTTACATCAAGATCGAGCCACTTCTGCTAAATGAAAGTAACCTGCATGTTTGCAATCATGAGGAAGAAAACACTTGGCTCTAATAAAGAGCTGCTCTGGAGTTACTAATAGCCTTCCCGGTTCAAAATGTGACAATGACAATCAGTGACAGTCAAGACAGAGGGCAATTTAATCAGGACAGCAATCAATTCGATCCCTCAGCAGCAATTTGTACATTTCCTTGAGATTTAGCGTTAAACACTGAATGGCATATATCATCATAAAACCAAATTACATCACATTAAGAAAGACTCTTTTTAAAAACTATTTTAAAAGTAGCTTAATCTAACTCACAAGCTTCTGAAGCCAAACACCTACTGAACGCTGTTGTTATTCACAGAAAATGTGAAAGGCTTCAAATATATCGGAATATAGAATTATATTAAGTACTTTTATTATGCCCTATGATCTGCCATTATGATGCTAGTATGATCTGTTCTCACATGGGCTCACAAAGACCTTTCAAAATGTTGTTTTTCACACACTGTAAAAATGAAATGCGCTTTACCTAATCAAAAAAATTGGGGCAACAGATTACAAGCAATATTATTAATTAAATTTAACAAATTAGAATTGAGTATTAATTATTCAAATTAATTCCTTAAAAGTAAACCATTTAAAATGAGTATAACTTACAAAAACGACTTACGACTTACATTTAAGTCGCCATTATGGTGATTCGGTGTTAGTTTTAGATTTTTGTTTTAGACTTCAGTGATTCTGCTTGTTAACATCAGGTGTCTTCAATGTTGGCAATATAAAATCGAGGGCTTGGAGCCAGAGGGGCGTAAAAGGGATTTTGGGCGAATGAGTTCTTTATATCAAAATAAAGGTCTTGATGAGCTCTTCCAATGGTGCCAAAAATACCTGAGATCTAACTAAGATATCTGAGATCAAACTGTATTGAATAAAGCAACAACACGGCAAATCTGACTTATTTGACTTTTTGTTTTTTAATGTTTTAGAACATGTTCATTGTGTTAATATGCCATACATTTTTACTTAAATAATCATTTCATGTAAGTATGCCTGTGGTTGCAATGTTGGTGGTTTAAGGTTAAGGCTAAATCCCAATTCACCCCTTGGCCCTACCCCTTAGCCCTGTGAGGTGTCCCGATTCTATGAGAAAGTTCACGGAATGCATCGGAAATCACCGGCAAGATGGATCGCAAACGGTTAAATATTTATATTTAGCGCCAGATGATTCCACGACACACTTTATTTACTCTTAGAAAAACACTATAGTCGTTTAAATTAAGAAATGGTATAATAAATTACCTTTCCCATCAGAAAATACATACATTTCGAGGAAGAGATGTTATAATCATCATGTTTATTCAAAGTTAAGAGCAGCTGCGCTGATTGTCAGTTGTTGTCATGGATAAATCCTGTAAAAACTCTGTAACGGCAGAGCCTTCGGTTGGGTTGTTCCATTGTTCCATTTTGTAGGGGAATATTTCAAGGGGTGAATTGGATTGAGCCTAATAATAATAAGGTGATTGTAGCGTGGTCAAAATTTTGTTTTGTCTTCCTGTAAAGTTTGTTAAAAGCCACTTAAGCCCTTCTGGCTCCAAGCCTTCGAAATAAAGAGTTCTTAATTCATCTTTGACGTCTGTCTGTTAAAGATATTTTTGTTAAATATTTTTGGTGTAAACTTAACTCATTTTAAATGGTTCACTTTTAAGGAATAATTTGATTAATTATTACTCAATTGTAATTTGTTAAATTTAATTAATAATATTGCTTGTAATCTGTTGCCACAATTGTATTTATTAGATAAAGCATATTCATTTTTACAGTGCAGAAGGAAACAACAACTGCAGCAACAACATATGGTTTGGAACAAGAAGTAAGGAATAATGAATTCCAGAATTGTCATCTTTGGATGAACTATCCCTTTAAACTGTTCACATTATCACTGCTGTAACCCGTCAGAGCCCAGGGTCACGGCTGGAGGACATTAAACTAGGATTCTACCTTCTCAGTGAATTCCCATTTATGAGGTTTGATAACGGCGAGTTTAAATTTAATGTTGTTAAATGGAGCAAGATTCTTCTTCTAAAAGATAAAAATGGATGACAAAAGGCTTTTTATGACATTCAAGGAAATTGAAAAAGGCAGTCTTTGCTCTTTTACTTCTGCTACATTTGGTCTAAATGAAAGCCATATGCGCGGCACTCTCCAACTATATTCTCTCATAACACAACTAGAACACCTTGTAAAAACAACGTCCCGAGTCCAAAAACAAGAAATTAGCCTGTTTTTCTTCATTTAGCTCCGCTGGCAAAGCATACTGTTACTGTACACCACTGGGTTTCTATCTGCAAACTGGGCTGTCTTTGTCCAGATTGTAGTACGAGATCTTGTGTGATTCGTCTTGCTCGCTACAAGGACCCTAAACCCCAAAAGCAACAAAGAAACCAGGTTGAACTGGAAAGGTCACATGCATTTAGGTGACACATCACTCAACCCCTCCACCTGCCTCCCTCAACAAATGGCCTCCAATCCTGCTCCTCTATGCAAATGACTCCCAGCTTGAATTATTCAAAAATGAACATTTACATAATGTTCAGTCGTAAACTAGAGAAGAACATCAATGAATTTACTGCATGGTTGGGTACTGCTCATGCTTACAAATACCCAGGCAGGAAATAAAGCACAGATTAATTGAATTGAAGGAAGATTGGAGGATATTTTTCATTTGTCACGATGATAGAATAATTACTAGTCTAATCTTCAAAGGAAGCAAATGTTATGGGAAGGGGAAAAAACAAATGATGCATTCATTATCAGTGAATGATAATATTGTGTGCAATTCTTCTGCTGTGAATGCGTCAATATCAAACTCATACGATTATTACTTTGCTGATACAAATTGGATCAATATGATATTGATTGTCAGCAAAAACATGAAACTAATTATACATGGTACAGCAAAAAATGCCCCTATACATTCAACAAAATATTTTTGGTTTTAACTTAAAGGTCCCTGAAATTATATTTTAGAATTATATAATGTTAAATAAATGTAAATAAAAGTAATTTTTCCAAGCCTGATTTTAGCCTCAGTCTAAAAACGAGAACGGTCTGTTTGAAGGGGCGTGTCTGCTTTGGGATTCAGCTGGAACCGGCCACTGCTTTGATTGGCTGACATGCTTGCATATGAAATAGCTACGTATTACATGTGAAACTCTCTCTAATACTTCTACTTCAACTATTATACATTTTTTACTATTACAGCTATTGAGATGAACGAATCGTGAGGAGTTTTTTAAAGTATTTACTGTAGATCTATTCCCATCACATCAAATGTTGCTGTGATGAGCATTGAGCAGATGACAGTCTGTTGATCAAAAAGATCTTATCATTGCAACA
Source organism: Hybognathus amarus (assembly GCA_030378365.1). Taxonomy (NCBI): domain Eukaryota; kingdom Metazoa; phylum Chordata; class Actinopteri; order Cypriniformes; family Leuciscidae; genus Hybognathus; species Hybognathus amarus. The sequence continues at coordinate 344,114 of JAQIUQ010000412.1, forward strand.
CAGTTTCTGCACTCTCTAAAGCTTTCACCAATGCAAACACAATGATGTAAGTTACATCAAAGTCCTTTTAGGCAAGGACTTTGTCCTTCATGCCACTCGGCCGCCATCTTGGCAACGCCTTTGGGCAGCTATTTTGGACTAACAAGACCAGGCTCCTATCTGAATGAATGGGCAGAGAGTCAGAACTGCACTTCCACTGGTCACCGGGACATAAAAACTGCTTGTATAGAAACAGTAATAAAATATGATTAAAAAAAGTTTGATGACTTTGCTCCAAAATAAGGTTTAAAACGACTTTTTCCCCACAGGTTATACTTTTACTGCACATGCGCAAGGGTTCTCTCGCTCTCTGTCGTGCACATGCTTCTGCTCGCTCACTCGCTCTAGATTCCGGGAGATTTGAACTAATTTGGGGTTATCAGGGAGCCGCTATCAATGTGCAGGAGACGTTAGGATGTCTGATATTTACACAACTAACACATATCAAATCTGCCGCCTTTTTAAACAGTAACATATTTTCCACTGTTGCAAACCTCAACTGTGCGTATACGTCAGTTTGAACCAGACGATACAGGCTTAAATGTTTCCCGGCTCTGACTGTTAAAAGCAAACGATTGGCTTTCCAGCAGGAGGGGCGGGGCATGTGCATACAACCACTATCTTTGGTGTGATGGGTTTTCCCTGTATAGATGTATTAAGGATTGAGGAAGTGGCATGTCTCTATATAAATAGTCTCTGGTTACATATTGTGAGAGCTTCATTGTGCAGTGTAACATGCATCATTGATTTCATAACAAGTTGTCCAGATAAACTTGCGCTGTGCGAAAAGATAGTTATTTGATCGCTTACTGTATAATTTGTTCACACTTTAAATAAGATAATTTTCATACTATTAAAAGAAACAATGTGAAGTTGATATTTTTTGTCACTGGCTTGACTTATGCATAAACAGCATTGAACGATTTTGAGAGAAAGATTATCTGTCTTAACTTGAACAATTAGGCTATACATGAGAAATTGTTGCTTGGTAGCTCGATGATTTATTTTCAAGCTCTGGTATTGGCCCAATCTGAGGAAACAGGAAACGTCTGTAAAATGTTTGGACCATACAAAACTTTCGGAAGTTGTGTCGGCACATTTCCAGAGAAAATAAAATTAACCCATTGTTTTCTCAGAGGCTCGGATGAAGGAACTAAACAATACTTTTGTGTTCATTTGTACATCCGAACACTGATCAACGCTCGTTTGCAAGTTAATGATATCACTCAAGGAAACACTAAAAATCGCGTTCGTACTTCCAACACTATCTCACGACCAATTCGATGAATGATTAAAAAGTGTCTAATTTGGTACTACCTCACTCAGTATAATTTCGTATCAATTTGTCTAAACCCATGTGATGGGTAGGTTTAGGGGCAGGGTAAGGGGTAGGTCATACATACAAATTCATACGAATTGGCCAATTCGTAAAATATGTACGATTTAGCAAAATCTTACTAATTTGTACGAGTGAGGTTGTATGAATTGTTACGAATTAGCCACTTTTTAATCATTCATCAAATTTGATAACGACTTGGTGGTGAGATCGGGTTGGTACTTTCTAATTTTCTCATGGGTGAGCCAAATTCTCTTGGTGGGAAAAGCAGAGAAGGGGAGGTTACCTTTCCCCCGTATGACGTCATACAGGGAGATTCAAGATCAGTGCAGAAAGATAGCCAAAGCTCGGTTCACACTTATTGAAATTTCTAGCCACTGGGGGACCATACAGGCTAGGGGAACTCATATTAATGATAAAAAAACACAGAAAGTGAAAATTTCATGTCAGGGGACCTCTAAAGTAAGTAAACTGGTAGGAAAAAGAAATAAATAATGAAATAAATTTTACAGCTACCAGGTTACTATAAGTTAAAACCAACAATATTTTATTACTGTATGTATGTATGTATGTATGTATGTATATATACATATATATATATATATATACATATACTGTATATATATATATATATGTATATATATATATATATATATAATATATATATATATATAGGCTATATATTATACATATTTAAAGATAGCAAGTGAGTATTACTGATATAAGTGAGTATTACAGTTATAAATAAATTATTATAAAAAAAAATAAAACGTTATACAAAAGCTTATTTTCTCGGTAGCTGTATAGCCTAGCAATATATCATTATTAATATTCTGCTTTTGGTACACTAAATTACATCAGTGCTTTACCCCTTGAGTATTCTCAGTGTGTCTGCCTTAACCTAACTTCACCAGATTCAACAAAGGTTCCTATGATGGAAAAAATAGATTGCTTATTGAAATTTTTCTAGTGGAAAATTCAACAGCTGGCTCTAAATTTACTTCTTTCATTCCCAATGGCTCATTCTCTCCCTGTCCAAAAAAATTGTGCATGCAGCAGTTTTTCTTCAAGTATAGGCTGAGGACATCAGTTCTACCAGCAGCCAGTTTCAGCGCACATTGATTTAATCTTAGTGTTTCGGAGGAACTCTGGAGGTCAAATGCAAGTCGTTTAAAAACTCGCCTACGTAACGTGATGTAATATTTGGTTAACAGGGAACACGCCACAGCCCATATAGTGCACTTATGTGATTTCTGCACATTCAAGGTTTCCAGATCTATTCGTACACAGTTGTTTTCCTTCGGGCTTCACTGTTATGTATTTCACACACACTCAAGTGGCTCTTCTCTATTCACTATGGATGGTAAACCAGTAGGTTACAATATTCATTAGCACAGTCTCTATAATCCATAAATGGTTTGCCTTGTAGTTTCAAGAGACTCTTTAAAACCTCTTATTTGACTTGCATGGACATTTAGCGGTAAATACACAACGACTGTAATCTCCACCAAAGCAAACCAGAACCTTGTTCAAACCATCTTGTATAAACAAACCCGGTTCATAAACTCCACTCTAATTTTTGGTGTGGAAGTGTTGCATATATTTAGGCAGAATAATTGAAGGCTGCATTCAAACTCAGAACTTCGAACTGTTTCATGCAGTCTCCTTAAGCGAATTTACTTCATTAATCATGCCAGTATGATCTCATTTCTTCTGCTGCCCCGGCTGTAAAACATATTGTTAATCTGGAAGGCACCCAATGTTGCAATCAATACATCAGCCTAGATTTATAAATGATAAATCAATACTTGTAATATTTTCTTATTCTAATGTATTCGGTTGGCTACAATTCAAAGCTGGGGTGATGGAAATATGCAGATGAAGCAACGCTGGAGGAAATACTTTGTGGACCCATAATACTGGTGCAATGCGAGTCTTAAATACGCGGTTAGAAAGCTTATTCACCCAAAAACTGGATATTAGGCAGGGAGACTTTCTGGATGAATGCCTTTCCCCTTTAAAAAGAAAAAGTTAAAAGATGCTAGCGCTCTTGAAATGCTGGCCTTATTCAATAATATATCCTTTAATAATCTGCTGTCTTACCACAGCAACTAGAGCATCTATAACAAGTTCACTTCAAGGGGAATAAGCCTGTATAAAAAATGAACGAGGAAGAATAAAAAAAAAGTTACCCAAAAAAAGATTTCACTGCTTCAGCATAATTGCTGATCTTCATGATACTGTGATGTAGAAAATGGCATTCCCAAATGACTGGTCTAAGAGCAGAAATAAGGGAGAAAAAACTTAATTAACTGCATCCTGCTGAGGAGTCCATCAGCACAGATACCTGCTGCCCCCTCCTGGAAGAAAATACATCAACGCTGCAAGTGAAATGGGTCGCATATATATATATATACACACACACGCACGCATTTGTAATCCCTTTTACTGCCATTTCCCCTCATTCAGCACGGCCTGCAGTTTTGCTGCCTCTCCTCCAAACTCTCTGTGTTGAACTGCATCCAGAGGAAGTGAGCTGCTTGTTTGTTTATTTATGTTTTGTTTATTTCTCATATGCGCACTAAATACTGATTTTCTGACTCATTTAACTGAAGTAATGTGAAGGGACCATTAGAAAGTTTGGGGTTGGTGAGATTTTTTTAAAACAATGTTTTAATTGAAAGCATTTTTTGGATTAACAACAATAATATTGTCAAATATTATAACAATTTAAAATAACTTTTTTATTTTAATGTATTTTAAATGCAATTTATACATGCATCACTAGTTTCAACATCATTTGAATGCCATATGATACTTCAGAAATCGTTATAATATGCTGATCAAGAAACACTTATTACTATATTAACGGTTGAAAAAAGTTCAGCTGCTTAATATTTTTGTGGAAACCATGATACATTCTTAGATGAATAGAAAGTTCAAAATAACAGCATGTTTTTAACAATTTAAAGGTATTTACTGTGACTTTTGATCAATTGGGCACACCCTTGTTAAACTAAAAATAAAATTATTAATACAAATAATTGACCCCAAACCTTTAAACGGTAGTGTATTTCTAAAGAAAACATAATTGAGCCAGACTGCTTGTGAGTTCACTAAAACATTGGCTAAATCCCATATCTATTTGGCTGCAGGGTAACATTTGCCAAAACAGCCTTAAAAATGTCAGCGGAAAATTAAAGTCATTTCAGAAGTAAAAGTTATATTATATCATGTTATATTATATTATATTTAGGGCTGTCAAACGATTAATCGCGATTAATCGCATCCAAAATAAAAGTTTGTGTTTACATAATATAATGTGGGTGTACTGTGTATAATTATTTTATATATATAAATACACACACAAGCTTGTTAAGAAATATTTTCATGTATATACTGTATATTGATGTATATATAATTTATAGTATATATAAATATACATATTTTTAAAAAATACATTTTTTTTCCTAAATACACATGCATGTGTATGTATTTATATATATATATATATATATATATATATATATATATATATATGTATGTGTATATATATATATATATATCACACACACACACACACACAATAATTATACACAGTGCACCCACATATATTATGTAAACACAAACTTTAAATGATGACGTGATTAATCGTTTGACAGCCATAATTATATTATATTATATTATATTATATTATATTTCAATGTAAAATTACTAAGACAAACCATTTTTGATTTGGAATAAAATGCACAGATGAATCATTCATTCATAATATAAAGAGGAAGCTACATTGTAAATATGAAGTTGATGTTACTTTTAAGTCGCCTTTATTTATACAGTACTTTATAGAATACAGATTGTTTCACAGCAGCTTTAAAGCAATAAACAACACTTGAGACAGACACTTGACTGAAGGCCCATTAATTGATCACACTGCAGAGGGCAGTTTTTTAAATAACACAAATGACTGTTGATAAGCAACAAGCCCCACATAAATCATGTATTGTGGAGTTGTGTAATTTCAAGTTTCTGAAACTTCAGACACAAACACACGCCTCCTCGCAGTCCAGAGCAAAACTGATTGACCTGTCACACTACCCAGCAGCGGATATCGGTCATTCAATGCAGCGTCATGCATGGAAATATACACGTTAAACTTGGAAAACAACATGTTGCCTACTATTCACAAAAAACAGGCTGTGACCTGCATGAATATCTCGAATAATAGATGTATTTTTAATTAATTTACAGACCAATTCATTGTTAAAAATTATGTCTCTTTAAGATTATCACTGTTAGCACTGGCTGCTTATGAATAGTAGGCAACATGTTGTGCTCCTGGAGTTTAATTTAGCATAAGAAAAGAAGTGTTAGTGTGTCTGTTCCAAAATCTGTCTGTGCTGACAGCCTTGTCAATAAATAATAACTGTATGTCTCATTTTTTTTGTATTATCAGTTATAACCATTATAATCAGCCACCAACATCCAGCTTTATAGACAATACTAAATTAACATAAGTTTAGTTAATTAGTTTTGCATTTTGTTAATTTAAAATCAATTTCATCTCATATAAATAAATATGATGTGATTCTATGACAATGCTATACATCCATAAATTATCAAATTCAATCAGTAGCATTTTCATCTAGCGTTAACCGTTTGCTTTCCACAGTAAAATTACCTCATTTCTTTTGTTTTAGCACCAGCTAGGCTGCATCTGTGTACATTCAAACACACACAGGACAGGAATGATTCATAAAAAGAACATTTTTAAACCATGGGAGGATCTGCAGTAAGAAAAGAAAAAAATCCCAGTTTGGAACCCATTGCCGACTGACTTCCCAGGAGACCGCAGGAGTGGAATGAGTTGCCACAGTCATGCTGCACTGCTGCGATGCTCTACAACTTTTCTCTAATAAAAGCAGAGGCGGAGAAACCCTGCCGAGGGCCCCTGGTCTCCGCCGCCACCGCTGGGAAACTAATGCGCCCTTCTCATCTACCGCCACTGATGGAGCTCAGGTGCACGGCATCAGCCCAAACGTACACAAGCCCCATTCCTTTATATTGACAGCAATTCCACAATCGCATGATCTAAATTACTATTGTATAGACCATATATATAGTCCTCCACAAGTAGCACCTTGAGATGGAAGGTAGGGACTAGAGGTTTTCAGCGGCATACACTATAAATGGGGTTGAGTTGTAAGTCGACTTGTAGCCGTTCAGACGGGGCTTGTTGGTCGTTGACTGAAGCTGAATGCCAGACAAGATTGGAAAATGCTTTACTTGGCTTCGGCCACCCATTCCCGTTCCTGCTAGACTGATTGCGAAACGTGAAAAAGGCATTGTCTGAAAATGTCTTTCTGACTGCGGTGCTGGTGATTGTCGCTTCGAGCCCAGATTCCAGCACTGGGGTATATTGATTTTTGGCTGTGACTTGCCTGATGCAATGCAATACAGTTTTCAAAAGTGCGCCTCAATTCCAATTCTTTAGGGCTTGGACCGCTGCTTATATGGGCTAATGTTTTACACTGCAGCTGGCGGGCCCGTCTCATCTCGGTAGAGACAGATGGTTCTCGCTCTTCTCTGATTGTCTGCTGTGGCCCACCATCAGTCAGGCGCTCACCCCTCCACCTATCATTGATAAAGTCCACTCTCCATCAGATGAAAGAGTTAAAGGGGAAGGAAGTGTCTGGCAAATAGAAAATCCTCCCATTTCACTGGAGGAGAGTAATCATTACCCTCCTGTCCATGCCTCATTTGCAGAGGAATAAAATAATGGGTGTTGAGAAACAGGCCACAGCAGCATGGATTAAACTGTTCATCACGACACTCCGTACCTGATGCAAGAGAGTGACGTTGCATTTTATTCACAAAAATGGACTTTCGCCTGACATTGTTTGGAGAAGCACCTATTTTTAAAGGTTTGAGATTTGAAGCTGAGAGAATTTTGATTCGCGCAGAGCGAGATGTAATTACGTGAAGTTCACTAGACATCCCGAGGGTGGCGTTGGTAATCAGTAAGCGAAGAAAACACACAAAAAGACCTTTTCTCGAGGCTAGCGCTGCTGAAGAAGTGTAAGACAATAAACGGGTTTTTCTTGTTGAAGATGCATTTACTTCTGTTCACCCAACACAAAACAACTTCTCGGAGTGAGGATGAACGCTCGGTTTGGCAGTCTCATCCTCGGGGATTTTTCCACCTGAAGAGAAGCTAAATGGATTGCAAAATGTGCCCTTTTGAGGGGCAGCCACAAAAGGCAGCCCTCTGCATGCGAACACGAAAACAGCGACTACGTGTTACGTAAATGACCGTAATCAGTAGTGCTCGTAGTCATGCTTCGCATTTGCAGGGTAGCTTTCGCGAGAATGCCGAACCCTAGGGAAGGATGAAAATCTCCACTATCATCTCAAGCGATATTGTATACACACAAGTGTCTGCTTTTTGGCAGAGTTGTTTAACTGCAGATAAGCACACAGTCTCTGTTTAGTTGACATTTAGTTGCTAGCCTAGGCTACAGACCCTGCCATTATCTGCAACACAGCTAGCTGATGGCAGAGTAATTGAAAAAGTGGTTACTTTTGAGGAGAGACGTGTGCTGGCACTTAAACGAGAGTGCGGCTGCTGGAGCCGGAACGATTGCTGGCCTCTTGTGAACCTTGACCCTGAGCATTACGCTAGGTAACAAGCAAAGCACTAAGAAGTTTGCACGCTGCCAAGACCAGAAATGTAGGCATTTTGCTGTGTTAATGAAATTGGAGGCCTGTGGTAAATCGATTAATTCTAGACCTTTAAGGGACAGTTCACCCAAAAATGAAAACACTCTATCATTTACTCACCCTCACTTTCTTCCTGCAGTGAAACACAAAAGATGATGTCTTTTTTTGGTCATACAATCAAAGTCCAATGTCCAATGTCGGTTTGGACCACATTGACTTTAATTGTATGGGCAAAAACAGCTGAAACACACTTAAAATATATTATTTTCTGGTCCACATAACAAAGTCGTAAAAGAATGAACAAAGGAATTAATATTTTTGGGTCAACTGTCCCTCTAAATGGAATTACAAGAAAGGCGCCACGTTTTTAGGCAGTTTAAGATGGTTATGGGACACCAGGAACGAGCGGAGATCCATGGGGATGGTTTCGAGGACCAGGTTAATTGGCTCCCTGTTCCGAGTGGTCATTCCAATGATCCTGATTTCTACTGATGGTTCACACTTGGCTCAGGGGGGCCTTTTGTTTGCAATAATCTCAGCCACATAGATCCCCTACATTAATCTTTGTGTTCTTTTTGCCTCCAGACAACAATAGAGAGTAAGAAAAGTGTTGTTATGGGTGCTTCACTAGCTTTATTTTCACTCTCCCTCCAGCATTACGGTGTGTGCGTCGAGCGTTGGCCTGGCCGTAATGGAATGCGTTGCATGCCTGGTAAGAAATTATTCCTCTGAGCCCGACCACACAGGCAGCTCTCTCTGCCTCACAGCGCCACTGGCCAGAGGTTTTCATTAAGCAATGCTTCAGATCTTCTATTCCTCATGATATTTCTGACATTTTACCACCATTTCTCTTTCTTATTACCCAAAGGAAAACGGAAGGAGGAAAAAAAAAAAGAGGTAGGGGTTATTAGGTGCTCCCTTTTTGCCTTTGCTTGGAACAAGTACAACCAGGACCTGTGTTTGCATAAAACCTTTTCAAATACGGCTGTCTTCTGTTTGATTCCTCTATTAGCACTGGGTATGGCTCAGATCAGCCGGCACTGACCCACATGACCCAGTCAACATGCATGGAGAATGAGCGATTTTTACTGACTAGGGCTGAATGCGGGCATTTAGAGTAAATCAATACATAATTTCACAGACAGAATGTAATGAGATTAGGTTTATTATGTTTGTAATGAGTAATTTGGGTTGAGTAAAACATTTTGGTGTGGTTCACATTGAATGCAGCACAGCAGAGATGGAAGCAGCTCACCATGCAATATTCATCTGAAGTATTTGTGACAAGACGCACAAATTCACAAAAAGAGGTCCTGAATTAAATATGCATGGTGAAGAGCAAAACAGCAACTAAACATCTTGGCAGTATCAGGGGTTCTAATTACGCAGGGGATCTTGCTGCTACAGCGTAATGGAAATATTAGCGAACCAATTTACGTATTATGAACGGTGGCATCCAAATTCTCCATTTCATTTTGTGGGCTTTCTTCAAATAGCTAAATATAGCATGTCAAATCTTTTACAGCTTTATTATTATTATTAAACAAATAATTCATAAACCTAATCACCCTAGCCCCAGATTATTAATTAGGTGACGTATAATTTGCCCAATTGTAACTCTAATCAATAACCAATTTTCTTAAAAGCAGGTAAGTGGGCTCTATATATAGTCTTATTAGTAGGGGTGTACACTCACCTAAAGGATTATTAGGAACACCATACTAATACTGTGTTTGACCCCTTTCGCCTTCAGAACTGCCTTCATTCTAAGTGGCATTGATTCAACAAGGTGCTAAAAGCCTTCTTTAGAAATGTTGGCCCATATTGATAGAATAGCATATTGCAGTTGATGGAGATTTGTGGGATGCACATCCAGGGCACGAAGTGCCATTCCACCACATCCCAAAGATGCTCTATTGGGTTGAGGTCTGGTGACTGTGGGGGCCATTTTAGTACAGTGAACTCATTGTCATGTTCAAGAAACCAATTTGAAATGATTCAAGCTTTGTGACCCTGCTGGAAATAGCCATCAGAGGATGGGTACATGGGTACAATGCTCAGGTAGGCCATGGCATTTAAACAATGCCCAACTGGCACTAAGAGACAAAAAGTATGCCAAGAAACATCCCCCACATCATTACACCACCACCACCAGCCTGCACAGTAGTAACAAGTTGTAACAAGAATGATCCATGTTCACAATCTGTTTACGCCAAATTCTGACTCTACCATCTGAACGCCTCAACAGAAATCGAGACTCAACAGACCAGGCAACATTTTTTCAGTCTTCAACTGTCCAATTTTGGTGAGCTTTTGCAAATTGTAGCTCATTTTTCTATTTGTAGTGGACATGAGTGGTACCCGGTGGGGTCTTCTGCTGTTGTAGCCCATCCGCCTCAAGGTTGTGCGTGTTGTGGCTTCACAAATGCTTTGCTGTATACCTCAGTTGTAACGACTGGTTATTTCAGTCAAAGTTGCTCTTCTATCAGCTTGAATCAGTCGGCCCATTCTCCTCTGACCTCTAGCATCAACAAGACATTTTCTCCCACAGGACTGACGCATACTGATGATGTTTTTCCCTTTTCACACCATTTTTTGTAAACCCTAGAAATGGTTATGTGTGAAAATCCCAGTAACTGAGCAGATTGTGAAATACCCGTCTGGCACCAACAACCATGTCACGTTCAAAATTGCTTAAATGATCTTTCTTTCTCATTCTGACATTCAATTGGAGTTCAGGAGATTGTCTTGACCAGAACCACACATTTAATTCACTTAAAATATTATGTGTATTGCTCAAAAGTGGGTGGGAACAAAGTTAAATTATTTATTTTTTTCTACTCATTTCTAAAAGTGGTTATGATGGATGCTACACCAATGATTTCAAGTAAAGCTACTAAATAGCAGAGCACTGATAGAAAATTGGTACAGAAAATAACTGGTATGATCATTCCAGACATTGGTATGTGATGTGAATTTGTCTGTACCTCAGGTCTCACTTTCAGAGAAGAGTGAGCTGAATAGTGTGAGCCTGCAGCTTGGGTTGGAGCAGAGGACCTGCCTCAGACGAGAGCTCCTCTCACAGGCCTCTTGCGCAGAGTTGTAGCTTCTGAATTATGTATTTATGGAGTGGATTTATGGCCTAAATGTGCATTTGTGGGTGTAAAGGAAGGATAGTGCAGGCTAAAAGCAGCCAAAGAGCAGAGCACATCAAGAATTCAAACTAGGGCAAGTTCACACTGACAGTCACAAATAAATCATTACTACATATCTAATTACTGAGATTATCTGTTCAAAAACTAATGGTTAAACCTCATAAGTGTATATATATATATATATACACACACACAAACATACGGTACATACACGCACCTCATAACCTGATTTAGAACTATTTACAGTACTGTATGTACAGCAACCTATAAATCAACCACAACATGATTTCTACAGAGTTTGATATTGGCATGTTGCTAACCTAAAAGTTCAATCATCTAAACTGAGGTCTTTACAGTACATTCTGAGATGGTCTGCTCCACAAATGATAAATGTGTTGGTACCATTTAATTTGAACACCATTTTTTATAATTGTTAAAATACCTACCATTTGGGAAAGCATTCATGTCTAGAACCTGCATATTATGCTTTAAAATGACCATCTCACAAGGGTTTGAAACGTAAAATATTCGAACAAACAATAAAAGTCTCTGTTACTGTAAAGTAATTGTCAGTGTCCCACTAGCAGGATGCTTGGCACTCTTTTTTTGTATTGCCTTTTTTTCCTATCACATATTTTATTAATCATCATAAATTAGGTATCATTCAAAAGCTTGCACTGTCAGTATTCATCCTGTAAAAACCTTTTTAAAATGTGAAAATTTACAATTGTGTTACAATGGAAATGGACTGGTAGACAAAACACATTGTTGGAAAGGTCTGAGACAAAAGGTTCCATATTAGTGACTGTTTTGTGATAGAAGTAATATTGTGACACATTCAAAAAAATATAAATAAAAAATAAATAAATAAAATAAAAAATACAAAGGAAAGTGGGTGTCGTAAATACATAAATAAATTATTAATATATATATATATATATATATATATATATATATATATATATATATATATTAATTATTTATTTTTTTGATACTGCAAATTTGGAAGACGACTTGGTTAGACATATGGCTTTGATTTTATAGCATGTTTAGAGTAAACATTATTTTGTAAAATATATTTTGAATAAAAAAAATAGAACAGTACATTTGCTTTAAAGTAAATTTAAACTTATTTAACTTTTTTACACTTTATTTTTTTTAAGTCCGTTCACTTTAACAATAATCTGCTGAGTATCTTCTTTAAAAAGAGAAAAGGAAACCAACTTTTACAAAGAGATTGTTTTCCAAAGCATACATGAATTACAACCAATTAACTTTCGGATATTCACATTTATGGTTCGACAGTTAAGGGGTTCAAAGTTACATTTAATAAATTGAAAAAGTAATGTCAACTGACATGATAAAAAAGAAGCAAACATAATGTTTAAAAAAGTAATCTGACACTAAACCAACAACATCCAAGTATAAAAAAAAAACTCAGCTCCATACCATCTTATACAAGTAACGATTTCAGCCCCATCTGCAAACATACATTTCCCTGCTTTATGAATCGACTGCACCGTATGACATAAATACAGGCTTTTCCTAAAGAGAGCACAGAATCCACGAGGCAAGACCTCGCCGTGATCAAAGCACACAAACAGAGTGAACGCATTCTTCCTGACAAGATTTTTTGCTGCAGAGAGCTTATAGGTTTTATCATTCATCTGTTCTTGTTGGTCTCTCCACAGTGCTGGCTCTCTCTCTCTGTCCTCATGCAGAGAGCTGCAGAAGCCACTCTCGAATTGATCCTATAGTGCCATCTGATGGTGTATAGAGCTAGGGAGAGTCATGCTGATAGTGAAGCTCTCTGCTGCTGAGCAGACTGCTAAAAACAGCATCTCTCATGCTTCTTCTTTCTCGGCTGAACTACCAAGACTTCCTCTATTCTAATGGACTGTGCCCCATTAGCATAATCCCTTTTGGCATCTGTAGAGAAGCAGCTATAGAAATGCAAAAAAGACTGTAAACAAATAACTGGGCTGCCCTCTTTTCCTTTACCCAGAGTGGCATTGACACCATCAGGATTCTACTCTCGTACCACCTTGAAGCTCAGCTCTCGACTTCAAAGACAACAGTGTCGCTTCGACTCACTCCCTCTCTTTCTTCAGCACTTCCTTTCTCTCAAACACACTCTGCTCATCAACTTGTGCTCCTGATAGATGTGCTCCACACACACAGCGAGAGAGAGAGAGAGAGAGAGAGAGAGAGAGAGAGAGAGAAGAGAGAGAGAGAGAGAGAGAGAGAGAGAGAAGTGGGGCTCTTGGTAAAATAAAGGCAGTTTAACAATTCTCCCAGGTCTGCTCTGATGTCTCGCTGACACTTCAAATGGGCCTCTTTCATCTCCTTCCGCAGTACTTATCCTGCATCATCCCTTCTTCATCCCCTCTCTCCACTTAATCCACCTGTTGTGAAGAACTTCCTCACATCATTTGCTTATCTGCCGGGGTTCTGTGACATCTTACCACAGTCTGAGTGAGTGTGAAGCTAATGGTTGTTTAAGACCTGCACGCAACTCCAAAATGAGGACTATACCTCTAGAGCTTATAGTTTAGAATTCTGTCTATTTTATTCTAATAAACTAAGTAGTGAATAATCTATCTATCTATCTATCTATCTATCTATCTATCTATCTATCTATCTATCTATCTATCTATCTATCTATCTATATATATATATATATATATATATATATATATATATATATTTTTTTTTAACCAATATCTATCCATCTATTTACTCATCCATTCATCCATCCTTCCATCCATCTATATATATTTACCAATATCTATCTATCCATCCATCCTTCCATCCTTCCATCCATCCATCCATCCATCCATCCATCCATCCATCCATCCATCCATCCATCCATCTATATATATTTACCAATATCTATCTATTGACTCATCTATCCATATCTATCTATCTATCTATCTATCTATCTATCTATCTATCTATCTATCTATCTATCTATCTATCTATCTATCTATCTATCTGTCTGTCTGTCTGTCTGTTTGTCCGTCCGTCCGCTCCGCCCGCTCGCCCGTCCGTGCTGCCCGTCTGCCCGTCGTACGTCCGTCCGTCCGTCCGTCCATCTACCAATATATATTTATCCATCTATTGACTCAGTCTATCTATATATTCCATCTATACATCCATCTATCCATCCATCCATCCATCCATCTATCTATCCAATAAAGAGTGAGAGAAGCACTTTGGGCATAAAAACCAGAAGCATTGGTTATTTATAGAAAGCTCCTTTCATTTTTTTTATTGAGAACAAACCGTATACAGGTTAAGTACAGATCACAGTAGAAGTGTTACCCTTCAGTGCGACCCACACTATGTAGAGATCACGAAACAGCACGAGAGTTTTTTCTGCAGTGTTTTGAAACCGTAAACCCTGTAACTGATATTCTGAGCATATTCAACACCATGTGAAAGTGACTGGCTTATCCACTTGCTATTGATTAATGTAATGGATGCTGGTGTCCGAGGTCAACAGCTAAATCCTTTTAAACATGAACTATATGAAAGTGTTCTAGAATGGTGTTCAAAACTAAAAAAAATACAAATAAAACCATGTTTGAAGCTAAAAACAGCACAGATTGTTTCATGTAATCAGGAATATCATGCTCACACAGGTCCTTCTGATCCATGTTTGCAGGTCAGTATGGTCAGCGAACCCCATGCAGGCTCCAAGGCCACATTTTCAGAGAAACATATTGCCTCGTGTCTTATTGATCTGCAGGATATGAAATATGGAGCTCCAAGCAACATCAGCATAATCACTTTTCATGCATTTCCCCCTAGAGCCTCTCAACCAGCAGTAAGATGAATCTGTCAGAGGCACGGTGTATCCCAAAATGCCCACATGCCCCAGGTCTTTAAAGCTCTGTGCAATGGAATTTGCCAGCTATTTCATATTTGTGTGTGTGTATGGTGCTTCCATATCATTTCACCTCAGTTGTCATATAAATGTGCACCCTGATATATTGAATAGCATTTCTGGCATCACCTCTCAACAGCATAGGCAATAACAATGGAACAGCTTATCTACTCTGACAAAGGATAACCTGGGTGTCAAAAATGGCCCTTTATCATTTAATTACCTTTGTAACGACATTAATTAGATAATTAATTAATTAATTAATTACACAGACTCCCACTAATTGTCTTAACATTTATAATACAGTGTTGGATAGGGCAAACATGCTTGTATGACCTTGAAAACAATGACCGTATCTGACAAGCACTGTCAATACAACGGCCAACATGTTGGTTTCAGAAGAAATCTTTTTTCTCAACACTGGAAGACACAAACAAGGACATTCATGCAAAATGACAATTCATTTCACTATCTCTCATGTCACTTTCCAAACCCATTTGACTTTCTTTCTATAGTAGAATGCAAAAGATGACTTTATGCAGAATGACTAAGCTTCTCTTTTCCATATAATAAAAATGAATGGGAAATGGATTGGTCAAGCTCCAAAAAGGACAAAAAAGCCCATAAAAGTATCATAGAAAAAGTCTGAGCGGTTAAATTTCAAGTGTTCTGCTTGAGAAACGTGTATTTAAAATAATGTGTTATTTAGGCCTAATGAAAATCTTAAACAATACTCTTTCAATGTATGAAACAAGAGCTAAATATCTTTTTTTGTGTGTTCAACAGAACAAAAGTGATAGCCTGCAATGTCAGCCGAACCCCGCCCACAACATTTTTTTGGCTCAGAATTTCGGTCTGGACTCGATCCATTGAGGAGTAATCTATGATCAGTCGAAAAATGTTGGAGCCAATCAAATTGCCAGGGAGGGCTTTATACGATGATGGACAGATGATCTGCAGTTACCGTGAATCAAAGAGCGTTTGGGTTGAACTGGTTTCCCTCAAAGATGAATGCTGCGGGAGCATTGAGATGTATCAATTCCGCTATCGCATCTGTTTTAGAAGAAATTGGACAGCGCATTCATTTTAAAAGACGAACAGAGAACTGCAATAAAGGCATTTGTCGATCGGAAAGATGCGTTGGCCGTCCTTCCTACGGGATTTGGCAAAAGTTTAATTTATCAGCTGGCTCCGATAGTCGCTAAGAAGATGGGACGCAATGAAAACCTAGCTGTCATTGTGGTTTCTTCCTTTGTTCGCACTCATGAAAGACCAAGTAAAAAAGGAACCGAAATGGGCATCGCGGCGACGCAGCTCATGCCAAAGCCATCACTGCATCAAACAATGGTGACGCTTTGTTACTAACGTTATACTACTCACACACCATACCCATACTGATAGTCACAGTACCCCTTACAAGCGGTGTATTTTTTTAAAATAAATTCTTAGATGCTACTCCTCATTTTGTACTTAAATCATCATTAAATACATAATTAAAACATCATTTTGGCTCCCGGTCACTTTTATCTGAAGACAGAACATGCTTCTTCAGCCTGGTCTCTTTCGTCGTCTTTCCATTTATTAAAATCAGTCAAGTCGCGCTCCAACCCAATCCAAAATTGAGACAGGTCGAGAAATGCGAGCAGATTTGTTGGCATTATTGCCGAGATCTTAATCCTAAATGGACAACTTGTTCATATGTACATTCATTAACACTCATTTTTATTTTAAATACATTTTCCAGAGTGCGTGCAGTTAAGTTCGGTTGACAACTCGCTCAACGTACGTCACTTACCTGCGTTGCTCTGATTGGTTGTAGGTCTATCCAATTCACCTTTGGCTAAGCTCCGCCCCCTTAGTTACTGTTGCTACATCCGTCAAACTTCATCTGGGCTCTGGTTTGGTATCAACATGGCTTATGCTGTGACAGCTCTTCCTGCTGAAATGTTATAACACTTTTTTAAAGCAGCAAATAAAGTGTCCGACAGAAGTAGGCAAAATGGGCTGCACTATGCATTCGAAGGCTATATTCAAGACATACAAGTGAAACACAAGAAACAACAAAGCATTCCAAATAGAGGTAAAAGCATAACGTTACCGGTCACAGTCAAAAAATTAACCACCGCATTTCCTACTAATTGAGATGGAGGCTGGGACCAACAATATCAGGGAGCAACACTGTTCATGCAAAGCTGGGTAGGTCTCTATTCACTTCTATAATCGTTATTACAAAGCAAACGGACTACACAAGTACGTTGTAAATAACGTTGTATTTATTAGCAGTGTGTGCTAGCCGACCGAAATCATAACCTAAAACATTATAAAACGGTCTAACTAGTATAACTTCACAGTAAGGTTAGAAGCAAAAAAGATGTGCTTGTTGATCTTTGAGGGGTTAGCTGACTGAGGACGTTCATTCAGTTTAATCCAAAGACGACACTTGTCAGGATTTGACTTCGGTTTTGGGAAGGGAATTGAGTGCAGTTTTTTTTCTGGTTCGAATTAAGACACGCCTCATAATCAAAGCCCTATGGAGCAGTATCAGACTCACATTCTGAATAGAATATGAGTATGACGATGTCAGGCTATTAAAGTAAACTAGCTGTAACAGCACGAGGGTGATGACAAATAAACTTTTTAGGTGAACTGTCCCTTTAAGTACAGTATAGACAATGAGTAGAGTCCCTAGAATGTGTCTGTTTTTCGTTTTCTGACGGTTTTCACCGAAGCATAGCCATTCACCAAGTGTTGACTTCTAGTAAACAGGTTGCATTACGATACAGCTTGCTTTTCACTCAATCTCTCTTGACAGTTTAAAGAAAAATCAAATCTCTGTGGACTAAATAGTTAACCAGTCAGAATTGTCAATATTGGCATGTCTTCACATCACTTTTGATCCTGAGCTGAGCTCTGAGACTCACAGCTCTCCATCACGTTTACGCCATCTTGGCTGAGAAGAAGATTTTGTGCGCCAATAACTATCTCTCAATTTACATCCCCTCGTCTCTTCCAAGTAAATCTTGTCAGGATTCAAGAGCGCTCACTCCTTTATTGCCTTGGAGATAGTAACACAATTTAACACCACCACTACCACCACCACCACCACCGAAAATGAAAATAATAAAATCCACAGCAGAGGTTTCTACATCACACACACACACACAGAACGTAGAATTCAATCTGGATCTGTGCGACTGCGGGGTTTTCGATACATAAGAAGCAAAGTCTTAGACATTATTTCCATTAATATACAATAAAAGAAGAAAAAAAAACAAACATTTTTATGGCTTCTCATTCTCTATTCTACTTCCCAGGCTAGAGTTGCGCTTAGGCAACATTTCAACAAATTTCTGCCAAACACTCTTCCCTGTCAGGCTTTGGGAGGTCTATAGTCTATCAAACACTTCCAGTCCTCCTGGTTTTTAATCCACAGCGGTAAGCCTCGGAGATTAAAGGAAATGAACACACAAAGGTACAGCATCCATCTTTTACTCGCAGTGCTGACGTCCTTATTTAAGCAGCTGCTACTCTCAGCTTTTGGTTCCTGAAAGAGGCAGGTGGGCATTAGTCAACCGGAATATCTTTCTCATGCTGGCAAAAAGCTGCTGTGGGTTTAGAAAAATAAGTAATTTCTGCTTCTAATTTCTTAGCGCACAAATTAATAGATGAAATAAGAGAACGCAGGAGTGATTTATAATAGCGTGGCTGCATTCCTGCAACTGTTTTTCTGTTGCTGAAATCCAGTGAGGACCTTTCTGACCCCAGTGCTACTAATGAACACACGTTTGTAAGCAATGTTATTGCAAACAGCTCTCAGGCAGCAAGAGTTCGGCATACTGAAATATCAATTGTCGCCGCATTACACACCGCGCCATTAACATCCTGACATGCTTTCCACTTCAAGTCAGCAAGCAGTAATTTCATCGCATTTTACCGCTCTGTCCTTGCGATTCCGAATCAGCTTAAACACTATGCAAATACAGGAGAGGGCAGCTTTGATGCTCTCCGTGCCCACAATTCCAATGCTGGAATCAAACACGTGGTTGGAGGAGAGCTGACATTGCGTGCCCGAAGGGTTCGTGTCAATAACTCTTTCATCAGGCAGGGCTGGGGTCTTTGTGCAGGCTAAAATACATATGGATGACATGTGACTGATTTGTTGACTGATTTGCATAAAACAGAATGTTTTCCTTTTAATTAATCAACTTGTTGACAACAGATGGAGTGGAGTGTTTTGAAGACGCAGCGCTGATGACTACAACAGAGCTGCTTTGTTTGCTCTCAGCTATTAAGACTCAGTGGATCACAAAACATTCCACACAATTTAAGCCCAAATAAGTGGATAAGAACTCTGTGTGGCCAAGGGACTTCCCATACAGATTTTTGGCTTAAATATGAAGCTGGTCAGGTTAATTGATTGTCTGTAATGAAAATAGCATCATAGATCAAGTCCCTCTAAGTTCATGTCACTCAGAAAATGACAAATTACTGTGAAATTGACCATGTTATTTACAAGGTACTTTCAAGAATTTTAATAGCAAATATCCCAAAACTATGGTATTGTAATGGTTATTTTTTGAGTGCTTTTATTGTAAATGCCCGAATGACTACCGTATTCATGTCAGCGTGAAATTTTAATCTGCAGCATATTCCATTTAATATTCCAAAAACAGCAAAAGCTTAAGCTCACTTATGGCGCATTTCTACTGCATAGTACGGTACGGTACAGCTGGCTTCGGGTCGCTTTAAATGGTACCTGGTCTGTTGAGGTTCCAAGCAGCGCAGTCTCATCCCAATTCGTCATATAACTGACGTTTTGGGACGTCTTTGACCATTCGTCAATATACGACTATTTAGGGCCCCCTTAAACGTCGTAGATGACGTTATGGGATCCTAACTCTACCCCATACCTAAACCTAACCCTAAACCTAACTCGTCACCTAACTGACGTTAAAGGTAAAGCGTCAGTTGTATGATGACCCGGGATCGTCATCTACCGACGTTTAAGGGGGCCCTAAATAGTCGTATATTGACGAATGGTCAAAAGACGTCCCAAAACGTCATATGACAAATTGGGATGAGACTGTGTTCTTCCAAGCGTACTGTACCGGTACTAAGATGTGAAGTGAAACACTGCAGATCACTGATTGGTCAGACAGATTCGTCACTATCAGCGTCATTGTATTTGCGACGCGAGAAACCAAACCCGCTAGATGTAAATAGCCAGTCACAGCCACCGCTGTCAGCGAGTCGTGACTGCTTTTAAACTAATCCCACCCACTTTAAAGTGGTACTAACTGCAGTGGAAAAGCAACCAAGCTAAAGTGAACCGAGCCGAGCTGCACCACGCAGTGGAAAAGTGAACCGAGCCGAGCCGAGTCGCACCACGCAGTGGAAAAGTGAATCGAGCTCGAACAGTGCCGTGCCGAACCATACTGAGCCGTACCAGCAGTGGAAAAGCGCCATAAGTGATTGAATGCGTACCATTATCCATGTAGCATTGTATTTTTATTTCATTGTAATTTTTATTACTATTGGAAATATCCCAAAACTGTGGAATTGCTATGCTATATTTTTAGTGACTGAATGACTACCACATTCATGTACCGTGGTATTCATATGGTAAGATAGGGGGCAGTCGTGGACTAATGGTTAGAGAGTTAGACTGGTAACCCAAAGGTTGGGTCTCAATACTGGTAGGAAACGACTGAGGTGCACTTGAGCAAGGCACCTTACCTCCAATCGCTCCCCGGGCGCAGAAGTAAATGGCTACCCACTGCTAAGGGTGTGTGTGTGTGTGTGTGTGTGTGTGTGTGTGTGTGTGTGTGTGTGTGTGTGTGTGTGTGTGTGTGTGTGTGTGTGTGTGTGTGTGTGTGCACGCTCACTGTTCCTAATGTCTGTGCACTAACTTGGATGTGTTAAATCTAGAAGACAACTTCCAAGTATGGGTTATCATACTTGTCCCTTTCACCTTAAAGATTACAACATTTTAGAGTCCAAAAACTGTGATGGCAACATGGCACATTTTTACAAGTGACTGGATGACTATTATATTCATGTACTATCATTAGACTGTGGCGGTTCCATATGGCAAATTTGGTCAATTAAATGTTCACTGTACAAAAACAGTGGCAGTAACCATGGTACATTTTTGAAGGTTACTAAATGACTCATAACCATTCACTGTGCAATTTATATCATACTTTAACAAAGTATTAACATGTTCAATATTTAAAAAATTGTATTACCCAGAGGTTGCACTGGTTAGTCGAACAGATGATTTGTCCGGCCACTAGTCAGTATACTGGCTCTGTGTCGATTAGTCATGGATCCAAAGAAATATTACTCAAAACTGTGTTATAAAAGCTATATGTAGCATATTTGGAATTATTCAAAAGTAGAAAATAAATTGAACCCGGAGAGCTTTGCGTTCACAGCGCATTATAAACAAACTGTGCTGGCACTGCGGACATCTCAGATGGTCTGAGTTCATTTGGAGTGTTCACGAACCAGCCAAAATTCTTGCAAAACACTCTGAAACTGATGCTTCGCCCACAGGCTGATAAAAACTATAAGTACGTGTGACATGACTTTCTTTTTTCTTTTTTATGCTTTCTTCTTTTCCTTTTGATTTTCATTCAATGCAAGCATTACGATTCAATATCACAATTTTAGGTTAAAATTTACACAAACGTACAAAAGAGAGTATAATGTAGGTCCAGTAACTTCTTTCTTTTGGGTTGCTCATTATTTTTAATCACATTTTTTCCTTCTGTAGTTCAATTCAAATGACCCTGCAGTGTGACAAATGAATGTGTAAAAGTACAAATATTAAATGCAGTCTCTCCATTAATAAGAGGTCATTAAAATGGCATGCATAATTACAAACTAATTGGCTAAATGCTGTTGAAAATACCGCAGGACATGACGATTTTTCATGTCAACTAGCGAAATGAGAGTAATCATGAAAGCCCTAATATTATCATGGTGAAAATGATACTTTTTATATTAGCACAGCCATATTCTCTGCTCATGTTATTTGTCAAAGCTACATTTGGAACCCCATTTCTTTTCCTGCAGTGTTTTCTCTTTCTCTTCCTTCAGCTTAATCTTAGTAAGGACAAAGGAGAAAGACTCAGCCCCAAAAGTGATCACTACGGACCAGGAGATGGCAGTGATAACAAAGAAAGCACTACCCTCGGCTGCTCCACACCTCCTCTCAGCTCTCAGTCAATTCATATCACATAATGAGAAAACGCCCTGTGTTTGCTCATCGGCTTTGCTTCAAATGAAATAACTGATGATTGTTTAACCACCTTTATCATCAAAATGACACATTAAAGTCTCCAACCCAGAGTGCACTGCCGTCATTAACAAAGCAGACTGTGGATCATCAGGGAGAAGGACAGGACGAACGAGAAGCAAGCTGCTGCTTATTGTTTTCAAGAATGTCATGTTATAGTCAAGACTAAGTATTTTTTGAAAGGATGGGAAAGCCAGTTTAGGGAACTTTTTTTCTGCATATCTGATCATATTCTTAAAACTAAGCATTGCTTTACAATCCTAAAAACAGCTCTTTTTACAGATTTTACCATAAACCTTAGCATTTTTCACTTATATGAATGTGTAAAGCCCTAATGAACAGGATAGTTAAACTAAACTGAAAATGTTGTCGTTACAAAACCCGTTTGACTTTCTTCTTGCATGGAAAACAAAATAATGTATTCAGCAAAATGTCAAAGCTCTGTTTTTCCATACAAATAAACAGCATTTCTGGTACTCATCTGCTTTACCTGTATTGGATAAGAGCACCTTGGACATTCAGCTAAATATCTGATATCTAACGACATGAAGGTTATAAAATCACGATTTAATGCTTTATTTTTTGAATACTTTAAGTCTGCCCTATAACACAACAGACGACTATAAAGTCTGTCAAAGGTTTAAATGTTGATTTGAACACGAACGCCCAGGCGGCTAGAGTTTTGAAGAACTAAATAATGTATTTTCAGCCACAAGCAATAAGTGCACGACGGTATCTGAACACAAATCACGCCTCGAACGCATCTGTGATATGCATCACAATGCAGAGGGGTTCTTTTCGCCCTCCTCATCTGAAAAAAAAGAAAAACATTCCCTTTTATCTAGAAAACCTGCTCACTTCTCCACAGGGATAAAAGTGACAGGGGAGATTAAAAAAAGATAACCAAGGCAGAACAAATAAAAGTCACAGAAACGGGACAAGCAGAAGACGACAGTCACCACTGAAGCTGTAACGGCCATGAAACAACCGTGAAAAGGTGGAAGCAACTGTCATAGCAACGGTACGAACAATGGTGTAATAGGAACGGTTTACTCAAAAGTGAAATTCTGTCATCATTTACTCTGACTCGTGTTTTTCTATCCTGTTGTTTTTTTCCTCCACACAAAATACATTTTTAAAGAACATTTACTAACATCTAGCCATATATCATCAGCTGGCATGTGAATTCCTAATTTAATCACTACAAAATCATTTCAGCATGCCTAGGACTCAAGTGCAACGGTGCCAATGCTAAATGTTTGAAATTTAGAGAGACAATTGGAGAGTGATAAATAAAAAATATAGTAAAGATTCTGTTATTGTGGCGATCTCCAGCTACTAGTGTCGCAAAAGGCAAAATGCATGTCATTTTGGATACATCTTTGGGTCAGGTTGGTACCCCCTTGATGTGTCTGCCAATGTCCAATTTGTACATCCCCTTCAGCAGATGGTGGAGATGTCTGAGGAGCCAGCAGAGGAGTCAAAGCTGGCGGAGGTTCAGGTACCCACCCCAGCACCATGTTTCCAGGCACAAAGAAGTGGCCCGCAGTTGTGCAGCAGGCATTGAGAGCATAGAGTCTGCTGATGCCCAGCTCTCCTCACTGGCACTGGCACACACTCAGAAGCAGTGACTGACCATGACGAACACTGGGTCCTCTGAAAGACCCCACAGTGTCACACTAATACATGGTCTGTCAAAGGAAAATGTCTCATTTTCTGGAAAAGCTGTGTCCCTAAAGGGTAAACAGTCATGTAAAAAATACAAAAGATTCATTAATGCATGTAAGTTACTGTAGACTTATTGGGACTCACTCACTAACCACGTATGCACTTGTATTTAATCATACAACCAGTGTGCAAACATTTTCACGGAATTATAATTAACTAATGTGTTGTATGTTATTGATATGCATACATTTATTTAAGATAAAATACAAGATGAAATTTTATTGTAAAAATAAATAAAATAAATAATTACAAATATTTGAGGATTATTATATAGCAATAAGTAATTTAATAAAAAATAATACATCTGGACAAAATAATAAGAAATGAAAAACTACATAACAATAACTATTTTTCTTAAATCATACAGACGGACTGAGAAATGAAAGACAGACAGTAGAGCCAGACCGATATATCGGCCGAATATTAGGCATTTTCCAAACTATCAGTATCGGCAGTTATAATGTCCGATAAATGAATATTAGGATATTAGGACGAAACACGCTTGAACCATGTCATGAGTGTTGGGAGTTGTATAGTTTGTCCAACAAGAGGGCACTCTATACCGTTGGCAACACTCGTTGAGTTGGTCGCGAGACATACTGTACATTGCTTGAATAACAATTGAAAGAACATCCCCATCAGTTCTCTTAACTCAAATAAGCAGGACAAAATTTGTGACTATCATGTCCAGTTTTGATACTGCTAAATAAGCCAAGAGTGAAGCGAAATTAGCTAGTAATAGTTACGTTACGTTGTTACAGTGTAGTTGACTGACTGTCCTTTTAACTTTTGACAATGTGACTGAAGTATTTCTTTAATAGCACGTGACAGTTATAGCAATGAATCGTATCATCTCTCCTTGGCCTGTTATATTGAAAATGTATGTTTTACAATTTGCAGTATGACGTAATCCATTGCTAAATTATGGCTCATCATAGACTCAGCGAACCACAAAGCTAGCTAATGCCACTATCATCATTCTGTTCTGTTGTGACAATAAAAGAAACAAGTTTCTTTTTAAAATGCATTATCATATTATTTTAGTTAAAACTCATAAATAACTACAAATACTTAATGTTAGGGAAATCTGTAAATGTTTTGTTGCGCGTTTCTGAAAAAAGAAGAAAAAAATATATCGGCCAATATATCGGAATATCGGATTTTAAAACCAACAAATATTTGTATCGGTATCGGCCTTCAAAATACTTCAGTCGGGCTCTAACAGACAGACAGACACCGACAGATAGAGGTATTATAGACCTATTTATGAGTACATACCCATTAAAATCCAGCCTCATACCATTGCTTTTTGGCCCCCCTTTGACCTACTTTACCATTTGTAGCTTAATTCAATAATGTATTGGTTAGAATTATGTGCTGTCAATATGTGCCCGAACCCATTAGATTCAAGAAAATGCAAAAACGCCCCTTTTGAAACACTCGCGTACACACGCACACATTGACACACACCCTCCCTCTCTGTAAGGTGTCAGTTCTTTGACTCCTCTCCAGCAGAACTCGCAAAGGTTAGCCTTCCCTTAGCATAGTCATCACACTCCCGTGGAGACAGCTGCGGCTGACAGACTCAAAGATGGACTGGTATTCTCACACACTGCCTATACACTTTGTCACAAAAGCCTTCCCTCCTTGGGATTTTGAAATGACAGAGCAAATTGTTCCTTTTATCAGACACTCAGATTTCTCACTCAGTATTTTGGCCAGAGACATGCGACAATTGTTTTTCACACAGGGTTGCTGAAATTGCAGCGTAGTAATTTCGGTGTTCTTGAGCTAAGCGAGACACCCCGTCCATGTGAAGCGGTCCCACCCTTGGGCAAAAGCATGCGCTCGTGTCCTTTCATTCGAGTCTGCAGTGGTAAAGTAAGCAGGAAAATGCTTGGTGTGACGCTCATTTTCTTCAAGGTTTTCTATTCAAGATGCATTTATTTACATTTTCTGCACTATTAATTTATCTGATCCTTCACCAAGGAGGAAGGAAGCACCTCAAACCCATAAGAATGTCCCTGATTATATGAATAATATAAAACTCGCCTGTGTTGCTGAAAATGGGAAATGCTCAATAGTACCTCATTAATGAATTAATTCTCCTCCTCTGAACACTCAAAAAAAAAATACTCAAATATTCTAATTGTCTTCAGGCTTCAGCAAGAGGACTCATCAGTACGTTACCAAAGGAGCTTAATTCTTTTATACTATGCCAGCATGAAACTTTGATGATTATAGGGAGAAAAATACAACCAAACTGGAATGGACCTAATTTTAGTCTCCTGTCAAAAAATAAATAAATAAATAAATAAATAAATCATCCCAAATGTTCCAGGAACAGTAGATCCTATATGGTATATAGTATCATAATATAATAATAAAAATAATAATCATATGATATAATATAATATGGTATAATATAATCTAATTGATAAAATATCAATTATATATAATAATATATATAAATATAATATATATATATATATATATATATATATATATATATATTATCAATTATATTATATTATACCATATTATATTATATCATATGATTATTATTTTTATTATTATATTATGATACTATATATCTATATAGGAGGAACATTTGGGATGATTTATTTTTTTTTTGACAGGATATTTATTTATTTATTTATTTACTCCTGTGATGGAAAAGCACTATTTTCAGCATCATTACTCCGATCTTCAATGTCACATGACATGATCCTTCAGAGATAATGATGAGCTGCTTAAGATAAATGTCTTATTATTATCAACATTGAAAACAGTTTTGCTGCTTAATATTTTTATGGAAACTGTGATGTTGTCTTTTCGTGATTCTTGATTGACAGCACTTATTCTAAATAGAAATCATCAGATTATAAATACACTCACTTAAAGGATTATTAGCAACACCATACTAATTCTGTGTTTGAGCCCCTTTCACCTTCAAAATTCTACGTGGCATTGATTCAACAAGATGCTGAAAGCATTCTTTAGAAATGTTGGCCCATATTGATAGGATAGCATCTTGCAGTTGATGGAGATTTGTGGGATGCACATCCAGGGCACGAAGCTTCCCGTCACCACATCCCAAATATGCTCTATTGCGTTGAGATCTGGTGACTGTGGGGCCATTTTAGTACAGTGAACTCATTGTTATGTTCAAAAAACCAATTTGAAATGATTCGAGCTTTGTGACATGGTACATTATCCTGCTGGAAGTAGTCATCAGAGGATGGGTACATGGTGGCCATAAAGGACATGGTCAGAAACAATGCTCAGGTAGGCCGTGGCATTTAAACAGTGGTGGAAAGAGTACTGACAAATTGTACTTAAGTAAAAGTATTGCTACTTAAGTAATAATTTACTTGAGTACAAGTAGAAGTACTGAAAAATAATATGACTCAAGTAAGAGTAAATAAGTAGTTTGCCTAAAAACTACTCAAGTAACTACGTTACAAAGTACTTTAGTATTTTTCTATTTTTTCCCCAAAATGGGGAGATGATAGCGAAATGGAGCGCTAAACACTCTCATGTCATCTGTTTCATTCATACTGAAGGCATAGAAGTATTAAACTTCTGCCTTATATGGATATAATACCATGCAAATAGTGATGTTTTGACTTATGAAACATGAAGACAAACACATTATAGCTATAATATATCTGTGTTTATCAAACTATCATGTATTTTCAAAAGAATTGATGTATGTCTTTAAAGGGATTGCTCACCCAAAAATGAAAATTAGCCCACGATTTATTCTCCCTCAAGTCATCCTAGAAGATATGACTTTCTGCTGTCAGTCGAATACAATCAGAGTTATATTAAAAAATGGCCTGGCTCTTCCAAACTTTATAATGGCAGTGTATGACTGGAGAAAATTTGAAGCCCAAAAAAGTGCATCCATCCATGTTAAAAGTGCTCCACATATAGAGAGCCTAAGTCCCGCCCCTCCGCTTCCGGCTCATGGGACCTTATTCGGAAAAAAATATGAATGGTAGTTAATGGCGAGAGACAACTTATTTTTTTATTCGGCCTGAACTGTGCCCTGAATTACACATATGTTTGTCAATTTATTTAAAAGATAATTCTGAAAGTCAAAAACGTTGCAGTTTGTCATAAAACAGAAGAGTAACGTTTAGTTTTAACTTATGTGAAAATCGCTCAATGAACTACATCTCCCGGGAAGTGAAACAACAAGCAAGATCCCCTGCTTGTGTGTGTGCAGTCTGGTACAAAACACTCAGGCATGACGGCGTAACGTTACGATTATAACGTAAGACTATAGAACACAATGACAGACGTTAGCCTCAGTAAAGTTTGCTCCATTCATTGTGAGAAAATGTGCACCTTTGGGGTTTGTAGTCTTTGTAATTACGTATTTTCACAGTCTTATACCTCAACAGTTTTACATCAAACTAAGACGTTCTTGACTTTAAAATGATTCTTTAATTGACAAACATCATATGTGTAATTCAGGGCACAGTTCAAACGAGATCAAAAAATATTTGTTGTCTCTCGCCATTGACCACCATACAATATTTTTCCGAAATAAGGTCCCATAGTAAAAAAAAAAAAAAAAAAAAAAAAGGGTCCCATAGTGGTCGAACCGGAAGGGGAGGGACCTAGGCTCTCTATAGACTACTAGCTTTCTCTGTTGTCAGGAGCAATTGCTTAATACTAATTTTGAAAAGTAAGTCCAGGTAAGATCATTTGAATTTTTTTAATTTAATTTAATTTTGAAATTAAAAATTAAATTCAAAAACATTTAATTTTTTGAATCATTCATAGAAAGCAAAGAAGGTTAATTGAGACTTGAGGTCCGATAAAAAAAAAAGTATGAAAAACAATAAAACAGTATGAATAAAAAATTCCCAGTAAAAAAAATAAATAAATAATAAAATAAAAATTAAGTGGGGTATGGTTAACATGTTAAATTAAATTATCTTTTTTTGGTTGTAGCCTACCGAAAATGTGCTGGGAGCCCACTGTTGCTATAGGAACGAACTACACTTTTACATGCATCTGATTGACAGATAAATCATGCAATCTTATTTCACTGTTTTTTTTCAGCTTTGTACAAAGCTTGCTTCGTATATTCAGTTAACTTTATTGTTAAACAGGGTGAGCTTTACCATTAATTCAACTGTGTGAATGTATTTTAGACACTTACAGTACATTGATCTCGCTCCGTCCATTCTGCGTCCATGTTATGAGCCGAGCTTTTTTATTTACCTCAACTGCTCAGTGCTCTGGTATTATCAATGGTATGACCCATTTCAGCAGTTGCCATAATTAAATATGAGCAGAATACTCACTTACATTCACTGAAATATTGAAACGTAAGCGCGACTGATTCAAAACGTTCAAAACACGAGCGCCAGTGATTGAATGCCAAAGCGCGGTTTGAACGTCCCGCCCCCCAGCTGAACAGGAGGTTTTGATTGGTTTTGCACCCGAGTCAGACCTGTCTGTTATTGGCTGAAGGGCTTCAGATCTGTCTGTTATTGGCTGAAGGGCTTCAGATCTGTCTGTTATTGGCTGAAGCGCAGGGCTCCACCGCAGTAGTTTTGAAAAGTGTCTGTCAAATGTCAGCTTGCACTGTTGCTCCGTCGGCACCTTTGTCAAAGTACTTTGTACTTTTTATGAAATATAAATGTAAAGAAGTTGAATACTTTATTTTTATTTTACTCAAGTAAGAGTAAAAGTACCACAATTTAATTATACTCAAGAAAGTAGAAAAAATGAAAAAATCTACTCAAGTACTGTAACGAAAGTATTTGTAATTAGTTACTTTACACCACTGCATTTAAATGATGCCCAATTGGCACTAAGGGGCCTAAAGTGTGCCAATAAAACATCCCCCACATCATTACACCACCACCACCAGCCTGCAAAGTGGTAACAAGGCATGATGGATCCATGTTCTCATTCAGTTATGCCAAATTCTGACTCTACCATCTGAATGTTTCCACAGAAATTGAGACTCATCAGACCAGGACATTTTTCCAGTCTTCAACTGTCCAATTTTGGTGAGCTCTTGCAAATTATAGCCTCTTTTTCCTATTTATTGTGGAGATGAATGGTACCCGGTGGGGTCTTCTGCTGTTGTAGCCCATCCGCCTCAAGGTTGTGCGTGTTATGGCTTCACAAATGCTTTGCTGCATACCTCGATTGTAACAAGTGGTTATTTCAGTCAAAGTTGCTCTCCTATCAGCTTGAATCAGTCGGGCCATTCTCCTCTGACCTCTAGCATTAATGAGGCATTTCTGCCCACAGGACTGACGCATACTGGATGTTTTTTCCCTTTTCACACCATTGGCACCAACAACCATGCCATGCTCAAAATTGCTTAAATCACATTTCTTTTACATTCTGACATTCAGTTTGGAGTTCAGGAGGTTGTCTTGACCAGGACCACACCCCTAAATGCATTGAAGCAACTGCCATGTGATTGGTTGATTAGATAATTGCATTAATGAGAAATTGAACAGGTGTTCCTAATCATCCTTTAGGTGAGTGTATATGTACAGTCATTTTTGATCAATTTATGTATCCTTGCTGAAGTTTTTTTTTTTTCAAACTGACACCAAACTTTTCAACAGTATATATAGAGTTGCACCTTCCACAGATCATTTTGTATCATCTATCCTTCTCCATGTCTTTCATACCTCATGACTTTTTTCTGTGGAAAAAAAAAATTATTATAAAAATATCAAAGCTGCTCTTTTACATAAAACGAAAATAAATGCTCTTCATTGGCTGTCAAGTACATTTACAAGATGATATAATGCTTTTCTGAAAAACGCTTTCATTTATAAACCAAAAGTAAATCATCATAAAAAGTGAACATAGAGCCATTTAAAATGCACAGACAGAGCAGGACAGAAACTGAGTCTAACCTTTTAATGAGCCCAAAAGACCCTCACAATAGTCATCATGACATCACTAATCTACAGTTTAATACATATCAAATATAGTGTAAGGTGGAGAAGTGGAAGTCCCACCTTTCACCAAAGCATTGTTGTTAGATTGTATCACTGAAAAAATTTTTTGTAATAAAATTCAATTGTCAAGTTTAAATTACTTAGTTTGATAATCTGTTTCACACACATGTGTCATAATACGAAAAAAAAATGTAAGTCTCTACTTCAGTTTCATTCAATTTCAATCAAATTTGAGCTACATGCACATGAGGAGCTGTTTATGAACAAATAAGATGCATGCCCATCAATCAGGCACAGGCACTGCATATTTCCTTAGACAACTCTACACCAAATCTACTTTAAATGTGACATTAGCATGAAACTAAATGGCAGTATATCTGAGAGATACACAATCTCATTTTCTCATTTGATATTAACCACCATCAATGACACTGCACGGCAATGACAAACAAACAACAGCTAGGATATGATTAGAAAAGAGATAAAAGTTGCATTTATCCGGTATCCCGAAGGGGGCATATAATGTTTCTGTGGTGCTTGGTGCACACTCGTCTCATCTGTGCAAATCCTGTTAAAGTGGAAAGAACTGCCTTTGAGCACATCGAGCCCACAGAGATTTGTCTAGGAGCATGATGGACCACAGTCACCGGCTGACACAAGGCCACCGCGTGAACGTATGCGACAACTAGAGATCACTGCAGCACATCCTCGCGTTCAAACCGTCATCTCTGTGGTCATGTTCTCTGGACTGCACAATGCCCAGGAAAGATCCTTTCATTTCACTACAATATCAGTTTTTTTGTGGTTCTTGTTTTGTCCTTGGATTAAAGTCCTACTGCCTGCAATTTGATGTTTTCCGGGGGTCTCTGCGCACCAGGATCCTTATATCCAACAACGGGAGGGTGGGGATGGGGCTCATTGACGTGTTCCAATTCTGTTCATTCTGTTCCTACCAACTAATTGCATTGGTGTGATTAAATACGCAGATCCAATCTCATTTCTAAATGCTGTAATGTGATACGCTTGCGTGAAGCACAGTGGGGAAAAAAATGGCATTACGCAGAAAATGAGAAGCACCAAATCAAAAGGGAAGCTTTGATGGCTGCTTATTTTTGGCTGTAGTGTAGCCGGGCCGTGGCAGAACATTTCATGTATGCGGTGACTTCTGACTCAGTGTGCACCTCTTATGATTGCTGCCTGCAGCTATTTTCTATAACACAATGGTCTGAGAGCTTTAATTATTTTTGGCCTTGAACAGCTAATATACTTTTAATTGCTTGCCATTTCCCAAGGACCGTTTTATCTCCCTGACGTCTTTCTAGTAAAGTGTTCGTAATTTCGTTGGGGTTAAGCAGACAGAATTTCATCCTAAACCCCATTTAAAACATGAGCGGTAATGAGAGGCAAAGCAACCAAGAGCTGCTCTTTAAA
The DNA here is from genome assembly GCA_030378365.1 of Hybognathus amarus. NCBI lineage: Eukaryota > Metazoa > Chordata > Actinopteri > Cypriniformes > Leuciscidae > Hybognathus > Hybognathus amarus. The sequence goes on from JAQIUQ010000412.1 coordinate 376,668, forward strand.
CAGCACGCAGCTTATTTATGAAAACTGCCGCATCTAGCGTGCTTAGCTGTGCCACAAACCCCCTCTATTACGGCAGATCATGAGAGCGAGCTGTACATGCCAAAAACCAAATACTGATGCCTAACACGTATTGCATTAAGGAGAGCAAATGGAAAGGAGGGGGCTGTTCTGTGATGTCTCCTTCAGGGCCACAGGCATATGTTAAAAGGTACATAGTGGCTATGAAACAATATCTAAAAATAGACCTGATGTTCCTATTCATAATGTGCATCCATTTATAATTACATTACAGGTGTTTAACGTCAGAACACACAGAAACGAGACGCTTTGATTCCTGAAGTCACCAAGAACGTCAAACCCATACGAGAGAAACAGTAGACTTTTTTTTTTACCTGGCAGGAAAATATATTACTATAGTTACTTCATTAATATTTCAATAAAAAAAAAAAGATATATTCAGGGCTGAGTTACAGTTTATTCTTTTAAGTACTGAAGATTTCGAATGGCCTTGGCTGCTCTAATGGCAAAACAAAATATAATTAAGCTTTAACATTAAAAAGCAATTGCTCACTGTCAAAATATTCTTAGGGAAAAATAATGTAAAAAGCACCAACTTTTTAATTAAAAAAGGTTTAAAAATTACATTAGCAGGACAACACGTGTAGTTTTACTGTAAACACGCTTTTGGAAATAAATAGTATACATTTGGCACAGTATTTCATGTATAATCACACGTATGAAAGCATTAACATTTACTTCGAAAATATATACACATTTAATGTGGAATTTGTGGGGGATACTTTTTATAATCATTTTTATCTTAAATAATAAATATTGATATAAGCAAAACAATGCTATATTTCCAGCAGCTGTAGTTGCCAGATATTCATCACACAAATGTAGTGACATTTTAGAGTGTATATTTAGAATACATAAATATTTAAAGAGCCAATAGTACATACAAATGTCTTCGAAACACATATCCATATACACACAATGCCATTTTCACCTTTATTCTTGTGATTTAAAAACATGGGCAGCAACAGCCCCATCCACCACTAGAGACTTGAAAGACAGCTGAATAGCAATCTATTCCCTGAGCTCATTTTCATATTCATTTAGTCACCACCGTCTCTCTGTAGGCCATCTACATATCTCGTCGTGAGACGGCAGAGAGGTGGAATCAGAATTCACAGCACCCATCAGTTCAGGAGGCACATCTTGATCTAACACAATGGCTGCACTGTGCCGCATGTCTGCTATCGGTGCCTTTATCTCTCAGCGGAGCGGCAGGAGACTTCCTGTTCCCCTGCCTGAAGTGCTATCGACTTATAGAGCCGCGTTGGAGTTTGTTCTGTAGATTAGGTGGGTGATTACACCAGGGAGCCACTGGATCCATGTAAAACTATGGCATGTTCAAATGTACTGCCATGCAAACATATCCAAACATACAATGCACATAAATCAGAAAAAAAGTGGATTGCCTCCACTTTTTGGACAAAGGGTGCTTATGTCTAAATGATTTGCTACAAACACGGTTCAGTTGTGGTGTGAGTGGAGAGGGGAGCTTATCCAAAAAAGTGTTTTCCTTGTCCTGTTGGTATGTTGCCAGTGTGTCGCCGCGTTTACACAGTATGTTTCAGATCAACGCGAAAGCTACGAACTGACTTTTCTAAATAGCTGGCATGTTCAAAGATAAAAATATCTCAATTATGGACAGAATTACTGAACAAATGTATATTCTAATTAGCCCTGTTTATCTTCCAACAAGCAGTTTCTCTTCGCGCTCTCTCTGGCTCAGACGAGTCCACCCGAAGCATCCTTATCTCCACACACATACATGCTCAGCCCCATGCGGCAGACAACGGATGGCCTCCTTTCTACGAGGAAAAAACATCTACACAAACAGAAACTACTGCCGCTGCCAAGTTTAAGGACGCAAGTGTAAGGATTATTACCGGTGTCGTCTTCGTTCATGACCCTGGAGTCATTTGCCTGCTCTGTACCATGAGACATTCGTAAGTCGGAGGACACAATCATCACATACAAGACAAATGTTTACTATGCCTAACACAGCTTCGTGTATCCTGAGGAGGTACTTCAAGAAATAAATCATCCAAAAATGATTTAATTACTCTAATGTTGTTTCTACAAGAAGAAATTTGTTATGTGCTGGTTGCTCTTTGCCATGCAATTGCAATGAATGAGGACCCATCTTTCAATGACACAAAAGCATAATGAATTATTAAAGTGATCTATAAGTCATGCTTTATATTTCTAGTAAAGAATAAATACATTTCAATGTAAGAAATTAAGTTATAAACTGATATTGCCCTCAAATAAGCCATTTTGAAGTTTGAGAAGCTGGGGTTGGATTCAAAAAACAAGAGTAAAATTCCTCTTAACTGCCATAATTAGGGCCCTATAAAATCCATTTTATTTTTTCCCAAATTCCATTTTATTTTTTCCCAAATTCATTTTTTTCCGTTTTAATTTTTGCAAATTCCGTTTTTTCCGTTTTAATTTTTGGGAATTCATTTTTTTACCCTTTACTGTTATTTTAGTTGTAAAAAGAGTGTGCTTTTTATTCCGTGATCGCAGAAATTATAGGGCCCTACATAATAGTTTGTATTTCCAAAAACATTCATTAGGAATGTTTTTGAAATGTTTTAAACAAGATGTTCTTAAGAAGAAATTTCTTAATAATTGCACACTCAAAAGGTACACTATGTAATGTTTGGCCCTCTAGCAGTTAAAAACAGATCTGCATGCATTTTTTGGAAGAACCTTGTTTTGTTTGTGCTTTGGCGCGCTATGACACTGCGGACGAATATGGTTTTCCTACTGCTCATAAAATATTCACTACTAGGCTTAAGAGAAATAACCAGTTTATATGGAAATGATCTCAAGTGGACCATATACTGTAGCTCAAGACAATTTATCTGTTCAATGAAACACCTTCCTCACCTGTTGAGTAATAAAAACGTCATCTCCACATCGCTTTTCAAATACCTCGCCAATCGCCATCTCCCAAAATCCAAAATATTAGGGGTGTAATGATACACGCATTCATAGTGAACCGTGGTTCGTTGGACCATTTTTCCTGCAGACCAAAATTTCGTTACTTCAAATGTAAGCGCGTTCGCGCGTGGCAAGCACGCTCATAATGTAAGAGACGCTGGCGTGACCACAACATTGCCCAACATCAAATGGCAAATGTAATGTAAGCGGAACAAAACTGAGATACTCGTTATGGTGCTTTTATGGTGGCTCGTTACGCACGTTTAGCAGTTTGGACCAATGCAACGCGAGCCGATCTTAATCAAGCAGCACTGTTACTACACAGCCAAATCCAGTAAAGAAAACATCTGAATTCTCCACTGAAGTAATGCGAGTAACTGCGAGATCTAGCGAGAAACATTCACATTTCACCGTTATTAACGGATCAAACCGCGCTGACGTGGAAACCAGGAGAAACAGTTGTGCCATGAATTAACTATCCAGTGTCCACAGATCAGCAACATTCACCATGGATTCACTGTGGTAACACTAACTGTTACCATCAAAGTTTGGCAGCCGGTTATTGTAATATCACGTCGGTTTAATTTTAATATTATGAATACAATTGCTGCCCTCAAATGTTAATCTGAACTAAAATAAACCTTTGTTTATAACTACTACATTATTATATTTAATTTTGTCCAAGGAGCTGTTTTTGTTTTAAATGCTCCTGAGAAAAGTCAAGTATAGCTCCATCATTGCTCAAAGTAAAAAAAAAAAAAAAATACTTTATGATGTTAGTTTTAATAAAAATATAATTAAAGATATTAAATCAAGGAAATTACTCTGGCATTTTTTTCTTTTTCTGTATTGGAAACGTTTCCGAACCATACCGTACCGAACGGTGACACAAGTGTATTGTATTCGAACCGAACCGTGAATTTTGTGAACCGTTACACCCCTACGAAATATGTGCACATTTGTTTTCTCCATGTAATCCTATCTTGCTCGTTGTGAAAACTAACCTATGCCACCCGTTCCCACACCATACACACATCAAAGTAGACAACTTTTCTCTATTTACAGATATGACGAGGCACGCATGGGAGAGTGATGCATGTACACAGTTTCCCTTGAAAACCACTCAATCAGGTCTAAAATATAAGCACTTATTATAGGTTTCCCATAGGATGGGTTGATAATATATTAGACATGAACATGCTAAAGTGGATGTTAAGACTTAATTTACTTAAATTTCAGTCTTTTCCACACATAAAGTGTATTGAATGTATTGAATAAATGGACAGATTTTATGATTAATGAAGATTTTGAATACTCCAGTCCACAGTTATTGTATCTTCAAGAAAAAGAGTGACCAGTACATTATCCCATTTTTTATTTTCTTTTGTGAACAACGGAATAAATAAAGTCACAGCATTTTGAAACAACATAAGAGTGAGGAAATTATGACAGAATTTTCTGATTTTGCTTTGTTAAACCTACAAAACACAAATTGGAACTAAAAATATCAGAGCTGTCAGTGGATAAAAATAGATAATAATGACTAATGCCATCATTTTCTTCAGTTCTTTTGTAGGGAAAGAGACTCTTTCAAGAGACACAATATCTATAAAAACTTTTTGAACAAAAACTCACTTTTATGGCTTAATGCCACTTAACAGAAGACAAAAAAGGTAACAAAACACTGCCTGAAACAACCCAAAGCTAATGATGGTGAAAATAATGTACATAAGTCAATGTAAATACATATCTTACATGTTTTTTTAAAGTAAATCCCAATAGTGAATATGAATGCAGCTACCATAACAATCATTTCTAATTATTACAACAGCAGCTGCTTGACAGTGTTGCAAAAGCAACCAACAAAGCAAAAAATTCTGGCAAAGTCTTGGAAGGCCATGGCTTTTTTTGATGTCACAGAAGGCGGCGACTCATACCTGGCAATTGCCTCTCAAGTGAACCATGCACCTCCAGAAAATGGCCATTTATCAGAAACAAATGAGATGTCATAGGTCAGAACAGCACCCAGGCCTTGCATCCTCCACAGGCGTGCTATTTGTCACACCAAATGAGCAAAACAACAGGCTCTGCAGAGACCACTGCGAGGAGAGCCTCTCCAATTAGTCAACTGATACACCACTGCTGCTATCGCCATCAGCGAGCCAGTCGGCAGAAAATGGTTTCCTTTTAAAACTTCGCTGTCGTCGCGTACAGAGCTGGGATTTAATTAAATACACGCAAGCTAGACTGAGAACATACCAGCTACATACAAGCATCTGTGGCATAATCACTTTTGGCCAACTCTGCCATATGTGTGCTGAATTACTCAACTATGCTATGAAATAAGCCACCAGAACAAAAAAGCTCGAAATATTCATTAAAGAATGGATTTTTTTTTTAACCGCTGCAAAATAGATTTAAGCATAGCCACCACATTTCAGGAAAACACTGACACATCATGTAGAGGCTAATTTGGATTATAATTATCCGAAAAAACGTGCTGCACAAATTGGCACTGTTATTTCAAAAGTCCTTGGAAGTGCAACAAATGAAATAGAGGGAGAGAATGAGCCAGGATGAAATAAGCCAAGTCACTGATGCGGTGTTGAGGGAAGCTTTTATTCTCCACAAATCTCAAGATTTCATTGTTTCTCATGTTCCAAGAATTTCAAGGATTTTTTAGTCTATGAAGGTGATTTGACTTCCACAGTTAAATGCCATGGTAATAAACATGACTATGAAAGCCAGTGAGAATTGTGATGATATTTTAAATGGGTGGATTGGAAAACAAGAACAAAAAAAGTCTTTAATAAAAATTTTGTATTGAGTTGCAGCCCTATTTCTGCTTTGATCACTACAAAATATACGTAAAAAATAAATTATATATATATATATATATATATATATATATATATATATATTGCTTTTTTGCTTTTCAATTGCCTCACAGTAATGTAGAACAGGATGCAGAATGGCTACTTGAATTTGAGAAACAGGTCTTTTATGTACATAGAAAAAGTCTTAGACCTTTGAGTTCAGCTCATGAAAAATGGGCGCAAAAACAAGTGTGTTGCGTTTATAATTTTGTTTAGTATATGTGAATGCACCTATAGAAATTGTATTTAAAAAAAATTGACAGACAGACGATAGATGGATAGATGGTAGACATATTCGGTAATGCGCTGAAATCGAGCCCGTTCTCATCCTTTAGCGTCACATAAAGCGCTTTATGACAAAACGGCGCTATACTACGCACATGGTACCCTTTATCGTTTATATAACACGCGAACTCAAGGCGTCATAAATCCTTTAGCGTAATATGAGACTACCCTACCCTACCCCACACCTAAACCTAACCATCACAGCGCGTGTTATATAAACGATAAAGGGTACCATGCGCGTAGTATAACGCCGTTTTGTCATATAACGTTCTATATGACGCTAAAGGATGAGAACACGTTGGCTAAATCGCGGTAATGATATATGCACGATATTGTTGTCACGGGGACTTCAAAATACTGTGAAAAATAATAGATCCGAAATAAGATTTTTAGAATGTGCAAAACACGTACGAACTCTAATGTAAACAATCCCCACATGAACCGTAAAACTTCAAATAGTAGCCGAGACCCAAATAGACGCCTGTCTCTTTTACACGCCTGGTGTGGCTACTGTTTTGGGTAAATAAAGGCCAGTCTCAAATAGAGGCCGGGTCTGTTTTTTTAGTTTAGGGTTGTATTTAATCTTCTTAAACCAGTCAACCGTCTGCTTTTTGGTAAATTTTTTGTCCCGTCAAAGCCTTTTTTGATCGGTGAGTGATGTAGAGTAGAATGACTATTGCGCTTGACCAGCAGAGAGAGAGAGAGAGAGAGAGAGAGAGAGAGAGAGAGAACCCCGGCAATGCACTCACACTCTCACGTCTTCAAATAACACAAATAACACTCGCGCATATTATGTAAAATCAATTGAAGCGATAGTAAAAGGTCAGAAGACCGCGGAAGACCACTTCACGTGGAGCATTTGGAGATTTTTAGAGATTAGAGACTCTAGCCCTACACTCAATGAACAACATCTCAACACTAAATTATAAAGGCCGGTCTATATAGACGCCTGTCTCAAATACAAGCCGGTGCAGTTTGACGATTTGGGAAAATAAAAGCCCAGGCTATTATTTAAAGTTTTACAGAGTCTAATGTAAACAATCCTCACATGGAGAAGCAGCATGGCAAAAGAAGGAATGCTGCCAACAATTTATACCCAGCAGGGCTGCCAACTCTCACTCATCCAACGTGAGACACGCAATTGACACCTTTCACACGCTCTCACGACACACATCCATTTTCTCACGCAGAGAAAAATCGCGGAACAAAGAGGACACGGAGACCGACAGACAAGACATAGCAGATTACTTTTGATATGAAAAAATATATCAGCTCTCAGGTTCTGTCCATTTTATTACGAAATTCAGATACCATTTTGGCACTTGTAAATGTGACCTGACAGATCGCTGCGCCTCAGTTTAAGTAAACCTGTTACTTTTTATTTAAAGATACAATAAAACATACCGAAAGGTATACATAATATTCGATCGATCAGTGTTTTTTTAACCACGGAAAGGTCAATAAAACTGCAGGAGAACAGAGCATTACATTTACCTCTGGAAATTTAATAAATTTAATGTTAGTTAACTAGAAAAAATAGCTATAGAGAGGAGTATTTTGCTAAATATGTTCATTATATTACATATCTTAATAATATATGTTTACTTGTCATTACATAATTGTTATTATAATGAAAAATGCATTATTTTTAATTTCTCTCTGTATGTTTACAGAATGGGCTCTTTGCACAGCGGTATTTCCGGTGAAGGTCTAAGGATGCTCGATAACTTCCGCCGATCGTAGAGTCCAATACAATACCGAGAATTTATATTGAATTTTAAACTCCATGGTTATCCAACAGACACCTCTTGTTGTGTTTATGCTTCTTTTTAAAATTATATTAAACATAACTATAAATAAAATTACATCTAAACGTATGAAAGTTTCGGTTCAAAGATGGGAGGACAGTAAATTTTGAAGACTCTGCCATAATCCCATTTCACCGGTTTTCCTCCGCTTTAATCTCCCCAACCGGACACGGATGAGCATCCTTGCGTCAAATGCGGAACTTATGCGTGCATATAGCCCATTATGTGTGATTTTTTTTTTTGCGAAAAAATTTAATGCAGGTTATCTACTGTAGCCTACCAAATATTTATCAAGATTGAAATCAAATGCAAGAATTTAATTGAAATAGTTATCAAATGTTTTGACAATCACAATTACACATTGTGAGGCAAGTTGTTGTTTTTCAGATACCCCCAATCCATCCGTTTCTTTTGTGCAATTTAAGTATCGTGATAATACCATATCAAGTGATAAAAGCTCAATCAATCGCAGCATGAAAATTGTATACCGGCACATAACTATGGATCGATGCTGGATAGACGGATAGACCGACAGAAATAATTTCCATTTGAAAACATTAAACTAGACAAGATATTTTACTGCAAACCCAGATTTTACAATGAATGGGGAAAAGTGCCTTTGTGCTTCATGAAAGTTGAGCTTGTCCTTCACAATTGTGTCCTAAGCTTCATGCGTTCCACAGCCAGGCAGACGTCTGCAGACAGTGAACACTGTTAACAATGTGGGGAGCTGTTCTTGGCACTGCACAGCCATGACACTTTGCCCACGCACTCTCTCGCACACATGCTGTCCGCTCATTTAGTGCTGGTGGGGGAGGATACCTTGGGTTTGAATGTCAAAGAGTCAATGTATACAAACAAGTCTGGAAAATTGATGATGCTTGTGTATGCATGTGGTCTGTAAAGAATATTAATATTCCCTGTGTCCATTCTATATTATTTTAAAATAGGTCTGCTGGACTTTGAAGGTGGAGAGAGGAGGGGTGGATACCGCTGTCTGTAAACTCAAACTGTAGATGACATTATTAATCTCAATTTAGGAACTCTGTAAATGTGCATTGAGCTGCGACAAGAGGAAGCGATACAGTAGCAGAGCTCCTCCCAGCAGGGTGTTCTCAGATTAGATTACATATAGCCTGTGCGTCCCCAGCGGCGCATTTAAGTGACAGAAGTCCGTTGGCGTTGACCTTTTATACAGATAGCCAAAAGTTAGCTGTTAGATGCTCGCCATTACACCCTAAAATCATCCTGGAGCAAAAAAAAAAAATATTTTTGTTGCAGCAGCCAGGCAGTTTATGGAGGGCGATTAAGAGCAGTTTTCCTCAACTGGAAGCGGATTCCCTACACTGGGGCCAATGGTCTGCCAAAATGGCTGTAAGAGGATGTCTAGCATCTGCAATGTTTGCAAAAACGAAACAAGGCTGATAGTCAGTGGATTTTTAAGGACTAGGAGTCTTTTTCAGTAATAATAAGGCATGCAATGACAGCTGTCACCGTTCCACTTATTGAGTAAGTGTAAGCCTAGTTGCATAGGGGAGCAGCCCACCATGATGGGAAAGATGTCACTGAGTAAAGAAGATGCAATTAAAGGCTCACCTGAGAGAAAATGAGTGCCGGTGTCTGGACGGGCTGTTATGAACATTCACGTGCTGTGTATTAGAGATAAAAAGGTCCATCAGAAATTCTCTCTGAAAAGGCAGGAACAATCACCATGAGGATTATGATATTCATTAACATAATAAAATAAACAAATGAAATCTGTGGGGCATTGAAATTATAATCCACATCAATGGCTTTTCGGAGCATTTTTATCCTCACAGAGAAGACCATAAAGTGTTAAATGATCAGTGTTGGCGAGTAGTTAACTACAAGTAGCGAAGCTACTAACTTAACTACATTTTTCAGTAGCTTGGCAGTAGCTCAGTTGCTTTTTAAACAGTGTAGCTTTTCCAGTAGCTAACTACTTTTTGCAGGAAGTAGCGGTGTAGCGCGAGCAAAAGCTACATTGCTACATTGTCGAGCCTGCGTGAATCAGCGCGATGCAAGGATATTCTTCTTCTTGTTAAATTACAAACTTATTTTTTGCCATTACCGCCACCTGTTGTTTAATCACGCATCTTGCGGCTAACGGTTCACTGACGTACAGAAGTGGGTTGACACACCCATATTATGATTGTATAGCAAGATGTGACGGCAGATTTGGAGGATGGAGAAACAACTAATGTTAATTACCCATGGCCTCATTTGTCCAAGTTCAATCAGTATTTTTGAGAAAATGTTCTACATGCAATTTACGTTGGATGTATATTTCGTTCTTGCAATGTTGTAGGCTATTTGTTGCAATTTTGACAAACAGTCTGAGATATTTGAGTGTTGTGTGTAATAAAACAATACTCTTTGAAATCGTAATTGCATTGCCTTGTTTTAAACACTAAATATTTTACTTAAAACATTCCTCAGACACTTATTCAGTTATTTATAATATACGTTGTTCAAAAAGCAAAAGTAGTTTCAATGTAGCTAGCTACTTTTTGATAGTAACTTGTAGTGTAACTAGCTACTTTTCTAAACGGGTAGCTTGACTGTAGTTAAACTACTTTAACTTACGAGAAGCTTGTAGCTCGTCAAACTACAGTTTCAGAGTAGCTTCTCCAACACTGTAAATGATGCTACAAATACACCATAAAACCTGATATACAGGCATGTGTATGCCAAAAGAACAGCCTGTACCACAAGTTGGATGTAAACGGAGAGGTCTAGCTTTGCGTTCTCTTGATCAGTCACCTTTACGAATCCCATTTTCACCCATAGATGTCAGGATTATCTTCACTATCTCCCTGACACAGTTTGTTTCTGTTTACACTGTCATGTGGCGTTTTATGTGCTGTTGTATTGTGCATATTGATATTTCACACCAACACAGTCCTCTGAGTTGTCACAGGTTGCATAACATTCATTCTGGCTGATACACTGCCAATTCTGTTCTGGCACAGGCCTTCGTTGCCCATGGCAAAATAAACATCAAAACCTCACCATGCACGCCAAACCCAAAGAGATTCAGGAGCGACCTCCGCGGCTCAACGTGGATGAGGATGAAGCCAAAGAAGCAGATTTAGAATACATCACAAAACCTCTGATGAAAAAGAATCTCCTCTCAAAGGGTTTTACCAGCCAGCCATCCACACTGGGGTTTGGAGGAACACATCGTGTATCAGGCGCAAACTGAAGTTGAGAGTGAAGAGAGAAAATATTGCTAAAAAAAATAAAGCATGATAAAAATAACTCCAGGAGCACTAGAGGAAAACCTGATTCATGTCAAACTGCTGGATAATAATCCACACACCACAATTTCAACAGATGGGATGATGTCTATTGGGACCTGAAATGTAAGGCTTCATGGAGAAATGGCTGAGCACATTAGAGTTAATACCCACCTGATATCATTTGTGATCTCTAAGTACCAGTTGAAAAGCTCCATGACAGGTAACGCCAACATCTGCTCCTCAAAGTGCTCACAGACATCCATACTACTGTAGCCATCCATTGAATGAGCCAATCACAACAAGCGACAACAGCTTGAACCCTTCAAGACACGTCTCCCACGCCAATGTCAATCACATAGGCAAAAATGCCACACAATTCCAGCCTCGCTGTTGCTTTTTAAACAGAAAATGTATGTTGTCTTAAGGAACGGCATCTGCATAATACCCCATAATCCTGTGAATCCTGCAAACGTCTGTCTGACAGCAACATAGACAGAACCCGCAGGAGAGGTTTAATCAAAGGTCAGGACAGAATCTTAACACCGTTTACCAGCATGGCCCAATCCCTCATTTGGTGCAGCGCCAAATCCCAACTCCGAGGGGAAATGTGATTTCAAATGACTTATTGTACAGTGCATGCTGATGAGAAACTAATGTCATTAAGAGAATATGCGAAAGCAATTGTTCGATGCACTTTTATGGGAAGAAAATTTTTCATCTCTGTTTTGACAGCAAACAAAGGCACGTCAACTGTTTATGACCATTTATTAGGGCTGGGTAATAATTATCGATTTCTCAATATTAATCGATTCTCTTTTTACGAACCAATATCGATTCTTAAATCTCAAGAATCGATTCAGTCATATCTGTTTCATTTGAATTAATGGAACATTGTATTGCGGCTGCGCGCATCCAAAAAAAAAAAATCGCAAGAATCTTTGTCCTTTGTTACTATTGATATGAAACAAAGTCTCAATTTTCAAATTACGTCCATTTTGTTTAAGAAATTCAAAAACATAAATAACGTTTTGGCGCTGTGGCGTGAGATCGGCTCTGGCGCAGCTCAAGAGAAGCAGCAGCGCTGATCTTTCTCCTGGCTTAATATTAGTTACTCCGCCTTAATAATACCAGTTACAGCGTGAAATAAACATGAATGAGCATCTGAAAGTGTGTTAAAAGATAGAGTACAACTTATGAAATCCGTATCATGTCACACTGATTCGCTTAATCAGCGTTTCAACAGCATTACATATGCATTATAATCTTAATGTTCTTCAATATTTAATGCATATTTAAATATAATCTGGCAAGTTTTTATGACAGCCACCATTTAAATGTTTATATTTCATATAGGGGTGTAACGGTACACAAAAATCACGGTTCGGCACGTACCTCGGTTTTCAAGTCACGGTTCGGTACGTTTTCGATACAGCAAAAAGAAAGAAATGCCAGAGAAATTTCTTATTTGTTTAAAGAAAAAATATTTTTAAATAAGTTTGAGTTTTCCTAGATCTTGAAACTTTCATGTTTATAAATGGGGGTCATCTTTGAAGGATGAACAAATAATGTTTTGGTCATCACATTAAAAATAACATTTAAATATATATTTATTTATATAATATGTATATAATGTATATTAATATTATATATGAAGTGCTGGAAAAAGATGTGTTAAGTACTTGAAAGCATTTCACCATTCCAGCCAAACTGGTTCCAGTTAGTGTTACTATATTAAATCCATGGTGAAGGTTGCTGGTCTGTGGACGTAAAGCATTACTAGTTCATTCACGGCACAATGTTTATCCTGGTTTCCACGACAGCGCTGTTTGATCTAATAGAGATCTACGGTTAATAACGGAGAAATGTGAATGCATCTCACTAGATCTCGCAGCGATGTTATTACCTCAGTGGCGAATTCAAATGTTTTCTTTACAGGATCTTTTAGCGATGTGTGGTAACAGTGTTGCTTGATCGAGAGTCGGCTTGCGCTGCTCAGATGTTGCTGGTCCGAACTGATAAACGATCCGTGAAGCACATAATGAGTAGCGCAGTTTCGTTCTGCTTTCATTACGCTTGCCATTTGATGTTGCGCAATGTTGTGTTGGCCGCGCCAGCACGAATTTTGCCGGCAGGAAAAATGGTCCAAGCAACCGTTCGGTTTGTATGCGTACCGAACCGGAAGCCTCGAACTGAAACGGTTCAATACGAATACATGTACCGTTACACCCCTAATTTCATATAATCTTCTTATTATAAAAATAAATAAAAGTGAAATTTAAGTGTTTGTATAGCTACAAAACCGTTAATTATTACCTTCATATTAGGCTAATAAAGCCTAGTAGGCTACAACTAGACTCCCATAGTTTACAGCATTATTTAAGAGATTTGATTTCCTTGAGAAAATTTGCCATTTATTGTAACTGATATCCAAAATAATCAATATTGAATCTAATCGGAATCGAAATTGAATTGGAATTGCAAACGAATCGAAAATCAAATCGAATTGGAAAATTTGTGTCAATACCCAGCCCTCATTTATACCTGTGCAAACGGATGGAAAACTTTGATTTGCCTTCACATGCAAACTATTATTCAGACTGTCATAGCAATACTGATGACAGACAGATGGAGTGCTTGTTTTGCACTCAGGAAAATGCAGCTTTACACCGACCGTATTTACTAAATAAACTTTGCTTATTGCTTGCGCTGGTCACCCTACACACAGCCACCCTCCTTTTCTTTCGGGCTAACCCCTGAACTAACCTGACTCCGCCAGATGGATTTGCTCCGCATATCCATCTGGAATCTTTGCATTGAAGAAGTTTTGGTAAGGGGTGAAAATACTGGTTAGCTGATTGGCCTATGTTGGTGATAGACGGGCCAAATCAACCAATCAGATCAACGAAGCACATGACGTACTAACTTGCTGCTGCAGGTAAAGGCTCGTTAGCTCAGCAAATAAGCAACATGTCGGCAAAGGATATTTGCCGTTTATGTAACTACAATTTGCGAATAAAAGGCACCATTTCAGCTGCCCGGTCCATATTTCACAAGAAGGATGCAAGAGAAAAAAGCATTAGCGAGCGGCTAAAAGAATTAGGACTACCGCTGTCTGAAAATGTTTCTAGATCGCGTTGCTTCCGCTTGATTGCGTCACATCTCAACCCGCCTCAAAGCCAACGCTGATTGGACGTTCGTTTGGTGAACTGCTCCCAAATTTTCTTTAACGGAAAGTATCCAGACTGATCTGCGAGTGAAACCTTGAAAGCTCGCGGAGATCAGGATGGTCTCGACGAGGCTACCCCTGAACTGGTTTTCTTCCAATTCAAGCTGCTTAACATAAAGACTCTTCTGTTTTACAGCTTTCACTTACGATTGAGGACAACAGGCAATTTTCACTCAGGCACCTCGAGCCACCGCCCCCTGTATCAGAATGAAGATGGACGGTATGGGCAAAGCGCAAACATCTGGAAATCCTGAAGAGATAGTGGTACTTTTACAAGATTAAATAGACCACATTTAATAACATTTTACTGGGGAAGACTAATGTTTCCTTTCAAGCGCATTAGCATTTTGATAACCAGCTGAAGACTTTTCTTCCATTTGCGATAAGGAGAGAATGCAAGGCCGCATAGACAGCATGAAATAATTGGCACGCCGCATGTGAAAAGTCAGCATTTAAAAAGGAGAGGGAGTAGAAATAAGGAAATAATAAAAAGAAGGTGGAAAAAAACACATTTTCAGGTAGATGAGAACCGAGGGAGTGCTGATTCTAGAGTTCAGAGAAGGTTCGCTACAGCTCAGAGTGATTTCACAATTTGAGCAGTCCTCTATGTTGAATAAGTGTCTGAACTAATTATGTAAAAAAAGTAAAAAAAAAAAAAAGCCATGCCTCAGCACTATGCTCAGAGTTAGCCTGATGTATTGCCCTGTACTTCCACTGAATACAAAAAGCTTGAGAGCCCCTACCTCATACGTTCGCCCTGATGTCTAAAATAAGAGGTAGTGTAGTCTCAATCCGTTATCATGCTTCTCAAAAAAGCCTTCAGATTGCGTTATGGTGTAAACGAAAAAGTAAAGCAATGACTCATCTGACCTATGAGTAAGGCTTGGTGTAACACACCATGGTAAAGCCTCTGGCGGATTTAAAACACATGAGTGTAGCCGTGCCACGGGGTGTTGGTGACTGGTCTGACAAAACCATGCTGTGTGAAATCACTTTGAATTATCACTGTTATCATCACCAGCAGGACCCAACCTCAGAGTACCTAAGGACAAAACGCCCAACATTCAGCTATGAGATCTTGATGTCCATGAAGAATGACGTGATTATTAACCCTTCCTCAAAAAACAAAAGCCTAAACAAATACGAGGAGCCAATTAAATAATATACACACAAACACTAATTAAAGGAGATGTTTAGCACGCCACTAATGCCCATCAGCGCTGGTCCCGTCAAGACCCGGGGTCTGAACATGGTGGCGTGTTTTTCTTCACTTAACTGCTAATGAGCTATTGACCTACAAAAGTTAAAATTTTCTTAGTGATGAAAGCATCTATCGATGACTCATGATGAATCAGGCAAGATTCGAGTTACCCTCAGGATCTAACTGATATAACTTTAAATGAGAGCTCTATTTGTTGCCTAAACAAAAATCTATGTCAAGTCAAGTAAGTTTTATTTGTATTGCGCTTTTCACAATATACATTATTTTAAAGTAGCTTTACAAGAATATTATGACGTTAATGTTTAATTAACATTGTGATTTTATTAAATATCTTAACATCTTCACACCTTGTATAGTCACATTTAGCAGATTAGAGCTGGGTTATTGTTTATACAACAATATAAACAAATCAGGATATAACAACAAATTGCTATATATTCTATATCCCTTTATCTATGTATGTAAGAAAGTTTAGCTGCATATTCTTAAATATCAAACTTTTTTTATTTAAACATTTTTTTTTATTTAAATTCATATGTTGTCTTAATTCCGTCAATTTATCCTTAAGTATCTTTCAAAATGTCATATATCATACAACCAAAGCGTAACACTTTATTCTAAGGTGACGTATTTACACTTTACTTACTACATGTACTTACTATAGTAATAACAGTAAATTATATATAATTACAAGTAACTAACCCTATACCAAAACCTAACTGTAACTGCAGGTAAATGTAGTTAATAAATATTACTCGGTACTTATTTTTAGTAAGTATACCTCACCCTAAAATATAGTGTAACTAACCAAAGCTATTTCATTTCATTTTTATTGTCCACAATGTGGAAATTTGCCTTTGGTCTCATAAAAACAACAATCAAACCAACAACAACAACAACAACAACAAAGACAACAAGAACAACAGCACTACCACACAGACATCTGCAGGGCAAAATGCAGCACAGCAGTAGCAATTATGTTACAGTGCATCAACGAGACTTGGTGTTCAACGTCCGGATTGCATTAGGAATAAAATAATTTTAAAGATGTTACGATTTGACCTAGGTACTTTTTAACGTCTGGCAGAAGGGAGAAGTTCAAACTCTTTATTGAGTGGATGATTAGGGTCTTTTGCTATTTTAAAAGCTGTTTTCCCGAGGACTTCCTCGTACATGGAATTTAGTTGTTTCTGACTTGTCCCTATGATTTTTGAAGCGAGGTTTATATTCTCTGCAACTTGCTTCTCCCTTTTACGTTTAAATACCGTACCACATCACCATGTTAAAAGTTAGAATACTCTCTATAAGATTCTTGTAAACTATTTCCATAATGGGCTTGCTCACTCTAAAGGAGTTGAGCTTGCGCAGTATGGAGACGTTGTTTAATGTTTAAAATTAAAATTGAAATCTGTAATGTCTAAATGTTAAATGTCAAAATGTTTCAGCTATTAAAGAAGAGTGTAATTTCAGCGATTCCATTTCTGATTCTTATCGATTCCAAAATGGTCAAACATTTAAATATCAAACATATTTATTCTGTGTCATGGACGCACACACACAAAATAGAGCCCGAGTGATAAAGGATTTTGAAGGCCGATACGATACAAATATTTTGGGGTTTTAAAATCTTAATGATATTCCGATATATTTCAGAAAATGATATTCCGATATATCGGCAGATATTATTATTATTATTTGTATTATTATTTTTTTTTTTTTGAAACGCGCAACAAAACATTAACAGATTTCCCTAACATAGTTATTTGTAGTTATTTATGAGTTTTAACAAAAATAATATGATAAAGCATGTTTCTTTTATTGTCACAACAATGGAACATCAAAATATATTAAAGTCTGGATAAATAAAATAATAATTAGTCCCTACATTGCCTTATAAGCTACCTAATAATACAAGGTCAGCTTGCTTATCCTTTTACCTGCACTTTTTAAATTCTTTAAACCATTTTCAATTATCAGTTGACCATCAGTAAAAATACATTTTCAATATAACAGGCCAAGGAGAGATGATTGAAGCGTGTTTCGATCCGTTTTTATTTTTGGAATATTCATTTATCGGCCATTATAACTGCCGATCCCGATTGGAAAATGCCTAATATCGGCCGATAAAATCGGTCTGGCTCTAACACAAAAGGTTAGGATCCAAGTTCAGTGGTTTTATTGGGGCAAACCAAAATCCTGGCAAGGTTCATCCAGGCAAGGTTCAAAATCCATTAAAAGCAGTCCAAAAAACAACCACCAAACCAGACAAGAACGCCAAAATGCAGTTGACATAAAACAAGGACTCGACGACAATCACAGAAACAAACAGGAAATGTATACACACAGATACTAACAAGGTGACGGGAAACAGCTGTGTGCAATAATCAATGAGTGACAAACAGGATGATGGGAAATGTAGTTTGAGTGAAGGACACGGTGGTGGAAAAGGACCTCTGGTGGAAACCCAGGGAAACACAAACCAGACACTGTGACATTCTTTTAGCAAAACATTAAGTTGCAGTTGATACCATGGCATGAACAAATGTAAAGTGCCAAAAGAACAACTAAATGAACTAATAAGAACAAATAAACAAATTACCAAAAGCAGCACAAATAAATACAACTAAACAAAGTTCAGAAATTGAAATCAAATAACATTACATAGTTTTATTTGTGCCACAAGTGCAACAAAAGGATGACCAGAAGGATTTTTTTTTAAATTATCTACAAGAGATTGTCATAATGTGATAAAAAAATATGTAACGGGCATTACAAATGGTCTAAAGGGGATGGGAATTCTGCAGAGGAGATATAATCTTGCACAACACCGGACAAATTCTACTTAGGTCTAATTAAATCACTGTTTTGTTTGGCCATCTAGGATTTCATTTAACACAGATTAAAACAAGCATTTGGTGAAAGGTGTCACCAAATCTTCATCCCTTTATCCTCTCTTAATGGTTTGGCGATATAGAGATAGAGATTTAACTCTGCCGTGAACATAATTTCAATTACATTAAAAATGTCAACACAAATAACTGTGCCAGCATGAGATCTACAACTGAGATACTATGTGCTGGGGTGCTTTATAGGAGGATAATGCAGGTGCTCAATGCTAATGGCTTTGAGCACTACAATCCACGGCCAATTAAGATTTGCAAATGCAGTGTTTATCAATGCAAACAGAGTTGGGATTAAAAACAGATTATCCTGAAATTCATTGCCACAAGGGCCAACATACACCATTACATTCCAATAAACTGGTTTCTTCTCCAGGCCAATAAGCATCTCCCTCCCTGAGGCTATTAAGCAGCTATTCTGTTCAGTCTTCTTCATTCACAGACCTTCTACAAGCAGCAGTATCGATTGCACTGGAAACCCTTAATAACCCAGGACAACAAACAACCAACATGGATACTTTCTTTCTTGAAACTGCAGTTACAGTTCGCCCTCTGGGATTACACAATAAATCACTTGCTTATCGCCTAGCACTAGGCTTCTTGGTTGGTACATCACATTAATGAGATTCGTCACATGTCTTTGCTTTTAAATCTCTATCATGCACTGATAGAAAAGACCAGATTTGATAAACACCGTCTAGACTGCATTCTCAAACAGACTGCTTTAAAAACCTTTATGTTATAATAGAGAGGGTTAAACAGTTCTGTGTGGAAGAAGTCAATGACAAACGTCATTGTCAATGCAAAGCTTATCCGTCATGTTCTCTCTGGAAATAACTGAGTATAAAGAATATAAATGTGACTAAAGTATCAAAATTAAAAGGTCAATTCATATTATTTTCATGTATAAGCTTCCCCTTTTGCACACTCTAAAAAATGCTGGGTTGTTTCAACCCAATTCAGATTAAAAATGTAATTAAAAAATTTACAGTTGAAAGTGAAAGTTGAAGTTTGAAATTACATTTTTAACCCAACATTTGGTTTTGTCCATATTTACCCAAATTTGGGTTAAAACAACCCAGCATTGTTTCAGAGTGCAGGATTAACCCATGTCTTTCCTCCACATAACATCCTTTGCTTCATATAATTTTCCATATTTCTCCACATCCCATGTAAATTTAACATTGTGAAACAAAATCAAATGCCTGGTACCAATTTGCTCAAAAAATTGAATGAGCAGGCCAGTTACAGGTTATTTTCAAATATATCTTTTACCATTGAAAAAAAATGTAAAAAAAATAGGACTGTCAAACGATTAATCGCATCCAAAATAAAATAAAAAGTTTGTGTTTATGTGGGTGCACTGTGTATAATTATTTTGTAGGCCTATATATATATATATATATATATATATATATATATATATATATATATATATATATATACACATATATATATATATATATATATATATATATATATATATATATATATATATATATATATATATATATATATATATATATATATATATATATATATATATATATATTATATACACATATATATATATATATATATATATATATATATATACACATATATACTGTATATATATATATGTAAATTTTATATAATATCTATATACAGTATATACATGAAAATATTTCTTTAATATATACAAGCCTGTGTGTGAATTTATATATGTGAAATAATTATACACAGTGCACCCACATATATTATATAAACACAAACTTTTATTTTGGATGTGATTAATCGTGATTAATCGTTTGACAGCCCTAAAAAAAATAAAAAATAAAAATAAACTCTACAATTTCAAAGTAACAACTCAAAGTTCTTAGTCTACAAAAAAGGAAAAAAAAAGAAAAAAAAAAGAAAATGTCATTATCTACATTCATAACACAACCACACAAAGCATTTGAGACCCAGGGTGCTTCTTCGGGAGCTTTATAACCTAAGGACTAATACCCCAATATATCACAGTCTGATGAAAATGAAAAGGAAAATTATTTGGAATATTTAAGAAAAATTGGCAGGTAAAAGAGCCAAAGCATGCTTTATATAGACAAAATCATACAAATAATATCCTTATCATGATTTCCATACTGTCTGGGCAAAAGGAGCCAGGTGTTCTGATTGGGCAAGTAAGCATTTGACTGACAACATTTAATCAGACCTTATAATTTGCACTGCTCTCCAATGTCTTTCCTCTTATAGCAGCTAGAAAACTGTCTGACATTACAAGTCAAAGAAGACTATATTTGAAGGAAATTGATTTTGAAACTTGAGCTCCGTGTTTTATTCAGAAACCAAATTCCTTCACAGGAATGTCACAAAGCTTGTTTATATATGCTATGCAGCAGACACACAGTACTGCATGGCATATAAACGCAGAAAATCAGTAGGAAAACATACAAATCATCACACAAAAGGAATACTTCCAATCAGAACCTACTTTCCTTGTTCAAAACATTGAGAGTGTTACAGAGTTTTTCAGGAAGGCGTTTAAAAGTTCATCTATTAGTGCCAAATTCATTTGGTGTGGAAAATAACACCATAAATCATCTGAGGCATGGAGAAATCATACAGAGCGTTTTGACATATTGTTGTGCCATGGATCTTGGCACATTTTCTTCCATTTGTTGGCACTGTGTCATAGCCACAGTGATTCAGTCTCCATTTGTAGTAAAAAGAAAAACATCGGCATTGTGTAGGACCATATACGGGCTCAGCTGTTGTTTTCTGTGCATAATATTCCTCAGTGGGAAACCACGATTTTAGCTATTGACTCCAGAATGAAAATTGGTCTTTTGCCATGTACTAGGCAGGGTGCAGGGAGCACTCCTTATTGAAGCTGGCCATTAAGCAATGCAATTACGAATAAAAAATTGTAGGTTCTTGTGCCTATATGGATAACAAATGAAAACAGCAGATTCTTAATTACCTAATTACACTATTAGTGTTAGTTAAACACAAAATGCCTCCTCTGTCTGTCACACAGACATCATGTTGTGTATTGAGCAATTTAAAACATAATAACTGTCACCTATTTAACAGAGCTTTGTTAGCAGTCAAATGTGGCTTGTTTAAACAAATGCAGGACATAAACTCAGAACAAGAGTGGCAGCTGCATTCCACTGTCACTCTACAACTCAACATGGTGCATGATAATACACTATTTTAGAGTCAAAACAATATCTTATATTTCTTAAAGGTTTAAATGTGACAGATCTCTGACCATACATTAGTGACAGCGGAATTAGTCAGACTCAGAGTAAACCACTCAAGTGAAAGCGTCTCTGCTGTTAACCTGGGAAAGGTTAAGACCTGTTCTCCAGGATGCATCAAATAAACCAGCGCCTGATTAAACTGGAAGTTACGATCGCTCTCGTAAAACAGAACCCAGGGTCTGTGTGTCCACAAATACCTGTGTAAATCACACCTAGCTGCCATCATAACTCAGCTGAAGTAACTGTAATGATAATCTGGAAAAATGCAGTATTATATTATATAAAACAACAGAACACACCATTAATGGTTCACACATGGCTAGTCCACTATACTAGATTGTAAAAGAGGGTTCATTTCTCAAGCTTTTTTTCTCTATACGAAATGAGGTGTACATATGAGGAGTTCTGTGCTCAAAACAGTCAGTTTGTGACAAACGTCCTCGAAAGACTACTCTATCCCCTGAGCATAAGGCAGTGAGTTATCATATATCCCCAAGTGACAATCTGAAAGGCGGTATTCTGTTTGTCATCTTCTTTGTAACCCTCTTTCATATTTCAACATCAAGTATGTTTGCAATGCACAGTTTCTGACTCCCACTGTCAAGCGCACAGATGCATTTATTGATTTCAGTGTGAGAAGATGAACTTTCCAGGCGCAGGTGAACCAGCAAAGTCCTTGGAAATAGCGCAGAGAACTAACGCTGACAGTGAAATCCGAATGATCTCAAGCCTGTTTAATCAAGCAGGTAAAAGCGTAACTTTGCAAGCTAGGTAAACCACATCTTAAGTCCTTTAGAAATGTCATCAGTGTACTGGCATCGACCATTAAAGAGAGAGCATGAGATATGGACCATTCATTAACTCTAGAGATCTCGGAGAGCATGCCTGAACCCAAAACACATGCCATGCAGAAAGCACCGGTCTCTCTCTCTCTCTCTTTCTCTCAAGTCCCTGAGAAATGTCCCTCAACGCCACAAACCTCAGGCGTGCATCAAGATGCAAGAATACAAGCCAAGCTGTTGAGATGTCACCACTAACCTTTGATGTTGCAATAAGGCTCAAGAGAGAGTCGAACGAGAAGAAAAACGTGTCGGCTGAAGGTTTAACGGCGGCGCACTGAAAACATCCCACGATTTCGCGTTCAAATTCCTCCTCTAACCAACGTGCTCATTTTCCTTTCTCCCCACCGCTCATGTGTCTTACCTGAAGGGCATCTCCCACGACTGCAATTAGCTGCCAAGATTTCATTGTGGTCGGGCAGCGAAAACGCAAAGGAAAAGTGCCTCCTGTTTTCTCAGTGGAGGTAAACCGATTGCGCGCGGAGAGAGGCAGAACGGGCAACAGAGAGCGCGCGAGTGGTAGTCAGTGGACCGTATCCACGTGGTGCCATGTAAATGACTGCATCTGTCACTCCACGCGCCTGTGCCACAGTCATCCTTGTGATCCTTCTCAAGTTCACACCATTGAGCCTGACTTTGGCTCAGGGGTTTAAGTGTAAACAACTCGAAAGTGATGCACGGAATCCTGACAGCTTTTCTGCACCACAAGTCGATAGTTAAGTGGCAAATGCTGAGCTATGCATCTGCCTGAAAGTTATGTTCTGTATGGATACCAGTTTATTGTACAACCTGAATATATGAATGCATTCAGATAATCTTAAATAAGAACCATTCTGTATGAAATGCCACATCTAGACACCATGGATTTTTCAAAACCATATGAAACGAGGAATGGAACTGAAATAACTGTCAAACCATCACCCCTGAGATGACAGCAGATGCTATAAATTAATTAAAACATTTTCACATCTGATAAAATTGGACTTGAAAATAGGTGTGTTTTCCAGTTGTATTAATCTATTTGAAATTAAAGCTTAAACTTGAAAGAATACATTGTTTAAAAAAAACATTAAAACTGAGTTTGATTGCTTTCTTTAAAAAATGATAATTAATAATTCACCCAAAAATTCTGTCATTAATTACTCGCCCTCATGTCCTTCTAAACTCGTGAGACCTTCCTCGGAACACAAATTAAGATATTTTTTATTACATCAGAGAGCCTTAAAATAGTCAATGTGACATAATGTTATGAAAGGACAGGAATATTTTTGGAGCAAAAAAAACTAAACAAAAATAACAACTTTATTCAACAATTTTTTCTCTTTCCGTGTCAGTCACCATAACGCATGTGTGAGATACTGCATCAGATACTGACACAGAAGAGAAGAAATTTTTGTATAAAGTTGTGTTTTTCATTTTGTTTTACGCACACACAAATATTCTCGTCGCTTCATTAAATTAAGGTTGAACCACTGGAGTCACATTAACAATTTTAATGATGTCTTGACTCTTTATACCTTTCTAGGCCTTGAAAGTGGTAATTATGTTACAGTCTATGGGGGTGACAAAGCTCACAGATTTAATAAAAAAATATCTTCATTTGTTTTCCGAAAATTAACAAAGGACCATGAGGGTAATTAATAATTAATCACAGAATTTTCATTTTTGGATGAACTAACCCTTCAAATAATCATTGTTTTGAAGTAAAATCGATTACCAAAGTGCATGCATAGAATTTATAATGCCTAATTGCTGTTACAAACCCAAAAAGTGGGATTTGTTAGTTCATGGACAGTCTGGTATGGTGTTACGGTATGGTTTTTTAAACATAACTGTACAGCTTAAATCTAAAATTAGTACACCTGGTGTTGATAGTATTCAAATATTCTTCTTGCCCAACAATTTTCAATGTTAATCTTCAATACTTATACGAGAACTGCATTCTTAATCGGGAACAGAACATTTTGGGGGACCAAACTTACTTCTTGTATTCACAGTATGAACTGCTTCCCTCTGGTAGAAGATACAGAGTAGCAATGTAACTAAACAGGTATAAGAATTCCTTTGTACCTGTATCTGTACAAATGTTAAGTGTTTATCCTGATCATTTTAAATTTTAAAGTCTAAACTGTTTTTATATGTTCATGCAGCAACATGTAGTCCACAACAAATTTCCTTTCGAGGCCAATAAAGTATACTACTACCACTAGCTGCATTACTATTATATTTCCCTTACACTGAGGTTGAAACAAAGTGTTCCAACACTCCCCGCTCTCTACTACTTTACTTTGAGCAAAAATAGGTAAAAACAATAAGCTCACTTTCACATCCATATCTGTATCATTATCTCCTTAGCCATCTTTTTTATCCTCTTACAAATCTGACAGATACTGCTCGTGAATTCCCCGTATTAACCCTGTTGTAATAAGTAGCCCGATCAAATTGCGCCCTGCCTTTGATATGAAATGCAATCACAGTAGTCAGTCTCATGCCTCTTAGCAGTCACTGCTGATAAGTTTAGCATGAGGCCTCTCCGGACTTACCCCATCCCTGGCATGAGGTCGAGAACTTGAAAGGCATTATTCGACTGCAAGGTCTTTGGCAACCGTGACATCTGACAACCACATGACAAGAAAATATCTCCCTTTTTTACTGGTGAGCAGCAGGAGGCTAGTGTAGATCAGTGTGATAGCAGTCACCGCTGCAAAATCCCGGTGACAGTCTACATAAATTGGGTTAGCAGCAGCCCCCACAGAGCTGCATCAGGCAGGGAGACTAAAGGACTTGTCATAGGTGACCTCTATGTAACTACATCCCTGCTGCTTTGAAGTGCCGTGAGACATGATGTTTAATATGTATTCCATCCTGCCCTGACATTCCAATTTCTTAACGCCTCGCAATGTTTATTAGAGTGTTTTCATACATGCAGACTTATCATTTCATCATGAGCGCAGTCATCTGAACGTTTCTCCCCAAGTGCCAAAATTATGAACTAATAGCCCTGGGAATGTTTATTAGCTGAAAGCCGTCCTTCAAGCAAAACAGAACGTCATGTTTGGGGAGTCTAGCATTCAAATTTAAAAAATGTTTATAATTTTTTAGACCTCCATTACTTGACTGAAATAAAATGTAACAGCAGACTTTAATCCTTTCATCTAAAAGACACCATTCTTTTTCTTTTCTTGTTTTTCTGGTGCCATTCCTCAAGCCGTGACGCTATTCCCTCATGCATTAAATACCCAACACATTACAAAATAGGCCACCTTGTAGGGCCCTGCATGTTAACACACAGCATCCCACTTTAGGTGCAAATGAGAGCAAGGGGACAGGAAGAGGACAGAGGCTAGAGAGATGGACAGTTCCGTACAGTGGATTAGAGATTCCTCCTTGGCAACATTTATGGTTATTTATGAGTCTCCAACACAATATCGGTAATGGGTTACCGTTCATCCAGGTCTCCCCGGGCGCACCCTATACGTTTACACAATTAAAATTGGCAACATGCCATTTGCTTCCACAGCGCCTCTTGCTTCCAACCAGGTCGCTAATGGGATTATTCAGTTCTTGTTTTTACGAGCACAAACAGCGTTGGAATCATCTGCGTGCCGTAGATCTGTTACCCTTTTTCCAGTTTCTCATCTTATTTAATTCGATTTTTTTGGCTGATTTGTCCCATGCTGTGATTGACAGATGCCAGTACACGGTTATCACAGGCTTAGTATTTCACGGAAGGCACGTTAGCCGCACATATACTGTAGCGCGTCAAGGACGACTCTTACGATAAGCTGATAGAATCTGGGTCGTGGGTAGCAGAAGCAGCGGCAGTCTCTATAAATTGTCATTATTGAATATGCTGTTCCTCATGCCCATGCGATAAGAGTGCATTAAATGAGAGGGGTGCACAATGCCAGAGAGAACTGAAAGGAGACATTTCGATTTCATTTTCATCTGTTTAATTTGTTCCTATTACACGCAACAGCTCTACCTTTGTGCTCGGGCCTCTAAATCGGTTAAGTAATAATTGTAACGTTGACATGTTGAGCGATGACAAGGCAAAGCGGTCGAGGAGATTGTTGGTCACGTACAGTATATCCAGGAATAAGCTACGAGTGTTTTTCTCTCCGTCTGCAGCTCCTGGCGGGGGGACGGCCTCATCTCTTCATTGTCTGTGCGGCTGTTGAATCTGCACAAATTATTTTTCCGCCATTCTTGTAATTACCCCCTCCCTCTTTAAATAAGAGACACCGCTTGATCCAAATTGCCTGATGGTGACAATAACTCGTATTTGTCGGAAAAGTTCAAGGGCTGTGGCTTTCCATTGTGCAATAAAAAAAGAAGTCAATAGAGAGATTAGCGTGCACTGAGAAACTCAATATATATTCAAATATGAACAGCAATGTGATTCGGAGTTAGCCTTCTAGACTATTATCTTAGGATAATCTCATCAGATTCTGTTTATTGCTTTCATTTATAACTCTGCCATCCTCCCCAATTCAGCCTGCACGGTTTCATCATCTTATTTACTTAGAACATCTTTGAAGCTCTTAACAGTTGCTTTCCTCATGAGAGGCAGTCAGGGCCTCGACGCCCCAAGCTGCTCCCTACCTCAGCGCCTAATTGAGAGAGATGGGTAATGGAAGTGACTTCTCTGCCTTATGAGAGAGAAAATTCCATCTTGCTACTAATCCACGACAAACTCTCCGGTTCAGAACCACGTGACTCACCGGCGGAGCCTTTGCAAGAATTAAGATCGCAATCTATGGCAGATGAATGCTTATCTAATTGAGCTGATACTTTATGATTTAAATTAATGAGGCGAGAGGCGCCGTGACAGAAGCATGGAGTTGTTGCTTTTTAGCCGCTTCGCTCGCAGCCATGTAATTTTGTTAATACGCAGATTGCTGATACCAAAACGCAGTAATACCTTTGGGATCATGCCGTAACCACTGTCATTATGATTAAAATGCAGTGGGGCTTTCCTCCGTGCACTGGGTGGGTCGTCGATGGTATACCGATCGGTGGCCCGTCTTTGTAAGACAAAGGAAACATGATGAATGCTGTCAGGCACGTTTAAAGCTGCCATATGCATTTCGTCTCACCTTCCACCATCTTCCCTAAAACAGGGATATGTTCTTTATTCTGGAGTGGGGCCACGGAGCCTCATCCATCAACGTGGCAACACATGGTGCAGCACTGCTCATACCTTTACAGTCAAATCAATAAAACAATTCCTTCACACTCCTGAGTTTCACAGTGATTATCTCGAGCAGCATTCATATTTCTTCCATTTGTGTATAAAACGCCCTGGGCATCAGGATGGAATGTTGAACATAATATTGATGGATGCAGGAGTCATTGACCTCTATTCCACCATGTTGTGGGTGCTCTCAGGGCTCGTTAGATCTCGCAAAAGAAATCTCCTGCAATACAGGAATGGAGACTGATAAAGAGAATGGGCTTTGTGTTTTCTTCAACGTGAGCAAATGATGTCTTGAGGTCTCAACAGGCAACGGCACAGAAAATGAGAGAAGGAGGAAAAAAACGAGAATGTGTGTCAGCAGTGGGCGGATGTGGGCCAGGCACCAGATCGTTTAGTAATGAAGGCTTCTGCTATCCGTTAGCATTGCTAATAATCTCAATGGAAGCACTCATTCTGAAAAGTGCCATCTTCGAACCACAGAATTTTCTTAACCAATCGGTTGAGCCATAAATGCCATGTGACCAATGACACACACAGTCTCAAACACTTCCCTATTTGGGATGCGTTTCCCAAAAGCATTATTAGCCAACTATATCCGCAAATTCTGTCGTCACTGTCTAATGCGGAGGGTGTTTGGATTTCGAGCTCAGCAATCGCTGTCTCTGTTATTTGCACGCCACAGACGGTCCGGGCACTGAACTTCCGCGCTCTAGAATTCCGTCTTTTGTGTTCCGTCTTTTGCGGAGCGTAATCAAGTAATCTTGATGGGTTTAAAAAAAAAATTGAAAATTGATTGTATCTAAGAATCGATTTTTCCCCCACCCCTATTATTTGGTGAGAAGAACAAAATAGTGAAGCAGTCATATGGCAGGTTTGTTTTTATAGCAATAATCTCACATGAATCAATCTCAAATATTTTCATTAGCAGAAGCTACTACTCCACCACCTTATTGTTTAAGGACAATACAATATTGTATTACGAACACTGTTTGAATGATAGATGTGTGAGAACATTATTTCTATTACTATAGATTCACGTTGTGATTCTAGCTAGTTATTTCTGCAACAATGCGGTGAACTAAGAAGTGAGAAATGTACCAGAAAAGGACTTAAAAATACATCTTTAAGATAAAAACGCTCAAATCAAAAATACATCTCCACATATTAGTGTGTTATCATCATGGCATTATTGTGATATCCAAATCTTGTTTCAAATGATCTTCTAAACCAATTAGAATGACGCTAAGGTTGTTGCCTGATGAAAAACATGTCATTAACGTGATGTCTTGCTAATCAAAAAAGTTTATTTTAAACAGTTATGCTAAGCTAGTAGGCAAAGCTGTTAGCATGCTAACCAAAGGCTAACAGAAATCAAAAATAAACGGAAATGTTTAATTACACCATGTTTAACTTTTAATGAGATATGTCATTCAAAAGACATATTTTAAACAATTTTCTAATCGGCACAGAATAGAGTAAGCCAACACGTAAAAAAAGTCTCAGCCAATGGAATGGCTTTAGGGATGATAGACAGGATTATGCAAAACAATACCATCTAGTGATTAGCAGCTGCTAACAGGCTAACCAGTCAAACAACAGCATGCTGCTGCACCAAAGCCGTCCTTCACCACATCATGCCCTGATCAATCCCTGATTCACCCACGCAGAGTTCTCATTATCATCTACAGCGTTTACTGCGTTTGATAGAATGGTCTGGCCACTCTCTGATAACTTGTATTGGGAAGCTAAGACAATTGAAACTCTGAGTGGTGCTTTAGAGAGACAGGAAGAGAGAAGTGGGAACTTTAGGATGCCACAACACCCCCCCATCCTCAACGACATTAAAATATGAGAGTTAGTAATAGCAAAGTAGGGAGACACAATATTACTTTCTTAAATTATGTATAGTCTGTAATACATACAAAATGATAAACAACCTTCATGAAATATTTAACTGGCTCCCCTCCGATCCACTCCATTGATATGACTTTCCTCTTTTATAGTGCGGCAGCAGCCACATAATAACCTTTGTCGTTCGGAAACATGCTGTGCTGTGCGCTCGCCGCCGAAAAGAAGGGAAAATAAGAAGGGGAAAAAATGCAGTGCTAAATGTTTGCTTCAAAATTCATAAAGCGCATTACTGGGTGAGATGGAGCGTGAAAGGATTCTACCCAGTGAACACACATGCGGGCTACACTGGCTCAGAGCATATACAGGCCTGGCTGCTGTTTCCTACCCTCATTTAATTGCATGTTTCCATGGTTACTGCCATACTTGGGAAAAAGACAATAAACAAAAACAACAACAACAACCTAAAAATATTATCATCCCGATATCTCCGCCAAAATAAGGCAGGGGGCAAAGACGCTACAAAATATATAAGCTCAATATTTATTTTGACACTGTGCTATTGAAAAGGAAGTCCTTTGAAAAATCAAAGTCAAAGGCTTATATCTTTGAGACAGTAAAAAACTTTGCTTAGTCACCTAGGAGACTAGCTATATTTTTAGTCATGTAGCCTCTGGTGTTTTGCAAACATATTTCTTCCTTTGTAACGGATTTCTCATTTGAAAAGTGCAGCAGGTGAAGGTAATTTCAGACAAGAGGCAGTCACATGGGCTGTCGGAGCACGTTCGGACGCATTTACATGTGAAGAATAGGGTAGAGAGCATGACTTGAGCACATTCATTCCGCACCACTCAATAGTTCAGATTTAACTGATGCAATTCCAAAGCAGGGAAGATGCAACCAACTGCAGTACAGTACATTTCCCATCACCGTAAACTACTGGAAAGATGAAACCCATTTTACTTCTCCTCAAGTGCTGCGAGAGCATGAGACGTTCACACAAAAGTGCATCTTTTTATTTTTTTCACCGGGGATACATCAAATGAATATCCACCAGCATTGTCTGGCTTTTATGCTGAGAAAATGGAGAATGCCAGTATGAATTCAGAGTAGAAATAGCATGCCTTCACCTAGCTCGGGGCTGTCACACTGTGTATGTCAGTCATGTGACAAGCACAATGCAATTGGTTGGGACCTAGATATGCTGACCAAAGAATAAGAGATTTTTCACCCAGACAAAATGAAACCCTCACTGCACACAGCTGAGCTCCTCCACGAGCCTTCGAATGGTTTCCTCAATCAAGAGCAATCCTCTTAACATAATGTCAGAGACAATGCCCCCATCACAAAGCTACCATCTGCCAGTTAGTTTGCGGCAATCTGCGAGACGAGTGACTAATTCCGGAATAGAGGGTTTCGGTGCAAGAATGTGAATGAAGAAAACTCAAAACAAAGCAACATAATGCTGGAGAGCAATGAATATGCCTTTTGTGTCCTTGTTGGATTGTTATTGAGGAAAATCGCATTGTTTCATGTATAAAACTACTTACCTGGATTCATCTCCACTCAAGCCTGTTGTACAGAAATTTGTAATAAATCTGTAATAACAACATAACAAAATTAAATTAAATAGAGAAAATTAACATGAACCATTTAAAAAATATATTAAAAATATCTACTGTTGGCTCATGGTATAACACTATGCATGATTAATATGTTCAGTTGCATTTTACTACCATTTGCATTTTCCCACAGCTTTCCAGTGACAAAACACACCTGACAACATTTTTAGGTCACCAGTTGAGAATTGCTATCTTAGAACACCAAAACCTTGGTTTACAGAAAGATGAAGGTACAGAACTGAGAAGCATTAATATTTGGCCAAGGTCAGTGCCTGGAGTTTGTGACTCAATAATCTATAGGCTAAGATTTAATCTGAGGGAAACAAGTAGTTGTAAGTGGTCCCTGCACACTGAAGAATGAATCAATCCATCCAGTGACAGTACAATTCCACAAGCGCGTATCAGCTTTCTCTCTAGCCAAGATGACAGACAACTGCTCTTGATTGGCCATTGAGAAAGATGCGTCTCAAGGTGCTGGAAGACAAAGTGACATAAATGCAATACTTATTTTGTATGCAATTGGTTCTTGCATTAGCTGTTCAAAAAACCATGTATTATCATACTCTTGTCTATAAATATGACAGTAATGGGAGGACAATTGCACCAAGAGACTCAAAATGATGAGTCTTATTTTGTGATTTGTTCTCCCTCTATATGCGGAGGATAATAAATATAATCATAATGCAAATTCAGTTTACCCAAAGATAGCTCTAATCAATGAATCTCAGTTCAAGTTTCCATATTGTATTCCACATTGGCCGTGGAATATACAGAGCAGCGTTTTGCCATTTGAAATTTTCCAAAACGCATAGACCCTGCAAAAACAGCTTGCATACATTTGCTCCACCAAGAGCAAAATCAATTAGGTGAGTGACCCCTTTTGTCACAAGGCGTTTACACCGGCATGTTTATTTGTGTTTATTCATGTTTATTACAACATGCTCTTATTCACCATGATCAAGGTCACTCTCCCTCTATTTATTCCGCATTACCGAGTCGTCGCAACAAAACCCCTTCCCTCTGTCCAAGTCTGGACTGATGCGCAATGACCCGACTACCATGGCCAATACAGATGCGGCTAGAAACCAAATTGCCTCGCTGACTAGGCTTCCGTAAATACTTAAATTGCAATGGACAGATTGGACATCGGTCCTCACTGGACACAATTACCACAGAAGTCCAGCTCAGTGAGCCCCAAAAGATCCCTCTGCCCTTCAGATTTATCAGGTGCGCCTGCGGACCCTGATAAGACCAATGAAGTCTGCTTAGAGCACAGCGGAGGAACCTTCCATTCATCCTCGAAACAAGTCTTCTATCTTGCCCTCTCTCACATCCTCTGTCAATATTCCCCAAACGTGCCACGGTTTGACCATATCAAGCAAATTATTGCCATCAAAGGCAAATCGGAAGGAGTTTAAGGGGTTGAGTGTTTAGGTGGCATGAGTGGGCAATGGATCTTTGTCGTGAGAGAAAAGAAAGGAGAGGGAGGAATCCTCTTACGGGTGGAATACTGATGAGAGCGTGATTGAGCTGGTGTGCTAGCGATGGAGAAGTGATGTCACTGATGAGGCTATTGCAGGCAGCTGGAAATGACAGCAGGAACCCGACACCAGCTCTGCCTTCTGGCTCACACAGTATCCTGCTGCTCACCTCTCACACCGCACAAACCATCTGAACTCGAGTCAACAAAATCTCATTTTCAAAATCTCACATCAACATTCTCAGATGGCCGAGAACACAATTGTAAAAGAGGCCGTTTAGCTGCTTTGTAAGCACAAAAACAAGTGTGGAAATCCCAATCTGCTACAGATTATCCCTAATAACTTCACAGTACAGGAAACACATGAACGCTGCATAATTTAAAGTCCCTATTTACATACCAAAGAAAACAAACTCTCTGTAACAATTGGGTATGCCTCGCACCCATATCTGAGTGTAACATTCAGACAAAAAAGAAGGGGGAAAACGGATCATGACATTTAAACCATATCAAATATGAGGAAAAGTCAATCAAAAAGATGAATATTACATTTATGTTTCGTCCACAAGGAAAGGGCCCCGGCTCACTCATCCAAGGAATGAAATTAATAGCATTTAAAGCAGCAGGCAAAGAGGAAATGTGTTTCTCTAGATCCTCTGCTTCCTCCCCGCCCCAGGCGCTCCGCTACACAACTATATTTCACAGCAAAAGCTAACAATGCTGCCATCTTAATGACCCTAGCAAGGCCACATTATTCCAGAATTTGTTTGTGCAGTTCCACTCACAAATATGCAATTACTTCGCTGCTCATAAACAAAGCAATAATGCTAGATTTCATATGACCCCACAGTACAAACCTATCCATTCTCCCCTCAGGACAACACAAACGCTTCTCACCCTAGAGATAATTAAGCGAGACTACTAAATCAAATCAATCAATGTCTAAACAAAATGTACAGTGGGATCCAAAAAGTCTAAGAATTAAATTCAGTTTATTTGACGAGTAAAAAAGATGCTTATAGGCTCACCAATGCACTCTTAGAAGAAAAGGTTCTATATAGAACCTTCAAAGGTTCTAAAGCGCTACGTATTTGGAACCCCTAAAATG
Organism: Hybognathus amarus; assembly: GCA_030378365.1. Classification (NCBI taxonomy): domain Eukaryota; kingdom Metazoa; phylum Chordata; class Actinopteri; order Cypriniformes; family Leuciscidae; genus Hybognathus; species Hybognathus amarus. The sequence continues at coordinate 410,617 of JAQIUQ010000412.1, forward strand.
CAATGCATGTGAATGATCACAAAATTCAAGATATGGTGGTTAAAAAATGTAATTTATCAATATCACACGAAGAGTGCCTTTTCAGTTTTTATCCTCCAAAATTCTGCATGATTAAAATGTGTATAAGTCTAAACGTTTAATAAACAATAATTTAATAAAACTATAAAATGTTGCAGAATAATGTCATATATGAATAAATAATAGCCTTTAAAGAACCTTTGTGCCAAAAGTGTTCTTTCTTATCATTATTGAAACTTTTTTATCATAAAATGTCCTTTGGAGTTGAGTAAAGAACCCTATGCTACATATATAGAACCCTTTTTTCTAAGAGTGTGTATTTGGTTAAAAATACAGTAAAAACCAACACATTTTCACCCTAAGACTTCATCTAACTGACGCTTTTGACCATACGTCAACATCCGATACTTTAGGCACCCTTTATGTCAGTTAGATGACGCTATCCTAGGGCGTCATCCAACTGACACTTTACCTTTAGCGTCAGTTAGATGACGCGGTAGGTTTGGGTCTGGGGTAGAGTTAGACCACTAGGATAGCATCATCTAACTGACGCTAAAGGGTGCCCTAAAGCATCGAATGTAGACATATGGTCAAAAGTGTCAGTTAGATGACGCCTTTGAATGAGAATGGGCTGTAAAAACAGTAATAATGTAACAACTATTTTCTATTAATATAATTTAAAATCTAATTGTGATGGCAAAGCTGAATCTTCAGCATCATTACTCCAGTCTTCAGTCACATGATATTTCAGAAATCAAGGAACATTATTAGCAATGTTAAAAACAGTTGCAGCGCTGCTTTATATTTAAGCTGAAACGTGGTACTTTTTTCAGGAATCTTTGATGAAAAGAAATTTTGGAATTGTTTTTTTTTTATTTTTTTCTTATTGAATTGTGATTTTTATAGTTGATAGTCACTTTATACATTCTAATAACTATAAGTAACTTTTCAACTACATGTCAACTAAGTGTCATTAAGAGTATTAGTAGGCTGTAGTAGTAGTAGTAGTGTTAGGGTTCAGGTTAGGAGAACAAGTTGACTTGTAGTTGCTAAGTTACTTATAGTCAGTTGAATGTCTGTTGTGGAACCAACAAAATAAAGTGTTAGCAGATATTAAGCTGACAGTCTACTAATACATAATGATAGTTAGTTGACATGTAGCGGCAAAGTTACTTATAGTTAGTTGAATGTCTAAAGTGGACTATCAAAATAAAGTGTTACCTATTAATTTCTCATTCATAATTTCTATTGACGGCAGTGGTCTGACGAGAGATGTGGTGGAGAAAGAAAAGCCATTTGAAATAATTCTGGTAAAGGTTGTGAATATGCTAAAGTCAAACCTAAAGTATTTCTGTCAATTTTCTAGGTCGAGTCACTCCAGGAGTGAGATGTGGAGCTCATTGTCCTATGCATTTAGTAAACGAAGGGCCTGTTCCACATACAAATAAAAAGACAGCATTGTGAGAGATATTGTGTACAGACTGAATCAAAATGTACATTACAAGACAATATCAAAGCCCGAATTCAGTCCGTTTCCACTGGATGGCAGTATCTGTTCAATTAAGGCATATGGATGTTTATACATTTAATTATGACTTAATGCCGCACTTAAATGTAACCTAATTTCATTTGTGCCGGAAATAACATGCTACTTTAATGCAGTGTGGTTCAAACTACCAAGCAGAATAGTATTATACACTGCTCAGGTCACTGGTTAGATGATTGTATATGTATCTCGCCATCCAAACATCCGGTTTGTGACTAAATGCATCTGCCTTACAAGCATTCCAGCTCATTTGTCAAAAGAGGGCATCTCTTACAACAAAAGATGCACATAGAAAATGTCTTTCTTTTATATGGTCCTTCAATGACTGCAAAAAAAAGAAAGGAAAAAAAGCCTTCAGGATTCTGTTAACTACCCATTACGTAGATGGCAAAGATTGCCTGCATAGCAAAGACAGGTTTGTATTTGAGATGCAAATGGAAAGACAGCAAAGATTCTGCACTAGTGCCCTTGCTAATTCATTCTTCATTCAAATTCACACAGATATTACTATGCAGAACATGTCAATGTTAACAGCCAATCAATAATTGATCATCTTTTCCACAGATTCCTAATAAATGTACCATTGTGCTGAAGTCCATTATTGAACTATTTTGCTATTGCAGCTCCCACATTCCCTCCTTCAATGGTACAGAATAGCTACAAGCTTTACAAGACGTTAAATCAATCCATCTGCTTACTGAAGTGTCTTGCTGAACTTTTGACTTGCCTGAAAGTCCATCTGTGTGGCATTACAAAAACACAACATGCTACTCGGAATCCCATTGGTTGCTTGCCTTGGGAATTCACACAAAATCAGAGACATTCCCCGATTCCCCTGAACACACACAACTCTGCAGTACTAGCGTCACATCTTGTAAGAGTGTCAAAAGGAATCCCATTAGGGGCCGGGATCATGACGAAAATACCAGGACGGAGTTGTCCAAGCAGTGAGAGGTTAAGGGAGGATCAGAAAGAAGAAAAACAAGAAGAGGTGCACTGCCACACAGAGTTACCATTTATGAGGTCACTGTCGCTCCCCTGGCTTTGGCCTTGCAGCTATTTTGAACTGGCCTGACCTACATCTTGTCGGCAGTCGGCAGCAGACCTTTGCCTGACATGAGGCCCTCTCAGGGCCAAGCAGTCGCACTGCTTTTTGCTTGTAAATATCTGTTGACAAGAGCAAAACATCCCTTACTTTCCCATGGCTGATGTTCTTGCTGAGAATTATGGGTAGTCAGCCAGGCACATAATACTCTAATCTTCTTCTGATTATATGGTAGCACGTATGTGCATGCACACAGTTATTATAAATCACTGCACCTTTTAGCCCAACTTAAACCCAACTGTATAATCACAGGTCTCCAATGAATAAAACCATCCACCCAAAATGATAAAGCCTTAACCTCACATTTCAAAGTGAGATTATCTCTGGACAGAACCCTTCCCACTTAAAGGTGGAGTGCATCCTTTTCATGCGAAAATACATTTTTCTAACCAACCTTAAGCCATTCATTGCCTGACTTAACACTAAAGAAAAGAGCAAAGCTGTTGCTGTGTTTGTGTGAATTTTTAGACACACTGTTTCAACCAATGGCACGTGTTTGGGACTACACTGATAAAAATGATTTTGTGGTGAAGTAAATTCTACAGAAAAAAACAATGTAATTTACATGAAAAAAGTTAGTTCAGGCAAGAATTAATAAAAATAAGTAATTTCTAGTAGTACTCAATTCATTCATGTAGAAATGAAAGCGTAAATATCAACATTATAAAATTAAGTAAAATTACTCAACTTTTCTGATACTGGTGTTCCCATCATGCACTGGGCCATGAATAATTAATGAGGTTGATTTTTCACTGTTTTCCAGCTGTATTTACACTATTTTATCATTACTTTTGTTGTTAGGATTAGTAATTTGCCATTTTGTGACATTTGGAGTTCATTTTCTACTTAAAATGACACATTCAAACACAAAAACGATCTATCAATTGTTACTGTCATTGTGTATTGTCTACCAAGTATTAAGGTCTGCGTTCACACATGCTATATCAAAAGTGAAGATGTGATGAGACGCACTGCAAGTATTGATTACTTAAACAGTGTGGTCTAATACAATGTTATATTGTTTGAATGAAATGTTGTACTAAGAAAAATTCAATTAAATAGAATAGATATTACTTAAACTTTAATTAGCAAAATAAAAATTACTTAATTTATTATGTTACTTTCACTTAATTAAGTTAAGTATAGTTTACTTAATTATATGTGTGAAATTTACTCAAAAAATATGCAAAAACTTGCCTTGAAAAAATTAAGTTAAAATTAACGAATAAATGTATGTGTGTATACACATACATTTATTCGTGCATAAAATCGGCATACAAAAAAGAATGTAGGATTCATGATTCATGAATATGTTTGCACTAAATTTAATTCTAACTTCATTATCACATTTAGAACCAACTGACACCACATACATCCGGTGGCCTTAGAAATGTGAAGTATATTAAGTATATAAGTATTCATCATTTCAAAATTTACAACAAAATGACTATGCAGGCACAGTCTCTCATTTAGAATAATAATTAGAATGAGGGTAATAACAAATTTATGGTTTTCTGCAGAAATTTTAAGTGAGAATTTTAAGTGAGAACTGCGTACATAAAATGATTGCTGAATGAGGCCCTTTATTTTTGCATTTAAATTTGGTGAATGCTAATGGCACCAAAAGTACATACTTCAGCTTTAAATACGAGGGTTCCAAAACCAGTGGGAGAGAAAGCCAGGACACATTACTCTGTTAATGGACGATCAGCATGTGTGTATCAGAATTCAGGGAGACCCTCTTGACTCAGCAATTGTGTTTCTGGAATAAATCTCTAAAAAGCCTTTGCAGTAAGCTGCTTGACTCCTGCCCAGACATAGCCAGTGTGCACTCCAAACGGCAGGCTGCAAGGACAACCAAACAGAGAAATGGCAACGGTTTATGGAGAATGAGTGGGCTTCTCTTAGAAGCCAAGCAGTGAATAACAGAACATAACAGAGTCAGTCAGGTTTGAACAAAGCACTATGGGAACATGTGGAGACAACCTGGAACCCAGCGCCATAACAGGCAGTGAAATAAACCAAATTTTTTTCTTTTTTCTTTTCTTTTTTTATAAATATTTCAGATTTCAAACCGATTTAAAACTACACCAGGGTGAAAAGTAAACAAAACTAAACAAAGACTATAAAAATTAATTGACACTTGACAGTAAGGTCAATTTCCGGTTTATATATTAGGTGTCATGAACTAACAATGAACAGCAATTGTTTTACAGTTGTTTTTTTCTAGGTTAGTACCAATTTAAATACTATATATATGTACTAATCTGGTTAGTTAACTAAGACTAAAACCAAAAGTTAAAATACAAATATAAAACTTAAAACTTGTTAAAAAACAAAAACTGAAATGAAAATAAAGTGCTAAAGGAAAAAAATGATTCAAAATATTAATAAAAAAACAACAGCAGTCTCAGTGTAACTAAAATAACACTGGCACAAAATAACATAAGGCAAGATTGAATCAATACAGTGTCCTTGTTACATTTGTTACATGCAAAGTAATAACTGTAAATTACATGCAATTAACCATCAACCAAACCCTAATCCTTACTCTATAACTACACGTTAATTAATATTACTCGGTATTGAATATATAATTACACTGCAACAAATCACACCTTAAAATAAAGTGTAATCAGCAAGATTAATGAATGATAATGCATTAGCTAATGCATATCTTTTTCATTAACTTAAGTTAACACAGAAGAACCTTATTGCAAACTGTTGCAACTAAACTTACAGTACCACTCAAGGGCTTGCAAGTGTCCAAATCTGTAATTACCAGTGAATGAAAAAGAAGTGATAAAATGAACAACAGTGAATGAGAGATCCACTGTATGTGTAAACAGACAACTAATTTAGATCTAAACTAATTTAAAACAATGAAAATCAAACTATGCCACCATATGTTTATTTTATGGCCACTAAACTCTAAAAAGACTCTTTTAGGCCTGTTTATGAGTTATCGACAACCTTGTTCTTTTCATCTACTAGAGTCTATCAACCAGCTGTCAGGACAAAGCATTCAGGCGGTGCTTGTGTTTGAGCGGTTCTCGTTGACCTCCATCAGCTTAGAGGTATCGACGAAATTTAGGACCTCTCTGGTCGTTTCAGACCGAATTCAAATGCTCAAGATGCATCCAGTGAGGAAAATTAAATCTATAGTCATCAATCAGAAGGCTCTTGAGACGCTCAAGTGCTTGCATGTGAATGGCTTCTTTACCTCTGTCATGCAATAGCGGGCGGCCCACCAGTGATTATGTTTGGACAAACTGGCTCTCATAAATAAGCTCTGCCATTCTGCAAGTGGGGACCTGAAAGGCGACGGGCCCCGGGGAGACATTTAGTGTGCTAACAGAGCCCGCGAGCATACAGAGATTAGAAAGCTGCCTTTTTATGTGCCTGCCAATATTGCGGCAGTGTGTCGTTAAACTCATCACACTTCCAAATCACAGCTGTAATATGCAGTAACATTTTAAATGAAGTGTTAAATATGGTATCTTCCGTAGGTGAGGTTTTTCTGAGATGATAAGTATGCATTTGTGAAATCTGTCATTTAGCAGACACGTTTATCCAAAGTGATTTATAGCAGGACAATTCCAGGACGATCCCCAGGAGCAACTCAATGGCAGAGGGGAACTGCACAATAAAACCCATCCTCACCAGCTTCAACACAACTACGTTTAAAAATCAGTCCATTAACTTCCCTTTATCATAAGTGTCTAAGTGCTTGGTTAAAACAGACACATTCAAAATGTAGGCAATATTAAGTATAGACCATTTCACAAGATGTAAACAAAACTGGTCCAGAAGCACTTCCTGCTTCAGTTTTTTTAACACTACATAAAAGCTGAGATAAAATACAACCAACAGAACATTTAAAACTGAATCAAAAAGTTAAACAAACATCTTTAAGATGTTTTCTTTACATGTGAAATAAAGAAAACCAAGCGTGCCGCACAAGCCCTCAAAAGTGAAGCCAAAACGTCTCGATCGCCCCCGTGACCGGTCCTAGTATAGGTCATAAACCCCGCCTACCCATGTTATTTAATGGGACGCGAGACCAACTAAACAATTAAATTACACTTCACATATTCTTTTTCCAAAGATAGTTTGTGTCATTTACTGTAGTTTCTATCACGTTGATGTAATTTCAAGTGTTCGTTTTCTAAAATAAGTTTGTTTTTTGTTAGTTATGTGATGATAAAAACGGTGCTCTGACAGTCATGATTGAGAGCTGTGATTGACAGGTTCTCTGAGCGAGGTAGTCACTGAAGCACCAGCGGACTTTTTTCATAATGTTGACTATGTGGCTAGTAGTTGTATTTACCTTATTTTAACGAGGTTTTGCAATCAGCGGACGTCATTGGAGAAGAACGAAGCAGGCAGAGGCCACTTAATGAAAGTGCGGGGCGTGTGCTTACGTTTGATTCAGCGCGAATGAGGGCGCGGCCTTGATTTCGCGGCTTTACTTCCTGCTCACGACTGCGCATGACTGGTCCCGAAACGCAAGTGTGCAGACTCAGATCCCAAGATGTCAGCGTCATATCGAGACACTGGCGGCTTCAGTTCTCTCTGATAGAAAAGAGCGAAGGGGCGTCGTCCATCTTTTTTTACAGTCTATGAAGAAAACAGTTACAAACTGAAACAGGAAGTGTTTCTGGACCAGTGTTGTTTACATCTTGTGAAATGGTCTATACTGAATATGTAATTAATCTCGTCAGTTTTATGTTTGTATTCGTGGACTTTTAATTTGCTTTTTCTTGTTTCCTGTGTGTCTTTGTTCCACATGTTCCTGATGTTTCTTTGTTACCATAGTAACTGATTTAGTTTCACACCTGTTTTTAGTTTGCTTGTTTCACTATGTATTATTGTATCATTTTTTATTATTGTATGTATTATAATTATGCTGCATTCACGCTTTGTCGTAATTATGTAGGCTCGGGAAGACATCAAGCGACTATAGCCTCTATGCACGATCGCGTCAGAGTTTGTCTCAGCACGCCCAGTCACTTCCGGTGCTGCGTCAGTCTATGGTCAGAAGCCGGTTTTGCGTGAGGTGTAGATAGTGTCAAATTACACTTGCTGTTTATAAAAATGTCCTGCGGTTAACGTGAATGATGTTAACAACACTGTGAGGCAGTTAGCTGTCACACAAGAGTGAAAAAGAGAAGTTATTTAAATTATATATTTCGAGCTACATCAACAACTTTGAGGGTTAGTATTCTCTTATATTGTACGAAATTCGACTAGCGAATCAGCGTTTCTAAAATCGTTGCCTCCGTTTCTGAGAAAATGGATTTTATTCAAGTTTTGCCGCTATACACTTGGCATGCAGAACGCGCTTCCGGAAGTAAAGACGCCGACTGAGATTCATTCGGACACACGTCAGCAGGGTTCGTGCATAGAGGCAATTCGGAGCTGTTCACGTCCTCAGATTAGGAACTATGTGTTTCTATGGCAACACTATGAACAACTAAATGAATCTACAGCGGTCATGTGGTATAAGTACAAGCTCTCAGAAAAGTCCCATCTTACAAGCTGTAATTACTAGCTTTACAAGGACGTGAACGCTTTTACAAGTTGAAACCTGTGGCCAAAACGGTCTTCCAGTGAGATTAGTTTCATCAAAGTTTTTGAGGTCTCATCTTTTATTGATGTTTTGATGTACACCTTTAATTCTTATTGTTTATATTTAGTTTTTATTTTAATTTGGCATTGTACAGCAGTGGTCAACTACTGTTGTTTTTATTGTGCTTTATAAATAAATGTTGGTAAACATCAACATGGCGTGAGCGCACCTTTATGCCCTCAGTGTATTGTCGCACTGTTTCTGAATTATTTGCCCTAGTTCGATCTTCTTTGATTTTGAAGCACAATAAGAAAAGTTAATGTCAATTTAGGTGAATTATTTTTGTAATTTTAGTAGGTAAAAATACATTTTAATTCAATATCTTTCCATCAATGCTTAAATAAGAATTAAATTAGAAATAACTGAGCATAATAAACATACATCTTTAAGTGTACTTTTAAGTCAGCGTGAAACTGAAGTTGAGATTGTAATGCACCCTCATTACATATAAAAAGAAGATTTGTCAAATTTGATTTCATGCCGACTTTGACCTACTGTTCATTTTCAGAACACAGTTTAAGATATTTTAGATTTAGTCCAAAAGCTTTCTGTCCCTTCGCTGAAAATGACTATGGTATACTGTCCTTGTCCAGAAAGGAAATAAAGACATCATCAAAGTAGTCCGTGTGACATCAATTGGTTAGTTACAATGTTTTAAAGCATTAAAAATACATTTTGGTCCAAACATAACAAAAAGCACAACTTTATTCAGCATTGTACAGTACTTTGAATATAGTTAATACTTAATAGTTAATAAGCAAGCATAATATATGTGATGCGATCTGGAAAACCCGTCAGATGTCGCGCTGGAACGTTTTCAGTAAAGTCTAAAAATAGACTGAATGTCAGTTTTTTGTCAAAATTTGTTTTTTATTAAATTATTATTCTATAACATCTTGTTTATCATCTCTGAATATAACTTGGGAAAATTCACTAGTTTACTGCAGAAAAATAGCGATTTATAATGACCAGCTGAAAAGACTGCGTTTCACTTTAATAACATGCACGCAGGTGGAGCGGAGGGGGAAACACCTAGAGGAAACACAAATCTCCCGTTTAGCTCTCCTTCTCTTAACACTACAAAGACAGTTCACCTATCAAAATAAACCACATAACAGAATAAAGTCCAGTCCTGGGTGAACTACAACGGCACGCAAGTTTTTATTTATTTATTATCCAGCGTTATCGTGTGGTATGATGCAAAGCACAAGAGAACAACAGAGTTTGAAGTTGCTCGTCTAAAAGACCTTGCTCGCCTCTCAATCGTCCAATTTCAAAACGGTTTTCACAGGATGAATTTTGAGTTTGTAAGCTTTAGAATGATACCCAATCTATGATGATTACTAAAATATGTGATATGTAAAAAAGGCAATAAAAAGGGAGCGCCAGTCGTCACGCTAGCAGGATGCGACAGTTATTTAAACCTGTTTTTCCCAAAATTCTGTTTCTGAAAATCATAGCGATCAGCTGACTTAAGATAACCATAACTTTTGTTACAGACAACCGATAAAATAAATAAAAACAGATTTGGAAGGGGCTTGAACCCAGCTTTAATATGGTATCAAAACCTGTAATATGTCAAATTTCACCATGTGGTGGGTTTTCCCAGATCACATCACATATTATACTTATAAGCAAGTCTATTAAACTTGACTTGATTAACGCTGAATTTAACACAAATTACAAATCATCCTAATAAAATGAACTTGCAAATCACTGCTCCAAAATAATACATTAAGTACATGTACATTGATAATCAGAACTTTTTAGACTCAACCCCTTAAGTGTCAGATTTTTTTTTTCTAAATAGAATTGATTGGATGCTATCTTTTATACTCTTGGCATGAAAACAAACTGAGGTTTATACCATTCTTTCATGATTTTTCGGTAACGCTTCCTTTTACAGTACAGTACTTACAGTGTACTTACAGTGTACTTACCTAGAAAGTACTGGCTAATATAAGGTAAGTACATGGAACAGGGGTAGGTTATAGGTTCAGGGTTAGTACTAGTTATTACCCAGTAATTGTAGTTACTAAAATAAGTACATAGTATTTACATGGGTAACTGGACTGTAAAAGGAAGCGTTATCGATTTTTCATGTTCATCAACATTTCAAAATAAAGGTCTGGAAATAGTATTGTTGCAAATTGATAACTCCTCTGTCATTTATTTTGACAAATATTTCACCATATATCACCAATATGAAAACTAGAGATTGCAAGCTTTCAAATGATATATAGTTTGTCAAGATTAGTTTAGATTTAGTATATTACTGTTTTAAATAGTGGGCCGGTGGCACACTTTTTTTCCACAAGGGTATACCAAGCATATGATTGGATGGTCTTTATTCAGTCCTTTAGATCCAGTGTAAGAGTAAAACCTTATGATTACGGAAATAACAAATTATTCCCTGCAATACCTGCAGTATTTGTTTTTCCAAGCTATAATTCAAAAGAGATGTGAACGCACAAATGATATACCCAAACTGAAGTCATGTCTATCAGAACTAAACACCCTTTTCCTACTAGATTTACCAAAGAAGGTATCAAACTGAGCCAGTGATATTAATTGTTTTTCCTGTCTATTGGCGTAAGAATCCATTGTCTGAGACACTGAGAGTCAATCCACAACCAAATTTGTTTTCACCAGAAAGGCTTATCTTGTCTTGACATTTGAAAAAAAAAAAAGAAACCTATCAGTAAATTACTCTGTGAATATTGAATCCGCAATAAATTAAGTACCTTCTCTCATGTCTAGTGGGATCAGCGTGTCGTCGTGATACACTTCAGAAAGTCTGAGTTGGAAGGAAGGGAACAGAGAGGAAAATTACGCTTTCTTGAAGATATCTTGAACAAAACAGCATCTCTCTGATACAAGGCCTCAGGCTTTTTATATAAATCAGCCAAGCAAGGCTACTGCTAACAAGTGTACATTTCTGGACAGCAGCTCCGAAACTTTATAGTGCCTCTCTGGGATCTCAACCTACTACACAATGTCTACAAAATCCACAGTCATGTCATATTTGGCTTTTTCTTCAACGAAGATGTGGGGCACCAAGGCAAGGCAAGGCAAGTTTATGTATATAGCACATTTCATACACAATGGTAATTCAAAGTGCTTTACATAGAAGAAATTAAAATAATCAAAAGAAATCAGAAAATTTAAAACAGTAAAAAAAACAATACAAATAAAATACAGTAAGTACCCCCCTCCAGTCTAGTGCTCAGTCTTCTCTCCCTATGGTATACTATCCTCATGGTATTTGATCAGGTTTTCAATCTCTAACATACATTTTCTCCCATAAAATACCAGTGTTTCAAGTTTTGCATGCTTGCTCTGAGCTTCCCCATACTTGCTGTTTTCCATTTCTGTGAAATTACTGTTCGACACGCGTCTATAATCTGCTGGACGTCTCCGACAGATCTGATTTCTTAACCCAATACCAGTTAAGGGTGCACTCTGAATGCTTTATGAAATGTTATCATGTGATTTGACTTATTGAAAATTGTAAACGTGGATCTATCAGTCAAAGTAATGCTCACTTACCACTCAACTGGGGTTTATATATGCATTGAAAACTTATGTATCTACTTTGCATATAGAAACAGCAATTACACATGCACTGCTCAAAATAATACACTAACATTAACAATATAGTTTAATGTGCAGCAATTCAAAACAGCTAAACCATGAAGCATTAGCTTTTTGATGCATGAATTAATAAATCACTGTTTACACAATTCTTTTATCCAAGAATGACAAAATCGGAAAATACAAATGTTCTGATATGACCTTTTCATATAGCTAGCTTTTGATCTCACTTATAAATAAATTCTGGCATCAAAAGGCTCATCATCTGCATTCATTGTATACAAGGATCCCAGTGGTGACCATAGCATGATGCACATACACTACCGGTCAAAAGTTTAAGATTGGTAAGATTTTTATGTTTTTAAAAGAAGTCTCTTCTGCTCACCAAGGCTGCAATTTTTTGATAAAAAAATACACAAAAAACAGTAATATTGTGAAATATTATGACAATTTAAAATGACGTTTTTATGTTAATATATATTATATTAAAATGTAATTTATTCCTCTGAAAAAAGCTGAATTTTCAGCATCATTACTCCAGTCTTCAGTGTCACATGATCCTTCACAAATCACTCTAATATGATGATTTTATGCTCCAAAAACATGTATGATTATTATCCATGTTGAAAACAGTTTTTTACATTTTTATTTCAGGATTATTTGATGAATAGAAAGTTCAAAAGAACAGCTTTTATCTGAAATGGAAACCTTTTGTTACATTAAACACTACCCTTTAAAAAGTTTGGAGTCAGTAAGAATTTGTAGTTTATTTTTGGGGGAAATAAAAAGAAATCAATACTTCTATTCATCAAGGATGAGTTACATTGATGAAAAGTTACAGTAAAGACATTTATAATGTTAGAAAAGATTCTAATTAAATAAATGCTGTTCTTTTGAACTTTCTATTCATCAAAGAATCCTGAAATAAAAATGTAAAAAACTGTTTTCAACATGGATAATAATCATACATGTTTTTGGAGCATAAAATCATCATATTAGAGTGATTTGTGAAGGATCATGTGACACTGAAGACTGGAGTAATGATGCTGAAAATTCAGCTTTTTTTCAGAGGAATAAATTACATTTTTATATATTAACATATAAGTCATTTTAAATTGTCACAATATTTCACAATATTACTGTGTTTTTTGTGTGTTTTTAATCAAAAAATTGCAGCCTTGGTGAGCAGAAGAGACTTCTTTTAAAAACATAAAAAATCTTACCGATCTTAAACTTTTGACCGGTAGTATAGTCCATATCCATGGATGTTTGTGCTGAATAATAATAAAAAAAACTACAAACAGATATTCAGTAAGACGTTTCTAGTCTTTTCTAGGATGCAGAGCATACAAAGCATGAGCAAACACACTCAGCTGGTTCACTGCAAAATGTATTCATTATCACAGCAACAGAAAAGTAAGCTGAAGCGGTGAAACCTCAGCATATCCTTGGCACTCTGAATACAGCACATATGAATATCCCATGGAAAGGGGGGTACTTTTACAGAGCAAATTGTGTGGGAAAGTTCCAGAAGAGTATCAAAGAGCTCAGGCCTGGACAGCGAGTGTCCACCTTGGGAAACTCAAGACTCTGACAGCATAGCTGCAGGCCACAGACGAAAGCAGCAAAAGTTCTGCAGCGCCACAGAAGAAACCCAATTACATTCCCACCATTGCCCAGCTCAACCCCTCCTGCCCAATCTGCTTCATGATAAGGAATGTCAGCAACATGGGAGAGCCTTTATAGAGGAACTAGTGATCGATCCAACTTCTCTCCAATTAACAGCAAGGTAAATCCCTCTCCGTGGTCCTTTCAACGTGTTACCAATTAGTGCTGGATGGCAGATGCTTGAGGGCACTTTCAACAGACCTGCTTTTCAAATTTGTTTAGAAATGCAGAGGCTGTTATTCAATTTCGCTCCCTCTTAATACCTCGTGCCTCTCCACACAACGCTTATCTGGGGAATTGCGATTAACAAAGACGTCTAACACACACAGGGTTACCGATTGTGGTCTAAAGGCCTTCCAACATTCAGTCCGTATCGGTTTTTGTTTATTTCACAGCTTCAGACAGCCAGTTGAGTTCAGGTATGGGAGCAACGCCTCGCTCACACAGCGCTTGTTCTTGCTGTAATGAAACAGCAATAGAGGAAAGCTATTGAATGCTTATTTCCCACTGACCTTAAAAAATGCAGACAGCAGCAGAGAATCTATATTTAAAGTAAACATGAAACGCATGTGGCTTTGGCTTTTTTGCCTGCCGCCTTTGACTATCTGCACTGAACATTTTTCTGAAGCGAATGTGCATTTTAATCTAGGGATTGTAAGATTTAAATAACCCCTGGCCTAATCACAGCCCTCGCTCGCGAGTCCTTCACCACGTAGATAGAGCCTGGCCGTAGCCGGTTATTAACAATACACTTCATTACACGCTGCATACGCTCAAGTGGAAAGGCAGGTTAAAAATAGCATGCTTTGAGATTTGGTTCGTATGCTTTAATAGCTCATGAACTTAACTAAAACAAAATGTCCGAGGAGGTTGCCTGGCAACAAAGGCAGCTCATTTCAAAATGTTTCTACTTAATGGAAGAGTTGAGGAGGTGGCGCACAATCAGCCCGAGGAAGCGGTTTTAGTCGACGCCTGTCGACACTTTCGCTGGCCATCTTAAAAACACTGATGGCAAAACATTGTCTAGGGACTTCCCCTCTTCTTTGTGAAAATGAAACCAATTATAGTATGGTCAATTATTTCCAAGTTAATTGCCGTTAAAGCCTTACTTGTCAAAGGCTAATGGCTATAATCCTGATAAGAGGTCCAATTACGGCAGTTATAGGAGTAAATGGATTTAAGAGTCTGGTGGCAGGTGAAAACAGACTTTCTTCCGTTCTATATTTACTCGAATGAACGAGTAGAACTGGGGACCTGTTATCACAACGCGTCACATTTTCTAGAATAACAGGCCTTGACCCCATTGTGGATTGAACTCCTGACCGCTCACGTTAACCAAACACTTAAGATGGAAGCACCATCGCTCACAGAGATGTGTAATTGTGCCTACAGAGAAAGATTTTACCATGACAACCAAGGTACAGAGCAGTAATCGAGCAGCTTTGTTACACCTGCTATTGTGGCTTTACAAAAATGTGCTTGAATCATTTCGAAAGCTGATAAAAAAAACCAACTAATTATATACTACCTTTTTTGGGTGGAGGGACAGTCTTTTCTGATCAAGGATGCATGTGTTCAAATATACTGTAAGCCCTAGTATCATGACAGTAAAAGTTAAAGCTGAATTTTCAGCATCAGTCACACATTTTCAGAAATCATTCTAATATATGATGTGGTGCTCAAGAAACATGTTTTATTATAATGCTGAAAACAGCTATACTGCTTAATGTTTGCAGAAACTGAGGTGCATGCTTTATTTTAGGATTCTTCTAGGAAGTTTAAAAGAACAGTATTTACCTTTTTTTACTAAAACAATAATTTTACAAGTAAATAAGCTAATTAGGTAACACTTTACTTGAAGGGTGTGCATAAGACTGACATTCATAACCATGACATAACATATGTCTTGAATATGAGGTAGGGTTTTTGCATGTTTATGAAAACTGTCATTAACCGTCCTATTATCCTTGGGGTCAATTTGACCCCATTCAATGTTTAATGTCTGTAAAAACATAATTTATTTTTGCTTCAGATTTAATGACTTTTCCTAATTTAATGGGGACAACTCTAATTAACCTGCTAATATTTTTTCAAAGTCCTGTACAAATTTTGTAACATCGGTGTTCCTTGGGGTCAATTTGACCCCAGGCTCTTTTAGATGTATAATAAAACAGAAGAAATATTAACATTTCACACACATTTGCTTTAGTTGTTTTATTGAGGTCACTATAACATGTTATAATTTGAATTTATAATGTTCATTGTAATTTTACATATTCAATATCATTTTCAAAAAACTCTGTTTTAGGGCTCTAACCAAACAGAACCATTTCAATAGTATTGCAAGAACCACTAGTAGTTCACATGACATGTGACACAACCACCTGACAGCTTAATGTAATGTTAACCAATATAGCTAGATGGTTTCTTAAGTTTGATAATTAATCTGCTATGTTTATGACAGGTTATGATGTTATGGTTTATGTCAAGTTGTCATGACAAAAACACTAACAGGTTATGATGTTATGGATTATGTCAAGGTGTCATAACAAAGACATCTCAAACAATGTCATATTTGAGCGAATGACACTTAATAACAGTTGTCACAGACATGCATAAAACATTTCCATCATATTCATAACATGTCATGATTATGAAGGTGTCATGTTAGTGTAATGCATACACCTTCAAGTAAAGTGTTACCGCTAAGTAAAATAACACCAAATACAAAAAAAAAAAAGATGCCGGGTGGCAAAATATGAAAGCATCTTTTACAGTAGGTGGCAGTGTAAATGCTTAGGGTCAAAATGGGTCTCGTTCTGCAGGACCTCCACAAGCTTTTCAATGTCCTTTTCCTAATGGTCGTGTTTATAGATATAACAGGCATGCCCTATACCAAGGACACCAAAACACAGCTCCTTATTTTACAGCAATGCATACATTTTGTTGCTGTTTCAGAAGATGACCTTTAAAAATATGGTATTCCTCTTTGTAGACTTGGGAAGGTTATGATTGTTGGAAATTTTTTTTTTACAGCTCAAATATGATCTATGGCCTCGTATCAAAGTAGTTCAGAATCAAAGAAAAAAAATCCACCAAGACTGCACAGATAGGTTGGCTAGATTCAATAAAAGAAAAAAGAAAATACGCATGACCTCCAACCGGCACCTTTTTGAAATTCACTGCATTCTTTGATTTCCTCTGAACTTTGGTTAATTGACATTTAGGAGGGGAAGCAACAGCCTGTTGAGAACTTAATTGCAGCACGACAGTTTTCGCTTTCTCTTCAAATAAAGGTCGAGACCTTACCTCCTCCGCCGTTAGAGGCATGCATATGCGATACTCCTTCAGGAGCATAACGCCCACACTCGTGAAAAGTGTTCAGAAATTCATGAGAAGGAAACGTTTTCCGCTGACTGCTCCCACTTAGTTAACTTCCTTCCTTTGTTAAAGCTCTCCAATCGCTTCGAAACCAACAGGGAAAAAAAAAGATCTACAACACACATTTTACCAGCATCTTCTGCGATCTGTATTATGGGTTTTATGAAATACTGTGTTTTTGCAATCTTGTTCAAACATTTAGAACTGGGTAGGGGAGGGGGGACTTATAAGAAAAAATATGACTGTTATTTAGTGTAGCCATGCAGCAGAGCCGAAATGCCAAACAGTTTGTCTTTGTCTTGATGAAAAATATCATTCTTCAAAGACGAAATGTACTCTGATGGCTGATCATCAATTACAATACAGATAGCCTATTTTAAAGGGGGGGGGGGTTGACTGCGATTTCCCTTTTTTTAAAATACAGGGGTTGGACAATGAAACTGAAACACTGGCCAATGTTGGAGGTTTCATATCTATATGCCTGGTGGCCAATCTTCAGAGTGAAGCACGGGTGGATCAGTGATGGTTTGCGCTGCAATATCATGACAATCCTGACTGTGATTGATGGACACGAGTCAAAAATCATGAGCTGGAGGACCATGAGCACCTAAAGCTCAAACCGCGTATC
The DNA here is from genome assembly GCA_030378365.1 of Hybognathus amarus. Lineage (NCBI taxonomy): Eukaryota > Metazoa > Chordata > Actinopteri > Cypriniformes > Leuciscidae > Hybognathus > Hybognathus amarus. The sequence continues at coordinate 428,189 of JAQIUQ010000412.1, forward strand.
TGCATGATCATGCACCAACACACACAAGACTTGTGACAGAAGGGTTTGATGAAGATGAAAGTGACATTGAACATCTCCCATGGTCTGCACAGTCACCAGATCTGAATATTATTGAGGTGTCAGAAAATGTTTTCCTCCACCAGCATCATATAGTGACCTGGACACTGTTCTGGAAGAGGAACGGATCATAATCCCTCTGGTCACTGTGAAGGACTTCGATCTGTCATTCCCAAGATGAATTGGTGCTTTAATGAATTGGATGCAAAATGAGGCCCTCACCATCCTAATAAATGATTGTGTTGTAAGACCAGGTGTTTCAGTTCCATTGTCCAACCCCTGTATGTTTGATAATGTTCCTGAAAAGGACGATCGTAATCTAGCTCTCTGTGCTGCGCATTTACGGAAGACAGCTTCCAGAATCTCCACGAATTCAAACCGGATTCAACAAGAAACTGTTACTAAAACATGAAGCAGATCCAACTTTAAAACCAGAGTCAGCAGTTGTTGGGCCACAATCTGTAAGTAGGCTAAGACTTAATCATTTTAAATGTATTTGCATGTATAATTCCCGACGTAGCCTTGTGTTTTTTTTGTTTTTTTCAAATGCCAGCGTTGGCTTAGCCAGCGGGCTACTAGTTATGCTATTGTGTCTACAGCAAACGCGTACAAACATTATGGACCTGAATTTTGTATAAGTACTAATGTTGTAAATGTATTTTTCATGTACATATGCTTTATGACTTTATTTTCGATTCTGATCAAGAACGTAAACTTGCCAACGCTGTTTGTGTTTAACATTAGTTAGCCAGTCAGTTGCTATCGTTGCCAGTCAGATGCTATTGTGTAAAACAAACGTGTATATGGTTAAAAAATGTAGCAAATTACCATTCAGAAACGTTTAGTAAGAGCCGTGTGTGGTGAGGTTCTCGGTCTGATTCTGCCTCACTGATACTGCAGTCTCGACATTATTATTTACGTGTATTCACTGTCTGGTATCCACCTTTGGCATGCCCGTATCGCCGGTAAAGGTAATGGGCGTTAACCTTCTGGACAACGAGAGCGACAGTTTAGCCAATCACAACACACCGGCCCAAACGAACCAATCTGAGCCCACCGCATGTTTCTGAGGGAGTGTTTTCATAGACTCAGGAAGTCATCCGCTCGTCCAGGGGACAGAGGAGAGCGCGGCTTACAATAAAGGTGAAGTTTATGAAAAATAAGACTTCAAAAAAAAGAAAAACCATGAATACATGTTATATTGCACCCCATAAACACAATCATGCAAAGAAAAAAAGCAGTCAACCCCTCCTTTAAGCATAATGCAGATGATGCAGGTAAAGTTTGTGTGATTTGTTTGTGGTCTTCTGCAGCCTTTCACAGTGAGAGTTGGACATGTTGTGTGCACGTCGCAGATTGGATTCCTGCTGACATGACAATGGCATTTAATTAGAGCGGGTGAATGGATGTTACCTTTGGCATGGTGATTGCCTCTCAGCTTCTGCTGCGCTGTCATTGATGCTGTCACATCACTCTGCAGGTAATCATACAAGAGAAGGACGTCAATATTACACCTCACACTGAGAATGTGTACCGCTGTCTCATGTTCGGGACATTACATTTCATATTTACACGTTTTATGTTCCCTTTTAGGTGTGTGTGTGAGTGTGTGTTGATTAAAACATACCTTTACACTGCAGAAAGAAAAGTAATTTTAGTTCAAAGCTTTGTTTTTTTTTCTCTACAAATGGTTATTTCAAGATTGTGCAAGCTATTCTTCTTCTAGGGTGAAAGAAAGTGTTTGTTGTGGTTGTGACAGGTGCCGCGTTCCTTTAGCTTTGCTCATCAAATATGTATTTTGTTTTCTAAGACAACACCCACCTCAACTAGTTCTTACCTACACCCCCACCTCTCTGAAGAGATGCCCTCTGTGCTCTACACCAAGCCTGGCTACCTGCTCATCTATCAACCTGTCTGGCTGTGCTGTGTAGATCCAGTTGAAGTTAAATTCCTAGCCCACAGCACACACACACACACTTCCTTCCCTCACATTTATGGTAAGATGTGCTGTAACACATGCATAATTGTAGAGTTTGTTTTAAAGTGGCTTTGATAATCGAATTCCGTTTATTATGAGCATGATATTTATGTATACAGCACCAACAAATCAGTGAGTGAGACCCTTATCAGATTGCCCTTTACATTACAGGATGTGCATGCAACAAACATCAAACAACTCATCAATAATGTTATATTCCATCCTGGTCATTAATATCAATCAAGTGGCAGTCACAGTTTAAATGTAGGCTCTACTAATGAAATTGATTACACCTTTCACCAATAGATGGCAGCAAGGAGCTTTTTACCAAGTAAAAACGTTAGGAACTGAAAAGGTCACTAAACAGTCTGTGGTTAGATTTTCTGTGGCTAGATCTTCACATGATCCAGTGATTTAGAGAAATAATCCTCATGTTAAATCATGTTAATATAATCCTCTTTTGAAATGTAATTTGATTATTTGATTTGGCTTTTGCTGTGGTTGTTCAGTATTCTTTTTTTAATGTAGCCTTGTTTTGTACTAATTTTAAATGCATATACAGTAAAGAAAGCATCAGAGGAACACACACACACACACACACACACACACACACTTCTGATGTTTATCTAATATGCATTCTGAAAAAGTAATACGCACAAACTACCGTTCAAAAGTGTGGGGTTGATATGCAGTATAAAGAGTATACTGCAGATTATTGTTACAATTTAAAATAAATAGGGCTGTCAAAGGATTAATCGCGATTAATCGCATCCAAAATAAAAGTTTGTGTTTACATAATATATGTGGGTGCACTGTGTATGTAAGCAATAAGGTACGAGAGGCTCTGCTTCGCGTCGTGCCTAACAACGCCCTTAAGCCGTTACTTATTCATGATACAGCACTTGCCTCGAGTATCTTATTGCTTTTATAAAACGGTTGCCACACAATATTTAAGTAAAAAACAATGTTAGTGCAACTTTCTTGAAGTAAAATCACTAAATGCCTACCTTCCGCTGGAAAAAAAATAGTCCCCGAGTGTGAACAGCAACAAACGTTCCAGTGTGTAAAATACATGAAAGCTCAAATAAAAACAACACAGAACCGCAGTGTTGCGCAGCGATCAATAGAACCGTTGGGTTAAGCGGTCGACTGTAGCCGTGTTTTATCGTGAATAAAGCACAGCTCTTGACCAATCAGAATCAAGGATTCGAACTAACCATTTTATAAAATTATTTTAAATATATAAATAAACACACTTGCTTGTATACATTTAAGAAATATTTTAATGCTGAATGTAGATTTATATATAATTTATATTATATAGAAAATATAAATAGTTGATATATTTTATATTTTTGTCTTAAATATACATGCATGCGTGTGTATTTATTTATATTCAAACGAATTATACACAATGCACCCACATATATTATGTAAACACAAACTTTTATTTTGGATGCAATTAATCGTTTGACAGCCCTAAAAATAAACATTTTCTATTGTAAATTAATCGTGTGATGGCAAAGCTGAATTTTAAGCAGTCAATACAACTTCAGAAATTTTTCATATATTCAGCTATGCACAGCAGTGGATTTCATATCCACAATGCAATTAAAACCCACACCTTTCACACATGTCTCAAATCAGTCATTCTTTCATAACACTAATAAAAGGTTGTCACCCAACAAATAAACTTTGTAAAAGGGGTTTTAGCTAACAACAGGGAGCATTATACAATGTTTTCATTTGTAAAATATTATTTCTATAAAATATTACAAGAATGACAACTCTATTGTTTAGAATTCACTCCAGTGTATGCTACATTTTCTTTGTTAACATTGAAGTAAAATCGGTACACGCTTCCTTTTACAGTCCAGTTACCCATGTAAATACTATGTACTTATGTTAGTAACTACAATTAATTACTGGGTAATAACTAGTACTAACCCTGAACCTACCCCTAAACCTACCCCTGTTCCATGTACTTACCTTATATTAGCCAGTACTTTCTAGGTAAGTACACTGTAAGTACTGTACTGTAAAAGGAAGCGTTACCGTAAAATCATGATCCCTAAGTTGTCCCCTTTTGTACAGATGGTAATGAAATTACGTAGTATTGATAGCATTTCATTTTTTAGATTCAGAATATATTTCAATGTGGTATTACTTTAGAAATGTAGCAAATGTCATATTCAGTTTTTAAAACATTTTGACCTTTAGGTACATCAAATTTTGCAGATGGTTGTGCCTGAGTTATGTAATTCGAAAGATGTAGTCACTGAATGCTTTTTCTACAAAAGCAATGGAAAACTGTTCACAGTTTAACAACATAAACTGCTTTTGTACTCACTGTGAGTTTTGAAATGATCAGGTCCTAGTTTAAATGTAAAATGCATTATTATTTCAAATTCAGACCCATTTCAAATAATTATATATGTGGCAATCTACACTGTAAAAACTTATCCTGTAAAAAAGCGGTAAACTACTGGCAGCTGTGGTTGTCAGGATCATACCGTAACTATACGGTATGTGTTACTGTTTTTGTATTAGAGCATATAGCTGTTAAATGAAAGTTTCATACTATAGCGGACAATACGGTATTTAGCTGTTCATTTCAAAAACAGTAACATACCGTATTTTTACAGTATGATGCTGGCAACAGCTACCAGTAGTTTACCGTATTTGTACAGCATTATTTTTTACAGTGTATCAATCAAACAAATCACACATTTATTCAAGCCAAATGAAAGCAGGTCACTTGCTCACACCTGAAGTTCTGAATATGTCCTTACGTCACACAAATCACCCACTTATGGCTCTTATGTCTCTAAAGCTCTCGATCCTCTACCCCCAGCAGCTTTATCATGCTTGACTGTGTCGGCGCAATGCGGTAGATAGTGATAATGATCAGGAGGTCAAAAGGATGATGGGAGCTATACGAGGCCAGGGGGCAGTTTTCTCATGCCTGTCAGTCTGTTGATTTCTGGATAGGGTTAGTTGACAGCCGAACCATAGCCCCCTTGCTTTAGGTGGAGCTCCCAAAGAGATCAATCAATTGGCAGTGTCAACACAGATATTAGCCTATGTGAAGGTGATTCACGTCCTAAGAAAGCAGCAGGCACATTCGATAAAACAAGAAAGCTCCTGCAATATTTGAACACATTCGGTTTGAGAAAGCACTCTATCCCTGCAGAGGATCTAATTGGATACTGGGGGGGAATCCAGTGATTTATGCTGCACCTCACCTCTATCTGTACTGGCTGGAGGCAGCTGTGAAGAAGAGTATGATGGGAATAAGGAGTGCAGGCTGGCACGTTTCCACAGCGGGAAAGCTCTCATACACTACTTTGCGCTCCTTGATCAAATTTCATTTGCTGTTCTGGTCAGTTGCACCGTATCAGAGAGCATGACAAATATTAATCTCCTGTTCCTGTAAGAGCTGTGCTCCCATCGCACCCTTGAATAATTCAACAGCGACAATGCCAAGTTGGTAACAGAAAAATGGGAGCGAGAGTGCTGATGTTGTTGATCGGCGAGGATATCAAAAATATATATATATTTCACAGCGCAACGCTGTCAGCCGTAGTGACAACATGCTCACAGGTATGCATGCCCTGCAGCCACAGGTGCCAGTGCTGATTTCAAGATCATTGGCTCGCTGGGCTGAAAAGTCTCCTTTTCACCTCTTTAAAAGCAGATTACGAACACAATGTTATCATCAGCTTCTGAGTACATACCTTGGTGACAGCACCTAATCTGTGACCTGAGGCAGGTGAGGTCAGAGGTCAACCTCTGTCCAGCCAACGAGCCTGACTTAACCTGCATCGCCCTCGACTTAGTGCCGCTTCAGTGGATATCTGCAAATCAGAACAGTTCAACAGACCCGAGCTTCTGCTACGGCAGATAATCTACTCACAAATGTCCACCAGTCTGAAATCATTCATCTCAGTCAGTACTCAAAGAAGTAGCTGAAGGATGAAACCATGATACATCAGGGTTTTGATACAAACCAAGGGTTTGTCAGAGTATACTGGCCTTGCAAGTATAATATATAAAAAAAAGTTGGAAGAAGCAAATGCATAAATGCAACAAAAGATTGCAACAAACAGATTTCCAACTCCTGCAAGGAATTCAGATTATGCAAAGACTGAATCTTGAACTTAAGTCAAGTCACCTTTATTTCTATAGCGCTTTTTATAATACAGATTGTTTCAAATCAGCTTTACAGTGAAAACAGGAAAATAATGCAATAGAGTGTGTTTTTAGAAGATAAAAACATCATAGTCCAGCTAAAGTAAGTTCAGTGAAAAAAAAGTAATTAATTTAGTTTATTTATATATCTAGCTGCTCTGGAGAAAACAATGATGTCATCGCCCAGCTTAGTTCAGTTCTCATATAATTAGTGTCAATGCAGGCAGATCAATATTATGCATGTTAACTTAACAATATGTATTCATTAGAGCCATAACCGATATATTGGTAGGCCAATATTAGGCATTTTCCAAACTACACTGAAAAAAAAAGATTTTTGCTGCTTGTTCACATTGCTTAATTAAAATTAGCTTAAGCAACATAATTGCTTCTGCTTAAATATATGTACAATTTAAGTTTACTTAATCCGTTTGTGTTGGATAACATGAATGATTTGTGTAGCATTAACTGAAACTGGGCGGTGCATGTTAATTCCCAGCATGCTTTGCATATGTCTGAATTACGAGAGAATAAATGTTGAAATGAAGTGTTATTTTTATGTTTTTGAGAAAATAAGAAAAGGTTAGTGTGTAGTTGTGTTTAATGTTCAATTACATTGGAATTGTTAGAACCATTTAAATTACAGTTGGTTACCATTGTGGAGAAAAGTGGATGATTTGGTTAGGGTGTGGACCTTTTCAACTATGCTTATAGCAACTGCTTTTAGCTGATGGCTCCAATCAGGGAGCCTTTTAAAATCACTTTGAGACTACTTATTTGGATAACTTAAAATGACTTAATTCCATGACATTGAAGATACATGAATAAATTATGTTTGTGTAACTTAATTGGTTCATGTGGGACCAATGTATACTATCAAATCATGTAAATCCAACACACTTTTTTTTTCAGTGTATCGGTATTGGCAGTTATAATGGCCGATAATGCGACAATAAAAGAAACAAAAAAATTTTAAAAATCATATTATTTTTGTTAAAACTCATACATAACTACAAATAACTAATGTTAGAGAAATCTGTTAATGTTTTGTTGCGCGTTTCTGACAAAAATAAAAGAAATAAATTTAGATATATCAGAATATCGGATTTTAAAACTAACAAATATTTGTATCGGTATCGGCCTTCAAAATCCTTTATCGGTTCGACTCTAGTATTCATTACTTGAATGAGCTCACTGTCTCTGCCTTAAATGAATACATCGTTAGCCAAATGCGTGATTTGTATTTCTGAAATAAATAACTTGACACAGTCACCTCTAAACTGTAATGCATTTTCTGTGAAGCTGCTTTGAAACGAAATGTATTGGGAAAAACGATATAGTAAATGTAAATTGAATGGTGTTGAGTTTTCAAACTGAAAGCGTGCTTGTTGCTGTGGCTTTATACAGAAATTAAAATGATTTTTGATGCACTACAGTGACTATTTTCTTACAAAAACTGACATTAATTATAAAATGGTTATCAAGGATGGGCCACTGAGAATAATTACAGCATTTACACTTACAATGATAATTTCTGCCCGTCGAGCAGAACCTGATCAGAACACAAACACCAAAACTGGAGCTAAACAGTGGAAGCCAGCATGTAGTCCGATTTAATGAATTAATGTTGTGTGCCTGTCACTGCATGGAACCAGCATCTAAAATCATTTCAGTATTCTATGCTACTTCATAAAAGCCTTTATTGCAAAAAATCATTAACAAATAGCTTTACAAAGGATTTTCTCTGTTGTATTTTCTGATGATTTCTGCATTGCAGAAATAGGCTTATCATCACACTGCTTATGTGGGCAGTGTGAACAGTGTGAAACATGCTAATATGGCCGCTGAAGTAAATACTGAAAAATCAATTTCTTAATATTTGTATACAGCAAGGATAACATATATAATATTACAAGAGATTTTTTACTTCTACTCGTATTTCTATGGTGTCCTATCCACAAAGCAAAAGTATTAAGCAGCACAACAGCTTTTAACACCGATAATAATACAGTAAGAAATGTTTCATAAGCAGAAAATGATCATATTAGACATATAGTGCATTCACATGCTTTGGGAAATATGATATTTTCCGCTTGTGAACTGGTACCAGTGTGTTGCGTTCCACTGCTTTTGTTGTCGTAATGTGGTAAAAAGATGGAGATCCAGACCTGTTATTTAGCTAAAACTTTTAGATTGCTTAAGTCATAAAATTATTTATCAAAACTCAAACGGTAAATAATATGCTGTATATTTTCTAGATCAGGGGTTCTCAACTCCAGTCCTTCGCGACCCACTGCTCTGCATATTGTGTATGTCTCCCTTATTAAACACACCTGATTCAGATCCTCAGCTTGTTGATTCAGATCCTAACGAGCTGAGGATCTGAATCAGGTGTGTTAAATAAGGGAGACATACACAATATGCAGAGCAGTGGGTTGGGAGGACTGGAGTTGAGAACCCCTGTTCTAGATCATGAATAGTACATATTTTCACCATTTACGACAGTAAAAGTTGCTCTGTGACATTTTGAAAAGGTATTAGGTTATCTCATCTCGGCAACTCGTGCATCAAAATATTCTACAAGTTGCCCAGTGGAAAATACCACATGAGTGGGTGTTCATGTGCATTTTCCAGCTTTTGGTATTGGACATGAATGCACCATTATTTCTGAAGGATCATGTGACATTTAGGACTGGAGTAATGACGCTTGCTGCGTCCGAAATCTCCACTCAAAGCACTACTCCCTAACCCCTATGTTGGGGGTAGAGAGCAGAGCACTATATAGTGAGCTCACCAGCATAATTGAAGCCACTTTCGGACACTATCTCGATCGTCTCTCGCGCCGTTGATTACATCATCTGTCAGCTGGTGCCGAGCCGGCTCTGGGCTAAATAGATTTTTTAAATAAATACATTACATTATATTGAGGTTATTTCTCCAAAATGTTCAAACTAAAAGTGATTCCTGGCTGTTTTTGTTATAATGCGCTACTCCACACATGATTATAACTTATTTTTACGATCAGTGCAATGCAGGATGGTATAGGGCTTAGGTTCGTGACCATTGGTTTTTCACTACTTTTCAAAATGCATTCTGGGATACATTGAGTGGACTATATAGGGTATAATAATCATCACTATACATTCGGACAGCACTGCAAAATGGCGAGCTCACTATATAGTCGACTATATAGTGAGTAATGGGAGATTTCTGACGCAGCAACTGATAACTTCAGGTTTGCCATGACAGGAATAAATTAATGCATTAACAATAGAAAAACAGTCATTTAAAATTGTAATAATATTACACAATAAAATCAAATAAAAGCAGCCTTGGTTACCAGCTAATTCATAATTATTGTTTTCTTGCATTACATAACAATTCAGGCTACACTGGTCACATATCCATACCGAAATCAGCTTTAATGATTTTTTAACTAGATAAATCACTTGGATTTAGATTGACATAAATAATATTAAAAATCTTGGTCATGACCTTCGAAACAATGCTTAAGAAGCTTTTTTTTTGGTGTGGGAAAGTAACTCTGAGCTATAGGATTAAATGCTCCCCAAATGTTTTGAGAAGCGTTTCAGTCAATTGCAGCGTGCAGGAAATTGAGCGAGTTTATGAGTAATTTACTGCTGCAGCAGCTGTGTTTGCTAGTTCTCTGACATTTACTGTTTAACTCGGATGTGCAAAAAAAAGGCTTTTTCAAAAGATCCAATATATTCTGCATAAACACATATCCCATTAATTTGTTTAAAAGTTAAAGATAAAAGTAAAAGTAATGATATTTTGTCTAAATCCTGGGAACCACAAGAAACTTTTAGGAATGTTGTTACACTGAACATAAAAGCAGACATTCATGGAAGTTAAAAAGTATTTTCCTTCAGGCCCTACACTTGAAGTTTGTACTATCTCAGATCGCTAGTATCTCAAATCTATTTTCCCCTAACAAACCTGTTCCCACTTCAGTGCTCTTAGACATGTTGGAGAATAGTCCTTCCCTTTAATTTCTGCTCAGCTCACAAATACATAATGCACTTTTCAACTTCCAGAGGTGGTTAGTGGTGCGGTCAAGGTCTCAATCTTCTACCAAAGCCCAGAAACTCTTCGCCTAGTCAGGACCTGTCTGTCTGAATATTAAAGACTACATGACATTAATCCCTAGCACACTACTCTCAAATGGCTAATGAGGGCCACTGAGGATCACTGTCTGGCTCCTTCGCATGGACGCTCAAATGTGAGTCTGGGAACTCAGTCACATGGTCACTCTCAGTCTCCTTCCACTTTTAATTGCCACATTTCCTGTTTCTGATATAAATAAATCCCCCTATCTCTTGAAAATAACCAGCAAAATCAAAGTAGGCCATGGAAGATGAAAGGAATTCTCAGTTATCCTTCAGATGAGGGGCTCTCCACAATGGATTAAACTTTCTGAAGCGGTTTCCTGATCTAAGACTTATTGTTATGCTGTTACATCTGACTAGAATTCAGTTTTTCAAATAGGGGCGATTATAAAACAAGTCAGTCTTAAACACAAGACAAAATATACATTTCACTTGTTCGGCATTGCACTGAAGTGAACATGGCCCTCTGGATTTAACAATTCCCCACGGAACGATCAGGGGTCAATACATTATCCAGAACAGGTAAGTCCCTAAATAACCCTCAAATTATACCTATACCAGTCACATCTTACATTCATAAAAGTAAACAGATAGATAGTGAACAGATACACACACACACACACACACACACACACACACACACACACACACACACACACACACACACACACACACACACATATTAAATAAACAATAAAATACATTATCACACAAAAATGTTTGGGTCAGTAAGAAATTTGTTTTTAAAAAATGAATAGTTTTATCCAGAAAGGACAAATTACATTGATCAAAAGTGACAATTTTCAAAGAAATATATTTTCATCAAGGAATCCTGAAAAAGAAGAAGAAGAAGAAGAAGAAGAAGAAGAAGAAGAAGAAGAAGAAGAAGAAGAAGAAGAAGAAAATAAAGTACCATGGGAATATTTCCCCAAAAATATTAACAGTTTTCAACTTAATAATCATACTTAAGCGCATACAAAACACCATTTCAGAATGATTTCTGAAGGACCAGACACTGAAGAGACTGATGTAACATAATGGCGGCTGGAAATTCAGTTTTGAAAAACACAGGAAATCACATTTGAAAATATATTAAAATAGAAAACATTTATTTTATATTATAACTTATAAATAAATGATTTATTAGGCTAGCCTATATCGTTTTCACAAATGGTTATATCTCAGCAACTACAGGCTTTCACTAGCAGCACGAATTCAGGTAAGAATCAACCATATGTGTGACCTAAAAAGTTTAACTATGTTTTCAAGACAGGAGTGTCACAAAAGGTGTTTTATTAAATATTATCTAATTCATTACAATATTGGTTGGCCAAAAGAAATTATATTTCAGTGTTATATTTGCCGTTTCATTTATTGTTTTACGGTTTAATTTTGAGTAGCCTACAGAACTTCTTATGGCAGGCGCCATTGTAACAACCTGGAGGCAAACGTAAACCTACCCTAAACCTTTTTTCTCAATTTACTTGAGTAAACCCGTCAACAAGCGCTGGTCTAGTCTGATGGCGTACGTTCTGAATGATCAATTACAAATCTTCAGTCCTTGCTGCTCCACATACAAAGTGTTTCATTGATAATAATCGGCTTCTCAAGAAATCCACTTAGACTGAATCCCTCCTCAATTATCATGAGATAAGGACAAAGAGTCGTCTATTTTAGGGGGCACGCATGTTCCCCACACACAGATAAACAGAAGACGCAAACGAAGGGGGACATACTTGCCTTTTCCAGGTGTAGCCGCCGGGTGGGGTGAAAGGTGGGAAGGTACTTTACCCACCATTCTGTTTGGGAGGGGGACAGGACTCAAGAGGAGGAGGAGGAGGTTTATCAGATGGTGTGTCTGCTTTTGAGTCTCTATTGAATCCGACGTTCAGCTCTGCGCTCTCAAATGAGAAACGACTCCCACCGAGAACGCAACTTTTTTTGTTGCATCACAAGCCCAAAAATCGTCGGATAAACTTTAGCCGGATTGACTTTTTAAAAAGAGGTTTTGTTTTGTTTTTGCTTTGTTTATTTCTTGTGATCGTGTGCAACTGAATCTGGAAGTTTTTCCTTGGACCGAAGTCATGATGTCAGATATCTCAGTCAATGACCATCTGGAGGGGATATTGTCTGATTTTGAGGGTGAGTGCATTTTTATGTGATTTATGGAGCTATGGGAAACTTTTGCAAGTGTAGATTATTTAAAATAAATTAAATCTACAAAAAGGTTGTTTTTTTATAAATAACTTTTTTTTCACCATGTGTATGTCGGTAGAATAATAAATATGTAATTGAAATTGATATATTGTACTTACATATTTAACTTTAGAACTTTTTAAAACTATATTTTAGTCAATTTTGCCAATGCACATTTACTGCTGATTATTGGATGAGTGTAAAAGTTTATTTTATGTCTTATTATAATGTTATTAGAAAGGCAAGTACTTGGTAGTGAGCCTGACACCATTCCACTGTTGTCCTGCTGCAGCTATCTTATTATCATAGCATCCAGATCTCACATTTTTACACTGCAGAGAGTGTCAAGAAGCATCTTCACCAAAACCCTCACCACAGCCGTGTCCACTATTGAATCTGACACATTTCTCAGGAAGAGAGGCACCCTTTCCAATAGATCCGTCATGGACGGACACAGCGGAAGGTGGAGAACAATAGTTTCTCTCATTGTTTAGACGGGTGCTGATGTGACGAGGAAAAACAAATTAGTTCAAGCACTCAGAATAAAGCACCATCCATTATTATATGTATGTGCTACATGGAGACAGTTGTGGGCTAAATACTGTCTGAGGAAGAGCTTTAACTGCCTTGGTAAAGTTGTGGAGCGGTTTGTCTGGTAGATGCTTCAGCAGAAAATCATTCTTGAGAAGACTGTGGCAATTACATGTGATGACAGGGAAAATTGAGGTGTCTTTTGCTAAGCAGTAAACAGATATGTTCACTGGGTGTGTTCCTCCCAGAACCGAAATTGAATCACAGTTCTCAAAGTTTTGCCAATGCTTTAAACAAAATCACTTGACATGCTTTGATTTCTGTCAGTTGCACCCAACTTTTATTTATATTTTTAAGAAAGTGCTAAGATTTGAGACAAGGGAACATTGGTTTTAATTAGAAGATCCATGTCCCTTTAAGTATAGATGCAAAGGCACAGTGTTCGTAGCTTTGGCCATTACAGTTTTCTCAAATTCAAACAGGCCATGTGATCCTAGTAGCAGATGCCACAAGAGAGATATTACATTCTTTCAGCTTCACCTCAAACCAGCAAATAGGGTCATTTCCGAACAAGAGACCAGTGTGCCGCCATGTGCTTGAGTGAAGATAGACAGAACCGCTGTTCATGTTGAGGAAAACGCCTCTTGGAATGTTGTGGGACGTATAGCGAAATCCTTGGTTCTTTCATATGGCCATTTGTGGCTGATTAACTGTGAAACGTAGTCATCCATTTCTTATCAGTAGAAGTTTAATTGTAGGCATGAACTTTCATGATCCATAGAGATGTCTGTTCAGCGGGTGATGACGGATGCATTTCCTGTAAATGTGAATGTGTGGAAATGAGGAAAGCTGCCACCCCCTCCTTGAGTAATTTGAGACTGACCCATTAGAAATGGCATATGCTGTGTTTTGAGACTACATTTTTGATTAAGCAAAGCCAGGGTCATATGCTCTTGAATAATGGTACTGATTCACTAAAATTTAGATTAACACAAAAGACGTTGGTTTTCATTGCTTTTTCATCCTATACATTCCTCATAGCATTAGTGGAGTCATAGAATAAAGATTGAGGAGAAATAGGGGCCCGGGAAAAGCCTTATGGGATAAGGAAGCCTAAGCTTTAAAGATTGTGTGAAATATCTATGTACTGTGTTTATGTATGTGTGTATGAGTACTACTGGGGAGGGAAAAAAAAGAACTAATTTTGAACTTTAGTTTTGGCGTATATAATATTACTCAATTGACACACAAACTAACCTTGAACTTCAACTCTAGAAATGTGCAATTTAAGGAAAGACTTACTTGACCTCTGATGTCCTTTTGAGATGTTATCGGTTCTTTCGGCAATATAAAATACCACTTCACAAAATAGTTGTCCAAATAGTGGCTGTTCAAGCTTAGACTATATGTCATACCATACCACATATTACCTGTTTACTGGACAATATATGTGGAATCAGCTAACCCCAGTATTATTCATACACAAAATTAATTGTATAGATCTATAAATATATTTATATATATATCTTTTAATAATTTTCTTTATTATTCAACTCTTTTTTTAACCGAAGAGCATGTAAACAGTGGCACCAAGCTTTTTAATGTTGCATTTTGTTATGTCAGTCATATAGATTTAATGTATGACTGCGCTAGATTGGGGGCAATTACAGTAACATGCATCTTTCTATCTTGGCTGCATCTCAAAGACTCCTATGTATGTGCACATACCTTCTAAATCCGCCATTTGACTGTCTTTTCTATCTCAGCTCAGCCATAATTTAATTGTTATTCCTATACGAACAGGTCTTCTCGAAACGAAGCATATGTACCTGAGGGTCTTGCATTAATCGACCTTTGTTTACCCTTTGATCATTATTTAGAAGAGGTACTTATCGGTTTTGAGATAATTCCCTTAGATCAGATTCTTACAAAAAGCTGCCAAGTTAAAATTAGAAAGACAGGAATCTGGTAGAGCAAAGTGGCTCAGGCATGTTTCTATGTAATTGCCTGACAGCTGATACCACGTTGAGTATACTGTATGTGGACTGAAGCAAATCAAATAACATTATCAGCCATGCATTCTGTTTTTTTAAACTTTTTATTCCCATTTGGAACATAAGATACCAAATCTGAAATCGTAATGAAAACACACTGGTGTTGAATGGCACATGTGGTTATACTGGATCAGTATGATGGAGGAACTCAGGCTAAAAGGTGTATTAGAGTATCTGTGGCTGTATGAAAGTTTTCATGGCCCCCAGGGGTGTAAATGCAGCGCCTTATTCGCATCACTGCAATGTTGAAAATGGCGGCTCGGAATTCAGCTTCCAGATGTGCCTTAGCAGAGGTGGTCCAAACAACGTTTGAGCTATGTGCTTAGGGTGGTGTTTCAAGGGGTCGTCTGAGAATACCTGTGAGGAATGTGATGGTGGGGGATGGAAACCACAACAGGCCCAGGCTTGCCCCCCCCCCAAACACACACACACCCACCGCACCCACGCACACACACACACACACAAACACCCCCCAATCACAGTATACTCTCCCTCCCTAGGTGCATCCCTAAGACTTTCCCTCAAAGGGCTATCTAAATAGGAAAGAACCCACATTTATTACTCTGGAAATATAGGCTTTTGCTAATTGTCTTCATGTGATTAACAGAAATGGCATAGATATACATCCATCAGCGACTGTGTGGTGTCTCCTTTACCTTCCCCACCTTTCTTGTTTACTTCTCAAACATCACCAGGTCTTTCTCTGTTTGTCTTGCAGCCCCACACCATAAACTTTAGGTCCAAAGTAACATGGGAGCTAGTGCCATAAAATCTTGAACTGCATGATCTCTGAATCTATGGCCCTGTTTACACCTGGTATTAAGATGCTTTTTGCCTGATCGGATCACAAGTAGACTAGGTAGACACACCGTTTTACACCTGGCTTTTTAACCACTTCTGTCCTGATTTCTTCGAAGGGAGGTTCTATGGGTGGTTAAATGCTGTTTTTTCTAATCTAATGGACAAAATAAGCTTGGCACAATTTATATATGAATTCGACCGGAGACAACGTCAAAACATACGGAGAGCATCTGCTTTTGTTTATGCTCTTAGAAATCAGGAATGGTGAGAGAACATTGTGCTTAGTATATTTTTCATCTTCAAACCAAACTTAGGTCTCCAGCCAAAAAAGTTTAAATCCCATCTGGCTAGCGTGCTTCCCATAATCTTTATGCATTAAGTTAGTAGGCGGAGAGCAGGCGGCCTTTTGTTGCTGTTCGAACGCATTAGACCACTTAAGCATCTATACTACCAAAGCAAGCTGGTCAAATGTGTTTATGACTACCTCTGGAAGTGGTCAAAAGTGTACAGACTCAACAAGTGTTTGGCCTGAAAAACTTGAATTGAAATATTCATAATTATTGTACAAGTTCTTAAATTCACATCTACGTACTCTCGATTACTCTTTTACCTTCATAGATACAAGAGACTGGTGCGTCACGCAGCAGGTGTTGCTCTTCATCAATCACGCCACCGGCCTTGCGCCATTTTCTCACGGCCCTTGGCCTTGTCCTGCTCGCAGTCTATTCTTTTTCTACTTGTCCATACTATGAAAGACAATGAACCACAATGTTGTTTTGGATGAAATGTACTTTCATTGTATGGACAAGAACAGTTGAAAATTGAAATGGTCTTTAGTGTTTCACAGAAAGAAATGCATACAGTTTTGGAGAAACAGCATTTTAATTTTGGTTGAACTAACCCTTTTGATCATATTTCAGAAACCAATGGGTTTGTTTAGTCCATGAGTCCATCACATTTTACCCAGGGGAAACACATTCCCAAGCTGTATTGAACATGGTTAACAGGAAATTACAAAGGGCCCAACATGTCCTTAATGAAGGAATTTCAACAAATTCTTCCACAGGAAGCATATAATCATCACAGGAGGAATTGACATCCATCCCGTTTCCCAAAGAGCCATAACATGCAGCAAACAGTCTCGATCCAGAGGAGAGACAAGGCTTAGCCATGAGGAAAAGGGAGCAGAGAGAAGGAGCTTCTCAGGTTCCTCTCTTTTATCAGATTGTTCGGGCATTGTGCTGCTCTATGTGTTAACAGAGAGGATTAAACTGCAGCAAAGCTGAGAGAAAGAATATTGAACAGCGCAGAGATGGTGTGCTCTGCTGCCAGTGTAATTATTTCCTGAGCGTTTGACAGGGTGCCAGTAATTACCTGATACCAGCCCCTTTTTATCTCAGTCAAAGGGTAGTACAAGTTTACACTTGCATGTGCTGCATCGTAAAAAAAATAAAAATAAAAAATAAAAAACACTGTTATGCTATACCATTTGCTGGCCCTCCCTCACTTTATGTCTTTTCTTTCGGTTTCCAAAACTGTTGTCAGTTAAAGTTGTGCATACGTCTTTGCGTACTTCTCCATCACTTGATTGCCATTGTGAGAGTACACACTGCAATGGTGTGGTGTGTACCATCCTAATGGTGGTGTTCTCATATTAAATGACTTCTGGGGTGCTGCAGACAATGGCATTGTGTGTAGCAGCGAAGCATAGGCGGCCTTACCAAGGGACTTGCTGCTGGAATTCGATTAGGTCTGAACTTTCACAGCTGTGCGGATGATGATGGGCGAGCTGAAACAAAGGGTCTGTGGTCTCCTCACTGTAAAAGAGGTGGCTGTTCCAGCATAAAAATCTGATTGCATTTAGTTCGTGTAGTCTTCTTGACTCTAATTGGTAGCATACCATACAGAAAGACAGACTGCCTCGGCTTCAGACCTGCCCCCTGCCGGGCGAAGATAAAATCAGAGCTGCTGGGCGAGATGCTATGATAGCTTCACACTGATATCTGCTTGTTTATACAAGACAGTACCTGAAGAGGATTGAAAATCGAAGTTTTCCTCTGACATCCTGTCAGGGTACCAGGGTTTTTGATATGCCAAAGATGGCATGTAAACTGTGATAGTCTGCAATTGCACGCACCTCATGACGTCACACCCTAGGCAGATCCAGTTGTGTCTAGGATGCCTCTTCTAATTGGGTCTGCCACAGAGCCGTTAGGGCATTTGTAATGTTTGCCACTGGAATTTCTCAGTCATGGTGAAGGGCTGTTGTAATCCAAGCCTTCAGCCCCTGACACTGTGTCTTTGAATTGGCCCTTTATGCTGGAGGAAAAGACACAGCCTTTCACAAAGGGAAAAGGTCGGAAAGCACTGTTTGCCTTCGGCTTTGTGTTGCAGCTTCTGCGAATGAGGGGATTATACAGTGTCACTACAATTTACATGCTCCAGGTGTAGACTTACCATTCAGTCCCACAAGAGACTGTTTCCACTGTCTTTTTGTACCTAACATTTCCTTAGCACATGTGTTCAATTTAGAAAAAAATGGCATGATGCTTTAAAAGTTGATATAGGGTGACACGAAGATCTTTAAAAAATTTTACTTTCACAATCTATGTCATGTGGGTTTTGATGCAGATGGTATTGTATTTTTAATTAATATTTGCAAAAATCGAATTTAATCAGTATGTTTTTTAGTAAAAAATCTTATTAAAATTTAATTTAAAGAATAACATTTACTAGAGGAGAAAAAATACACAAAAAAATACTTCTGTAATGTATCTAGTCTTAAGTATAATTGTAATTACAGTATAATATATTATCCGAATTATCTTCTTTGTATGAAATGGTTAAATTCAGATCGTCAGTGATGTTTGTGCTGTGTACAAACATTTCTGTCTACCTATCCTACTTCTCCAGAAGACTTACAAAACATAACATTGATGCTAGAATAAAGCATATTTGTTCACAGTTGTTAAGTCACCCTCAAAGCAAGACTGCACAGACACCAGTGTAATTATGGCTTGGCCCATCAAAATCTGTCTGACTGGGATCTATTCAGTGAGGCCTCCAGGCTGCCCACACCGTCAACGTGAAGTGTATAGTTTTATGGTTTTGTGCCTCTCTCAATCATATTCAGGAAATGACTGTCCTTACTGATTTTTAAATTCTAACACAAAAGAAATCCCAAAACGTTGATGGATTTATCAGTATTATCACAAATTTAGAAATGTTTCCTGGAAAATTATAGCATACTGTTTTTGAATTATAGCCTTATAGCCTTTGGTTATTAGGCATAATTTAACTTGCCTCATTTTATGTTATGTCAGTTATTTAATGAGCCTTCAGGAGTGTCTTTTAACATTGAAAATTAATCAAATTTGTGTCCTCTTTCCTTATATAGCTTTGAAGAGGTCCTTTGATATCGATGATGTGAATGAGATCCCCACATCTTCTGTCACCTCTCCCATCAGTCCGAGTGCAATCCTCAACAAGTCAAATGATGTGAGGAGTCCAGGGAACCAGGTGTCTCCTCCTTACCGCTCCAGGATTAGTATCAGCTGCAGTCCTGCCCAGAGCCCTGTTATGAGAAATAGGATGGTGTCCAGTCTCTCCTTCAACCGAGGGATATTGGAAAAGCCCACTATAAATGCCAATTCTGCGGATCAACCGAGCTGCCTCTTTTCAAAACAAATATAACCCCAATGGCTTCATTTCATCTTCAGGTCCAGGAAGTGACAACGACAGTCTCCATAGCTCCTCTTCCAGTCTGGAGTACCAGGCCTCTTCTAAACTCTACTCCTACACAAGCCCTCCCCAGAGTCCTCTTGGTGTTGGGGAATTCAAGGCCCAACGTTTAGGCAGCCCAGCATTGAAGAAGTTCTCCTCTCACGGGAATATGTTTCATTCAGAGCTGGAGGGTCCTCTGGTCATCCCAACTGAACCAATGGGTATTAGCCATGGCTCCATGCCTTCTCTGGACCTCCAAATGGAGACTTCAGGAATGAGACGAGTGATTTCTCCTGGATCACGATTCACCAATACAGGTCCACAGTGGGGCACAAGTCCCCATAATATCCAGAACAGCAGTACCTTTGCAGGGGACTCCTCTCTCAACAACCAGTCTCCTAGACCTAAAGATCCAGTGCGCCTCAACAAGTTCCCTCTTGACCTTGACAACCTAGTCTTCAAGTCTCAAATGGAATCTCCGGGGGCACCTGAACCACCTCCAAGATTCCACACATTATCCAACAGTCCTATTGTCTCTGCAAGTCCCTCTGCATCAATCAGCAGCTTGGACAGCACCGACCTACCCCTGGCCCACAACAACAATAACAACATCATCGAAAAGAGAGAGCCCCTCACTCCTCCTGGAGCTATCCCAGTCCCCAATATCAGCGAATCTCCAGTGCTGCTTTCTCCAGCCCAGACTCTTCAGTTCAACATAGTCTCTAAGCCTCAAGTGGTCCAGGTAGCCCCTGTCTCTCCTTCCCCATCAGGAGAGATGGAGATCAGCAATGATATAGATCAGGACAATATCCATGCCAAAAGAAAGTGTGGGTTCCATATTACAGCGGATTGCCTCTTTCTCCAGAGTGGAGACTAAATTGCCTGTGTTTGATCCAAGTCTGGTCATCCCCTCAAGTAATGGCATCAAGAAAGACTCACCAACAACACAACACAAGGAGCTCAAGAGATCTGAAGGTGAGATGTAATGTCCTTAATATTTCAGTTCAGGGCTTAATAGCTTATTATTAAAGTTGACTGGAAGAACTGTGTGCATTTAATCTTTTGCCCTTTACAAAGAATTTGATTAGTTAATTAAACAGAACTATGTGGGTCTGAAGGTAGCACTTTATTTGAAGTGGTGCTGTCATCACAACTGTCTTTCCGCAACTTACTGACATACTGTTGAGAAAGGGTGATGGTAGAGAAGAAAAAAGACACAAAAAAGAAGAATCCCTGGCATATCAACAAACGGTGACAACAGTTCAGTGGAGTCTGTCATCACTGCCTATCCAGTAAAGTGATCCCTGGCAGACATAGCTAAGTCGGAACGGTGCCAGAGGCTACGGAATCATACAGTTATACAGTTAAATTTCTCAGGTGTGTCAATCTCTGCTACAATGATCTCAACCCAATCCAGATACACCAATGTTACTTACTATTGGGATTAGAGCAATCCAGACAGGGCTTGGAGTCTTGGCACCATAATTATGTTCTTATGTATGGCTTTACATCGCAATTTACATTTGACATTAATTCAGAACTGTGGCTTAGTGTGTGTATATATATATCATATATTCATTATATTCATTTTTTTTATCTAGTTGACTTGGAATTAATCTAGATTAAAATGGCTCATTTGAATTCTGCCGAAGGCATTCAGAATATGTAGGCTACCCAAATAAATAACCTTGCAGGTAGTTTGTAAGATGGGTAGGGGCGGAGCTAGACTCTCAGTACAGTGGGGGTGGAGCTTCATCATGAGGCTCTCTGATACCAAGTCATTTTTAAATTAAAAACGTAAAATATCTGATGAATGCATATGAAGTAATTTGTCACTTGTTGAGTCAAGTAAGTTTATGTTAAATAAAACACAAAGACTATCTTGGTCTTTTCCTTTTAATGCGCCCGATTTATATTTTTATTGCAGCAAATTTGTCAGGGTCGACCCTGAGTTGATGCACTGTAAGAAAGGCAACAGAAATAGTTAAGTCTGTTGATAGAAACAACAAACAAATAGAAAATCTATAAATCATGGTGTGCTACACCTCTGTGGAACCATGGCAAAGCAATAAAATGGTGACATGTTCATGTTGGATTTACATAAATAGAAATTTGTTTCATGTAACTGTGGTGTACCACAAACTGTAGTGAATTGTGACATATTTCGGACAACAATAGATGTTGGGAAACCTGTGGGTTTGATTTCGTCTGACCAGAAATGAGTTGAGGATTTTTCATCTCCACATGTTGTATATTTGTCTCCGTCTGTTGTTTTTCCCTTCTTCATTTCCTGGGGTCATGTTGCAAAGAGGAGAGGGGTGCATTTCCTGACCCAAGAAAACAGAGAGCATTGAACTGGAGGAAATCGGTGGGCGCCTACAACTGTGTTTAGACACAGATCCTTCTTGTATAGCTTATTTAGCAGTGCTAGTTGTGCATCTCACGAGTATGTTAACATCAGGGTGGGCGTCTTAACATCTGCACAGATCCCAGGCAGCCAGCCCCCACGCTGAAACTTCTCTGAAACATAAACATGACTTCATTTACTAAGTGATTTACAATTTCTAGTGTCAGTAAGTGTGGCAAAATGGGTGCCGCCCAGGCTTGTACCTTAGGCTGAAATGTGTTGTGTGCTGTTTGTCAGATGGTTGAGCTGTTAATGCTGTGCTGATAGGTTCCGATAAAACCAACTTCCCAAAGGTTGCAACAGTGAAATCTGGGATGTGGGTGCTGTTTATGTCATGCTATCTGCTTCAGGCAGTGTTTTTCAGCAGTTCTGTGGTGTCTTGTTTTCTTTTCTTTTTTTCCCCTCCAAATATCTGGGCGCAGTGCGTACGGATGTAGCCCTTTCATGAAGCCAATGGGAAATACCCGCCCATGTTTTCATCATGTTCCATGTGCATTATGACTTGTTTTACTTTTTGAAATTAGGGTATATTTAGGCCTCATGTCATCCACCCATCATTGAGCTATATGTAGGCCCATTGCACTGTTTCCTGTGATAACAAGGAAAAAGATCATTCACTGTTGAGGCCAAACACATGACATGCTCCCAACTGCGTTTATAGCTGTTCTCCTGGGACTACAGGATTTGTCGGTTAATTTATCCTGTTTGCAAATATGCTAATGTTAATGCCATAAGCCAGGGGTTCTCAACTCCAGTCCTCACGACCCACTGCTCTGCATATTGTGTATGTCTCCCTTATTAAACACACCTGATTCAGATCCTCAGCTTGTTGATTCAGATCCTAACGAGCTGAGGATCTGAATCAGGTGTGTTAAAAAAGGGAGACATACACAATATGCAGAGCAGTGGGTCGTGAGGACTGGAGTTGAGAACCCTGTGCCATAAGCTATCAAAAAGTGTTATCAATGATTTGAAGTACATTGAAGTACATTAACATAATTTAAAAAATATATATATTATTATTATTCTTGTTACGAATCCACTGGAGGCGAGTTGCAGAACCCAAGTGCAGTTTATTTATATCAAAAAACAAACAAAGACTTGACTAAGCATAACATGACATGACTTGACTTAACATGAATTAACATTCACCACAAAGTGGTTAGACGAACAATACTTAACTAAGACACATGGCAAACATGAGGGCTTAAATACACACAACATGTTCGACATTGGCTGCGGTTACTGTAAAGCTACATCTTAGTTTGTGCTTATCTTGACGGAAGCCGAGTACAGATCAGCATGAAGTTTTAACATCTATTCTCGAGTAATGGAAATCATCTTGTGTTATTTTGTTGGCAGTTCTGAAAGGAAATTTACCTCAGAATCACCAGCCAGCAGTAACACCAATTGACATTGTTGAAAGTCTTAATACGCTACATACTACATTATCATCATGGGATAGTGAAGTGTTTGTCTGACGCATACTTAGTAAGGTAGTAAGTCTAACTGTATGCTAGTGTGTTTCTGTGTTATTCCAAACTCATATACCAATCTTGTTTTTATTTGTGGAATACTGATGCTTTAAAATAAGTTCTTAATAATTGCTTAAAGGTGAAGTGTATAATTTCTGCATCCAGAAATAACGACAAGTTTTAACAAGCATTCCTCGCATCTTCCTTTGGCCTACACTGTAAAAAAATTAGCCTGTAAAAAACGGTAAACTACTGACAGCTGTGGTTATCAGCATCATACCTTAACAATACGGTGTGGTACTGTTTTTGTGTTAGAGCATATAGCTGTTAAATCAAAGTTTTATACTGTAGCTGACAATACGGTATTTAGCTGTTCATTTCAAAAACAGTAACACACCGTATTTTTACAGTATGATGCTGGCAACCACAGCCACCAGTAGTTTACTGTTTTTTTTTTCAGGATTATTTTTTACAGTGTAACCAAACTGATAGCCCCACCCCCATCATTGATCGAGCCAGTGTTCCTGTCCTTAGTTGGTTGGAATTATTAAACTAACTGGGAAATGTTTTGATAGCACAGCACCAAACAGAATCGCAAAAAATAATGACAGGTTTTTATGAATATTCCTCCCCCAAACAGATAGCCCTGCCCGCAAACTCACATCATTGGTTGAGACAGTGTTACTATGCTGGACTGGTCTGAATTCCCAAACAGCAGCTTAGAGCCACTGTTTTTAACACTTTTTTTTTTTTTGGCATGTTGCTTATACATTAAGCTGGGATAGAAATTAAGTATTTCAGCAGTAAAAAATACACACTGTTGCTTTAAAATAAAATAAAAATGTTGTTGTTGTAGACTACTTATGACTGAAAATAATTTGAGTAGATCTACTCTACTTGTTAGTCTACTTGTTCCTTGCATTTATTGAAGTATTACACTAATATAGACATGTAGAGAGTCTTGTAAAATCATCCATCATGTTATAACTGGCTGTAAAACTGAAAAATGTTCTGCTGATGCATGCTACCTACTCAAATTATTATTTTGCTATCACTCCCTTCTGTGTAAAAGTTTGCTAGTAAAAAAAGATATCACGAAAACAGCCAAAGGGCCATCCTCTGCTCTCTTCCTCTATCAGAGAGAGAATGAAATCATCTTTGAAGCTGCTCATAAATACAGCAAGACCTCCTGAACAGACAATAGAGTCTCTCCTAAAACTGCCTCAGCTACTTATGTGGTAAAATAAAGCATGTCTGCTGATGTGCTGATGAGTTGCGTTTCTTTTCATCACAATGACCTTTGAAGTTCCTCACGTATCCGGAGTGTAAAAATTCCATTAACCTTGCTATTTCTTCATTTCAGTCAAAGTGCTGCTTTCTGTATTTTTACAGCATTGAAATCCAGTCAAAATGCAAAAGATTTGTTTCCATATAAGTCTCTCTCTTCTTTCTCCCCCATTTCCTAGGTCTTGGCTTCATGTCGCTACTTGTCTGATGAAGGCTGAAAGCTCTTTGGTCCCTTTTACAGCACAATTTATTCTGGATCTAATGACAATGATTTACGGAATAAATTCTTCCCAAGCAGATGTTTAAGGCCCTCCCATTATCCCCTCCAGCTTAGAGAAAGAACAAGAGAATGCTTGGCTTTATAGAAGTTTAGCGCTTTTCTGTGAGTTAAACAGTGTGGTTACAATATCAGTTTCTGTGTTTCTGAATAGACAGGAAGTTCAGAGAGCAGAAGTGACATGTTGTTCAGTCAATTGAGTGCAAGTTCATTTTTAAGAAACTAGGAAATAATTCCTTGATAGTGTAATTGTAGATTTGAAAATCATGCTTTCCCCGTTATGGTTGAATCACAGAAGCTACCAGTTTCTTTAGCCAAGAGATTTGTATTCAGCCATGTGTATTCAGATAAACATTTCTTTCCTTGTAAAGAATATGTACACGCATTTGATTTATCATTATTAGTGGAACATTTTACATTCTCCCAGCTGACCTCCCTGTCTGACACATGATCCTCACACATGCTATCTGTAGTGCCTTCAAACATGTGCATTTACAAACTGCATAAGATAATACAGCTGATTATGAGTAATAATACAGATAGATAATATTAAATGATGAACTTCTATTAAAAATGTCATTTTAGTCTTTGTTAGCTTCTTTTTCATTTCTTTTTGAAAGGCTGTTTATGGTCAAGGCTTGGTGCCATTTTCAGCCATATCACCGCTTATTTTGTATTGTGAAGGAAATGTGTTTCCATAGCAGATAAGACAACAGTAACAAGCTGCAGTATTCTTATCTTAGAACCATTGAGGTGGATCAGTGATAGGATTGACTTGCCTGTTTACCAGAACCTTGTGCTTTTCTCTGAGAAATATTTGGATGTCTTCTCCGTTTAGCATAAATTAGCTTGCTGTCATTGATGATTTATTACCCTTGCGCACTGTCTGAGGCATTGGAGAGATGAACACTGTTTATGGGTTTAACTGGCAGTGTGTTTGTGTTGCTATCAATAACAACCCTAGCCTGGGCATGCCAGACCTACATCAAGATGTTAGGTCTGGAAACTCTTCATTGACAGGGCTTAATCGAGGGGCGGGATAAACGGTTGTCTTTCAAATTCTCTCTGCACGCAATTGGATAGCGCTAAAGCCAATCAGAGCAACGAAGAAGGTGACGCACTCAGCGGAGCAAGTTAATTTAAACTTTTACCGTATCCAGTCCTAACCTGGCCCTAGCCAGATGAATGTCGTTCCGCTTAGCTCCGCCTAGCTTCACTCACATCCATCTGGAACCTCTTCCATTGAGAGTGATTTCTCCAACCAACTTTATGGCTTAGCCAATCAGGACGCAGGGCGGGAGTTTCATAGATGTGACGTAGTGGAGAAGCGAGCAGTAAGACTGTTTTGATTCAGACAACAATGGCGGCTCGCATCGAGGAAGCAAGCATTAACATTGATGCTGCTATTTCATCCGTGTTGTCCATATCTACCTAATATTGTTTCATTAAAAGAACATCAGAGAACGGAACATCAGAGAATGTCGGCTGTTCTGTTTTGTTTTTTCCTGCGTCGCTCTCATCAGCGTCACGGGTTGGCTTCGGTGTGAGTGGTTGAAATAGCACGTCGATAAAGATGACGGACAAGTGGCTTATCCAATCATATGCAAGTATTTTTGATAAGGCCCAGCCTTCTGAAACGCCATTTCAATGGATCGGTTCCAGATGGATGAGTGGAGCTAGGCGGAGCGAAATTCATCTGGCTAGGGCCATTGAAAATAAGGGAGATTTCCTGGAATCCATTCCCAAAATAAGGATTTTTTTGTTTTTTTTTTACACGACCCACAAACTTTAAAAATAAAACACTAATCATTAAAAGTCTAAAGAGTTTATAACTAGCCTACATATGTGTGAGAGAGAAAGAGACAGTATGTGTGTGTTTGTGTGTGTATGAGAGAGAAAGAGACAGTGTGTCATTAAAAAATAATATCATAGAGAATGTTTAAATACTAATATCAGCTTACGAGGGAAACGGAGGCGGAGTAGTGGAGCTTCGGAGTGGTGGAGATGATTCGGGAGAGGTCCGTGCATCCGATCAGAGCGCTGCGTGAGTAAAGCCTTTATCTTTTTGACGACAGAGCACGAGCGTGGCAAATATGATGAGTTGATCGTTTTGCCACAGCACTTTTGTACAGCGCGCGCGGCGTCGGCCGCATCCGAGGATGAACAGACTTAAAACCGAAATATGTCCAAGCTGGCTCTGACCTCGTCGGCTTTTCTCGTCATTTTGTTAAGCCCGCCCGTCGAGACTCCTATACACGATGTGATTGGCCCTTCCAAAGTTGGGGTTTTCAGCTAGAAAGTCAATGGAGACTTGCTAGACCACGCTTTGCAGCAAAATAATTTTTCTGCCGCTAGGGTGCGTCTCAGATTTCTAGGCTATAACAACCCAGTATTTAGTCAGGAGAGAGCGTTTACAAATTACCATAGAAACCATCATGATGCTCTAATGCTTCCTTCACATGTAAAGGTATTAAACTCGATGGCACTCATTTCCATGAGAGAAAAATATGGCCCTCTGGGTCATATTTGACCTCATCTAATCCTCTTCAGCAAGCAAAGTCAATGATGATAACTGAAGGACAAGCTTTTAAATCTATGGTTTGGCCTCACATTCATCAGCTACTGTTAAAAAAAATGATACAGATTAAGGAAAATCCACATTTTAGGGTGAAATTAATTGAGATATCAGGTCTTCATTTTTAAGGCAGGAAGATTAAACTGCCGTGATCAACATTCGTTACAGAATAAGCGAGGAGTATCTGCAATGGAATCTACTACTACCAGATAATTCTGCATAAAACTCTAGAGATTTCCCATGCACGTCTTTCAAAATATTCTAAAGACCCTGCCCTGCAAGGTGCTTATGAAATATTTTGGCTAATTTCATAATGATTTGAGCTGCTTTATGCTTTACTATACAATTAATTGCATAATTCTTTGATTTGAGCCCCCTGGCACCATCTAAACCTAAAACCCTGCTCCTCGCTGTCCTGCAAAGTTTATTTCCAACCTGATCCAGTTCACCTGACCTGTGCTTAATCAAACGAACATTGAAGTGCTTGATTAGCTTGTTCAGGTCTGTTTTATTAGGGTTGTGCAGGGCAGTGGGTCACCAAGAGCAGGGTTGATCTAAAAACATTGAGAGCAGTCCGCTGAAGATCTTAATATTATTTTTGTAGCCCTCATTTGGGTCATGGGGTCTATACGACCCTAATCGACTTTTACTTAAAAAAAAGATTCCCTTCATCTCAGTGGAATAAGATTTTGTGACTTTTCATACATTATCTATCTATACACAAAAAACTGGGCTTGATTCGATTGTTCTGAAGGCATGTAAAAAAATAAAATGTAAAAAGAAAAAAAATATCCGCCCATAATCTACGCAGTAAGTCAGCTACTTTGCATAGCGCAGTTTTCAACTACAGAACTTACTTACTTTAGAAGTTAAATAACGAATGTTGCTTCTTTTACTTACTTCTCCATGAGTGCGACCAAAGGAGAAACCACAACGACCACAGGCTTTTCATTACGTCCCATCTTCTTAGTGACCGTCGGAGCCAGCTGATAAGTTACACTTTTCCCGAATCATGTGGGAAAGATGGCAAAATATCTTTCCGAATCGACAAATGCCTTGATTGCAGTTCTCTGTTTGTCTATTAAAATGAATGCGCTGTCAATTTATTTTACAGACGTGACAGCGAATCTGTACATCTCAATTCTCCAGCTGCAGTCATCTCTGAGGGAAACCAGTTAGCGCTCGTTGATAACGTGATGATTACTTGCAGATCAATTTGTCCATCATCGTATAAAGCCCGCCCTGGCAATTTGATTGGCCCGATGAATTTCTGAACCGATCATAATTACTCCTCAATGGATTCGAGTCCAGACCGAACTTCCCGTCCAAAAAATGTTGTGGGCGAAGTTCGGGCTGACATCCAGGCTACTTTTATTTAGCAAGGATGCATTAAATTGAAAATGACAGTAGACATTTTATGCTATTGCATTTTATAACTGCTTTTTTGTCAAAATTATTGAATCTGATTGTGATATTTAGATAAAAATAAATTACATCATGGTGACCCACAGGGAGCCCTCCATTCTTAGTTTAGAGTTAGCTTGAAAGTGTTGATGTGAATGAGTTCAGATCCGCAGCCCAGGGGATTTCATAACTGATATGAGAAATTAAGATGTTTGGGAAGGGAAATAGGTAATTTAATGGGATTAATTCATTCTTAGTGGAAAAATATTCCCACCCTGAGGGTAGTATGCACACATCATGAATTCAGATGTTCAGTTGTGTTGACGGCCTGTGCAGGCAGCTAGCCTTGTTGAGTTCAACACAATATACCGATAACAACACAGGACAGGTTTTATTAACCTGATATTGTGGATGCAAAAGGTTCTCTGGGAGCTTTTCTTCTTTCTTCTTTGACACTTTAGACTGGGATCTTTGTTAAATCTGGCCTGCTTCCTAAACAAATAATGCCACAAGTGCTTAAGAGTGACATTAGTTATACTGACATTGTAGTCCAGCTGTATAGAATTGTGGTTTCAGTATTTATGAATAATTTGAATGAGGTCTCAGTGGAGCAGAAATAAACATGTTTCATGTAGTTTATGTGGATAATCCAGTTTTTGTGCCAAAGTTTGTCTTTTCACTAACAAGTAAACTTTCTTTTTGACAGTGTGATCCAACACAGCTAGTAACCTGATATCTGTTTGCATTTGATATGATATATGTTGTCCATTAATAACGAGTTGTATATTGTCTCGAACTGCCAATCTGCTAATGGGCTGTGCACACAGCTCATTCCAAACATGTGACGGGGAGTGAGCACATCATTCAAGTCTTTGGATAGATTTGCTGATTTAGAAAGTGCCAGCAGTAATACATGGCAGCTGGTTTGGGGCGTTTTCGTTCTATCTGGGTTTTTTTTTCCCCCTCTGGTGAACAGGCGCTGTGATGGGGTGTGAAGAGAGGGGCTCAGCTTGGAGTTTATGATTTAGCACGAGGGAAAAAACTGTTTCAGCTGAGATTTGACTTCTGAGACTTCATAGGTCTTTCTACAGACAAAGATGTAATTAGTCAAGGAATATTAACAATCTGACAGCACGTGTCCAATATATTTTCCTGGGATACATGCATAAATTGTTTTAAAAAGATTTAATTTATAAGAGGCTGCACACATCGATAGTGTTGCGCAAGACTTTTTATGCTGCCAACCACCAGCATTTATCATTTGCACAATACTTTCATGGCCCTCAGAATATTTTGTTTAAGAAATATATGAGCATGCAATATAAAATAAGAACAGAACCTCTGCTTTAAGGCATTCTATTTATTTATTTATTTATAAACACTTGAATGTGGGTTAGTTTACTTAAAAAGACAGCATTTTAACAAAAAAACAGAGTGCTCCCTTCTGTATATCACTGAAAATAAAGAATGCCAGAAATTGCCATCAATGGCAGGGAAGTGTTGTGTCAAACACAAATTACTTCAATATTCTGTAATGGCGGGCAAAGAGTTAAGTTGGCATTGTGCAGAAGTTCTAGTGCTAGTCTTTTCTTCCCTATGGTGAAATATATCTAAGTAAAACGGCTTCTGGAATGATGAAAAAGATCTAGGGCAGGATTTGACTGGATCGTTCCGAAATTAGGTGTTGCTCACTAATTGGCGGCAGATCTGAATGCAATGCCAATTTACAGTCAGTTGTGGAGGAGATTTAACCCCATTCTTGGCCAAGACACATGTTAGAAGAGAGTCAACACCGTTTTGAGGAGGAGGGGAGTTTTTTTTTTATTATATTATTAAAGATTTTTGATTAAAGGGCATATGCATTTTAAATTTAAATTTTCTTGAACCCATGGAAACTTTAAACCATGTTTTTAAACAAGGATTTTCAACACATTTTTTTTTTAGAAACCATATCCACTGCAGGATTTTTAGAACATTTTTAAGTTACACTTCAATTTTTCAAAAAAAAAAAAAAATTCTGTCATCATTTACTTGCCCTTATATTATGTCAATACAAACCTATACATTTGTCTTTATTCTTGGCAACACAAAAGAAGATATTTTGAAAAAGACTATCCGTTTAATAAAATTGCATTTCCTTTTTTAAATGTTCAGACTATCATTTCACATAATTTCACATGACATGAGGGTGAGTAAATGATGGCTTGTTATTATTTATTTTTTGGTGAAGTGTCCCTTTATGGCACTATTCCATTACCAGTACCAGCTCGACTCGGCTCTGACTCGGCTTGCTTTTCGTTCTGTTTTCCATTTCAGACAGTACCGCCACAAATAGTACCCGGTTATCATAGTCGACGCCTTTCATTCCCTTGTTGCCCTATCAAGCTCTCTCGCTGGCTCTTTCTTTGGCAACCAAACAAAGGAAAGTCTGCACCTCCTCATATGACTCACGGCATATTCTTTCGAGTTGCCATAATAGTAGCAGAGTTTAGTAACTATCTCTGGCCAAACTATTTAAAAATGGAGAGGAAATTGTGGATACTTCATCTGGCGCATGCATTGATGACGCAGTGAATGGTGACGATTCTCTCTGACCAATCAGCAGTCGGCATTTTTGATTAAAGGGCATATGCGTTTTAAATTTTAATTTACTTGAACCTATGGAAACATCTTTAAACCATGTTTTTAAACAAGGATTTTTAAAGCACGTTAAACACATTTTTTGAAACCATATCCACTGCGTATTCTTTCGAGTTGCCATATAATAGTAGTAAGTTTAGTACCTATCTCTGGCCAAACTATTAAAAAATGGCAGGGATATTCTGGATACTCCATCTGGCGTGTGCAATGATGACGCAGTGAATGGTGACAATTCTCTGACCAATCAGCAGTCGGCATTGTTTTCACGTCACATTTTAGTACTGGCTTAGCTCGCGTCAGCCCGCCCAGAACCTCGCCGAAGGTGATACAAATAAAAGTACCCGACAGCGGTACAGAAGATAACTTTTAAGAGTGGAAAACCAAACAAAGGCGAGCCGAGCTGAGTCGAATCAGTCGAGTTGGTACTCTGTAGTGAAAAGCGCCATTAGAAATGTACTGATTTCATATTTAGGGCCAGATTTACTGACATGCTTGCATCAGAGCAAACCCTCTTTTGGTGTTAAAGATTTTCTAAAGACTGAAAAGGCGTGGACACAGTTATTTTTGCGGCTGACCTTATTGCATATGCATTTCTAGGAGATTCCCATTATTTACCACCCAAAAAAAGTATGTCTTAAACCTGACGCTAACTGGTAGATTGCGTTATGGAAATGATCAGGCTGTCTGTGTTCTTTAATTTACACTTGTCAGTAGATCACGATCAGAACTTTACTCCATGTCCCATCTTCATTTTTAGAATTGCGCTATCACGCTAATTTGCCCTGTTTAGTAAATCTGGCCCATAATGCCTAAATATGGACCTCAGTATGTTAGAGCAGAATCTTAAAAAATGGATGCTTCTGAAAAACTTCAGCCAGAATGTTTTCATCTTACTGTGATAAAATATTTTCTCAATATATTCATTTTTTTAGAATAATGGAATTTTTTAATCAAGGTGTCAGTTCAAAGGTTCATTGAATCAGTCTGTCATCAGAAGTGCAACTTAATCCCCTTATTTGTTAGACCAAGATTTTGTTCCATTCCAAACATTTCTCTGATCATCCAAGTCTGAACATCATCAGAACGCACTTTATTCGCCAAGTGTGCATTAGCACACAAGGAATTTGGTTTGGATTCTGGTATGGTTTGGTTTTCAAGGAGCTGTTGCTCCACAGGGTGACTGTTCTGAGATACTGTACCTCCAGAGGTTTGAAAAGGGGCTGTTTGAAACTGACACGAGTCGAAATAGGACTTTGCTGTCGGTCATGATGGGTCTCAAGGATATAATCACAGACCAGTGACTGTAATCAGAGTGTGGCTTGAGCGCACGCGCTTTACCGCGTCATAACACGTCGCACCTTCATTCTACAGACGTGAATCACTGGTCCTCGCTCGTGCCTTCGATAATGTACTGTTTGTTATGCCTGGTGAAGCCTTCTATATTTAATCTGTGAACTATGTGCTCTAGGAGGAACTGATCTCACAGTCGCAAAGACGTTGTTATGCAGGGAGTCCATTGTTTTGACAGCTTCTCTGCCCACATTAGGCCGACTTTGATCTGAAAAGGCCATTTGCATGTGCTATTGATTGATCTTTCTCTTGGGCCTAAGTTTCCATTTCTCTTACAGAGCTGTGGGAAATAGATGGGTCAAACAACAGACCTGCAGGTACTCCAGTTTCAAGAGAGAGAAAAGCTCACTCTTTATTCATTTTGAATCCCAAACCCCACTTTTATACAAAAGGACCTCAGATTGGAGCTTTCAACGGGTGGGCTTTTGCTTGATGGCTGGCTGGTGTTTTTTCATCATTTCCATACCCTTTGTGAATAAGGTTATTTTGACAGTTGCAAAAAAGAAAGTCAGGTTTTGAGTTGATAGATGAAGCTGAGAGCCAATTATTTTTGTTAGCGGAAAAGTCTAAACAAATGGCAGTCATAGACCGAAGGTTAGACTCTGAGAGCAGAGTGTTTATTCTCCTGATCTGAAATGAAAGGCTTTTTTTAAGCTGTTATCTTTTAAGCTGTTTGACATTCTCTCTGGGTTTGTATCAGCCTTCAAGGCACCATATCTTAATAAACAGGAAACGGTAAACTCTGAAGTGCTCTTTCTCACTAATTCTTTACAGTGACTCATGGGTAATGAGGGTGTTATGTGCCCTTTTTGACAGTTGCAACCACTGAGTCTCTCCCTAAATATATGCCCCGATGTGAAAAAACAGCTCTAAACATTATAACATCACATTGCCTGAAGAATGAACTGATAATGATAGTTCTTAAAAGAAAAGATGGGAAAGAGACACTCACTTATAAAATCCTTGGAGGCAAATTCACTAAATGGTTGTGGCACTTTTGCGTGCTGTATTCTTATACGAGAACCACCTGCACGTGTTCGAATCTATAAAAAATCTAGGTTTTTTGTTGTTTTTGCGGATCCATGTGGGTATCGTTTTGACAATGGCATCGCCTGTACGCGGAAATCTCAAATGGAAAACTTCTCCATTTTAAAAATACCGTTGCCGTGTAAACGTACCCTTTGAGAATAAAAATGCATCCATCTCAAGGAGCTTTTACAATTTTTTTATTTGCATCTTGGTGTGTATATTTGGGGTCACTAAGGTTTTTGAAAATTGTTTGAAAAAGTCTCTAATAATATTACAATTTAAACTAATGGCTTTCTATTTTAATATTTAATTCATCAATTCATTATGCATGTCTTTACTGTCATTTTTGACCAACTTAATATGCATCCTTGAATAATGACAGTATTAATTTCTTTCAAGAAAAATCTTACTGACCACTGAACTTTTGAACAGTAGTGTACTTTCTCAATCACTGTTTTGCGATTAAATCTAAATTAGCAGAAAATGCTTGTTCAAATGTGTCAAATGACCTCATTTACAAATCTTTCACCGGTACCGGACATGCATGATTTCTTTAGTGAATAAAAACATACACTCTAAAAATGTATTTTTGACTTTTGCCAACCCAACTTTGGGTCAAATATGGACAAACCCAAATGTTGGGTTAAATTTTAAATTTACAGTTGAAAGTTTAAGTTTTAAAATTTTTAAATTACATCTTTAACCTAACATTTGGGTTTGTCCATATTTGCCCCAAATTTGGGTTAAAACAATCCAGCATTGTTTATAGTGTAAGACAATAATATAATATTAGCAGATATATAAACCCAATGGCTGTGTTTGTTCATATCTGACTCAAAGTTGGGTTAAAATAACCCAGCAATTTTAGAGTGTATAAACATAAATATCCCATGCATGCATGTAACATAAATGTAAATATATATAAAGTCACTATCACCAATATTTGTGAATTTCCCCTTTTCAGTGAGTGAGTGGGAATTTTCCATGAATTCAAGCTGTTATATCACATTACAGGAAAGCTTTAACACATACCTCGCCAGTTTGCACATAGCTCCAGCTGTCTCAAAACACACAATCTTATTGTGCAAATTGAACTGGGGGCAACAGAAATTTGAAGTCACATCACAGAGGAGGTTTTATATGCCTTTTGTGGTAAACAACCGTCTCTTTGTCCAAATGGCCCTCTGTTTGTTTGAAGCTGATACTTCTTCCCCAGCACCTGATATGTCTGTAAGTGCCAGATGAAAATGCTAATATTTGGAATATGTAGACGGACAGTACTGTCATTCATAACCAGCTACCACAGTTCATGGATAAACATAGAGAGTTTCTTATCATATCCGTGGTCTAGATGGGCAGGGAAGCTCCCAAACTAATCTTATTAACTCCAAGCATCTGTTTTCCTCTCTTTGAAAGGATGATAGTGTCTATGGGAGGAGAGCAGCATCAGCTGTGCATAATGGGAGGTTGCTTGTTTTTGTGTTTATCCTTTCCGACAGGACGGGGAACTACTCGCGAGGAAGGAAATGCCATATCCGTGTGCTGAACTAAACTTGTGTATTTCCCTCTTTTGAAAGCCATAATAAACTCAACCAAGTGTGTAAACATGAAAGATAAGACCTTGCAAGATATACTTATGCTTGCCTTTGAAATCCATCCAGCCACCATAAAAAGCTAAATGTGTGCCAACTTCGGCCTGCGTTCCTCCGCCTGTGACAGTGAGGCTTACAAACAGCCTGTAGTCTAAAACTGACAGAGCAACCCACTAACCCACTGCTGGCATCTGCATTCCTCAGGCCTGTCCGCTGAATGAACTGATAAGCTCCTCAATAAACTTCAATGATTAATCTTTCAAACTGTGCCACATAATGCATTTTTTCTCGGATTTATATTTCTGGCTGTTACGCTGTCCCTAGGAATGGGAATCAATCAGGAGCCAATCCGATTCTGATTCCTCTTGGTGAATCTGATTCTGGTTCTTTAAGAAATATTTGAAAAACAGAAAAAAAAATCAATAAATTAACTGTAAATTGTTATTTAATTATAAAAAATCCTACTGACAGTCAGGAACTAAACTTGAATATTAACAGCCTTAAAGGGTTAGTTCACCCAAAAATGAAAAGTAAGTCATTAATTACTCACCCCATGCTGTATCCAACCCCGTAAGACCTTCGTTCATCTTCGGAACACAAATAAAGATATTTTTGATTAAATCTGAGAGCTGGATCACTCCTCCATAGACTGCCTAAGGGACTGGCTCTTGACGGCCCATAAAGACATTAAAGAAAATGTTTAAATATTCCATGTGCCTACAGTGGCTCAATTATAAGTTTATCAAGCGACGAGACAACTTTTTGTGCGAAAAAACCCCATAAATAACGACTTTATTCGACTATTCCATTACTTCCTTATAAGCGCATGCGCAGAACTGAGATGACGACGTTCTTCCTCGACTACTTTTTGTTACCGGCTGCTCACCGCTTAGGAGTATTACCGCCACCTACCGTATCAGATGATGTGCTGATATAGCCGGAGCGTGATCATCATCTTATACGGTCAGGGGCGGTATACTCCTGAAGCAGTGAGCAGCCTGTAACAAGAAGTACTCGAAGAAGAACGTCGTCATCTCACAAATGTGTGCCAACCTCGGCCTGCGTTCCTCCGCCTGCGACAGTGAGGCTTACAAACAGCCTGTAGTCTAAAACTGACGGAGCAACCTACTAACCCACTGCTGGCATCTGCATTCCTCAGGCCTGTCCGCTGAATGAACTGATAAGCTCCTCAATAAACTTCAATGATTAATCGTTCAAACTGTGCCACATAATGCATTTTTTCTCGGATTTATATTTCTGGCTGTTACGCTGTCCCTAGGAATGGGAATCAATCAGGAGCCAATCCGATTCTGATTCCTCTTGGTGAATCTGATTCTGGTTAAGAAATATTTGAAAAACTGAAAAAAAAAATCAATAAATTAACTGTAAATTGTTTTTTAATTATATCAAATCCTACTGACAGTCAGGAACTAAACTTGAATATTAACAGCCTTAAAGGGTTAGTTCACCCAAAAATGAAAATTAAGTCATTAATTACTCACCCCCATGCTGTATCAACCCCGTAAGACCTTCGTTCATCTTCGGAACACAAATAAAGATATTTTTGATTAAATCTGAGAGCTGGATCACTCCTCCATAGACTGCCTAAGGGACTGGCTCTTGACGGCCCATAAAGACATTAAAGAAAATGTTTAAATATTCCATGTGCCTACAGTGGCTCAATTATAAGTTTATCAAGCGACGAGACAACTTTTTGTGCGAAAAAACCCCATAAATAACGACTTTATTCGACTATTCCATTACTTCCTTATAAGCGCATGCGCGAGAACTGAGATGACGACGTTCTTCCTCGACTACTTTTTGTTACCGGCTGCTCACCGCTTAGGAGTATTACCGCCACCTACCGTATCAGATGATGTGCTGATATAGCCGGAGCGCGATCATCATCTTATACGGTCAGGGGCGGTAATACTCCTAAGCAGTGAGCAGCCTGTAACAAGAAGTACTGAAGAAGAACGTCGTCATCTCAGTTCTCGCATGCGCCCATAAGGAAGTAATGGAATAGTCGAATAAAGTCATTATTTATGTTTTTTTCGCACAAAAAGTAGTCTCGTCGCTTGATAAACTTATAATTGAGCTGCTTTAGGCACATGGAATATTTAAACAATTTCTTTAATGTCTTTATGGGCCGTCAAAAGCTAGTCCCTAAGGCAGTCTATGGAGGAGTGATCCAGCTCTCAGAAAAATAACAGTTTTGAGTCATTTAATCGAGAATCGAGTGTCACTAGTCGCTCTGTATGTTTCATGCTGAATAGCAATGCAGGGAAAACTGAGGTAAAGTATGTTAATAGAACCAAATGTCATGAAAATTAGCTTGGATCCCAAACCTATCTGTCCCTCACCCCAACTTTCAAAATCAATTCGAAAAGTAAATGTCACAAGCTGTGTTTGCCACCTCCAATAAGAATCATTCACACCCGTGTGATCATTCCTGACCCTGGACCAGAAGAGCTCCAATCATCTAAGACGGCTTTATTGAAGAGACTGAAACCGACGTGCTAAACGTGTTTTGTGGGTGTAAATGATTTCTAATTAGATGAGCACTCAATTACAGCGATTGCTCTCTCAGAGTAAGTTAAGCAATTGATGAGGCTAACACTCATTTCACAGGGAGATTAATTGAGGCTACGTGGAGTCTTCACCCTTCTGTCTGGAGATAAGGACCACAGACACCCTGCTGAAGCCAGGAGGACATGGAATAATGGGGGTTGGGCACCACAAAGAAAGAGGTTCCTTGAGTCTTTTGTGCCCAGAGTTGTTTGATAAGATATGAATGGAGCCCTTGTTGATGATTGGGTGTTGTTGTCTTCTGTTCTTTGGACACAATGTGATGAGAGTGTAGTGGATATCTTTACTGAGAAAGGGAGAGATAGACACAGAGCATCTGGTGGTGAGATCCGGTTATTGTTAGTGCAAAAGGAAAGCCCTAGCTTCACAGGGCCTTGACCAGTTACTTTCCACAGCCAGCAGAATGGAAACGGAATAAGGATGAGGCTGTTTTGAGCTCTTCAGGGGACAAATCGACTCGGAGCAGGAAACAGTTACAATGGGATTGATGGCCTCGGATGTATTATAAATGTCAGTCATTCTTAGGATAATCACACACTCATTATAATTTTTGTTTTTTAAGTGTTAAAAAATATCAGAATAAATGTTTGGCCGGCTTTTTTACTGGCAGGAAGGGAAGTTACTGAGTTGCAATTCAATAAAAGTTAAACAGTCAATTCAGGAAATTAAGTTTGGTTCTACCCTACCCACAATTCATTTCAGAAGTTTGGTGTCAGTTTTGTGCAGTGAAAAGATTCAATGGATCTTAAAGGGTCACTCCACCTCTGGAAAGTATAGAAGAAATGTGAAATTATTTTTGAATTTGGAGCTTTATAGACTAAGAAAAGCCAGAAAATTTATTTTTGGCTAATGTAGATGAAAGACAACAACTCCCAGAATGCACTTGCTTCGCTGCCCAAGGAGGCCACGCCTACCGGTAACCGCGCAGTAGGTAAACCACAGTGAAGGCTACTAGTAAGTCTCCGTGATGAGTGAGTCTGCCCAAAAACGTGTTACCGAGATCGCCCAAAATGTCCGGGAGTAGGCTTTTGCATTCTACAGTCACCATTCATTATGTTTACTGTGGCGAGCAGGACGAGTGAGGGCCGTGTGGAGACGACGCGAGACCAATGGCGTGATTAACTTACCGATGCGCAACACCTGTGAGACATAAGTTACTGGTCTCGTATCTCTCACTGTGGAGCGGGAATTTTCTTAGCAATGTTAAAACGCACGTCAACCGATCACATTTTTAGCGTTCATGTAAACACTACATTCAGATTGGCCAATCAGAATAAATTCAGTTAGATTGAAACACAAGCTGAATATTTAAACAATGAATGGCGACTGCAGAAAGCAAAAGTGAATCCCGGACATCAAACGGCCGGACATGTCAGAGAAAAAGAGGACGGTAATCCCTTTACTACTCAGCTTTCTCCACAGAACAAGAGCCTGCTAGCTTAGTTCATGGACAGTAAAAAAATGGACAGAGCGACCCCATTGATTTCAACGGAGAAGACTGAAGCCCAATTTTTGCATTTCCTGTCTGATGTCTGAGCAACTGCGCAGGCTCAAACTGAGCATGACGACAGTCTGACAGTTGTAAATCTTCTAGTAGCTGTGCCAAGCCAAAACGTTGTTGAAATATTCTGTCCCGTTGCTTTTAATGGACTCTGTAAAAGTAAAAGGCTTCTCCCTCGACTTTATGCCTCCATGTCCCCCGATTGCCTCTTAGACAGTAAAAGATGCCTGCAAGCTTCTCCTTCAGCCTATACGTTTATGTCCCGATTAAGCCCCGTTCACACTACATGCGACCAAGCGCGCGATACCATTCATTATCAACGGTGAGCGGGCGACTTCCGGCGACATGCGCGAGAGCGACCATTGGCGACCAGTGGGGCGTGTCCAGCGACACGACAAAGTTGAGAAAAGTTTAACTTTATGCAAATGAAGGGCGATTTTCGCGAGCGACAACCAATAGGAGTAAAGTCAGTGGAGCGCGTCACTCTTCAGTGCTGAGTCTGACCGAGGCAATTTGAACAAGAAGCTCATTTTAGCTGTCAGAAACTGTCCTATAATGTATGATATATCTTCGTGTACATACAGTGGTGTTCACTATACTGACTCCGTGACTGAATGGTTTTGGGAACCCAGATAGACCGGTATTTGCACGTTTGCTGCAGTTAAATAGCCGCGATGGTCAAAGAGCACTCACTGTATCTCGTTCATCTTTAATATTGTGCATTTTATGTACTGATTCCATTTATATTTTAGACTTTTCCTTCCAAAATATTTGTTTGTAGCGGCAATAAAACACATTTGTTGTCTAACATAGAGAAACATCCGTGAATGTCACTCACAAACATTACTAGGCAACCAGTAGAGGGGAACGCCCTCCAGCGCAGCCACTGGCGACCTGCAGCGACAAAGTCGCGTGTAGTGTGAACAGGGCTCTTTGAAAGTTGTGTAGTGATGACTCAATCGTTAGCCTATTTTTCACAAAAATTCCATCTACGGGGCCATAACGTAAGATACAAGGTAATGGAGCGTTTTATACATTGCCGTGTTTCTTTAGAAATAAATAATGGACAAATTAAGTCTTTGGACGCCTCAGATGTAAAGTTATTCGCTGTCAAAGTGATGCCAAAATGAATGGGAGTCATTGGGAATGCTAACAGCTGGTGAAGTTCTGCTTCAGCTCCGGCTCCCGCGAGGCTTCAACTTCCGGCTGATAGATTACCCCCTTGGCTTAGCTTCCAAAAAAGATGGCTGACACTATGTGTAATCCCAATCCTCCATAATGCATCTGTCAGTACCTTCGTCCATATTTTCAAAAAGTTTCTGCCGGTGAAATCAAACACACTGGCACTGATCTGTGATAGGTCTGTTAGCGCCAACCCCCCGCCAAGTCCAACCCCCTATGGGCGAGTTTGAAAGGGTGGGATCGAGTGCTTGTAGTCTTCACAGAAATCCCCCCTGTTACACTTCCTCCTACAATGACATAAAATGACGATTTTTGTGTCATTGTAGGAGGAAGTGAAAATGGTAAATAGCAGATTTCTCTCGTCTCAGGGGAAAATGAGAGAGTGTTGCACGACCGTTCAATAGTATAACTGGGTTTCTAAGAATGGAAAGCTTAATGCAAATGGGTGGATTGTCCCTTTAAAGGTTCTTTATGGAACCATAATGCTATAAACAAATTATGAACCTTCATTTTTTTAAGAGGGTAGAGAAGCTAAAAAAAATCTAAAGAGAATTTCTGGTTGTCTTGTTGACTTAGTGTTGTAGTGTGCAGCTGTGATGGAGTAATCAGCCGTGTGCAACAGACATGTTATTAGAAGCAGAGTTCGGGTAAGATATTTCTGCAGGATACCTGATACGGTGTCTGATCTGGAAGCAGTAGTCTGTGTAAAGGCCAGAACCATCAGTATTCTCACAGTACGGTGTAGCGCCTGTAGGCATGGCAATTTGTCTCCACTCCACCAACAAACAAACCCAGGGGAAACGGTGCAAGGCTGGACTTGTAATAGTGGCAAGGCTGATAGAAAAGACCCATAGTTATGGCTTGTGTAAAGACAGCGGCTTTATGTGATGACTTTTCTAGCCGACCTGGAAGGCAAGGCAAGCGTTTGTGCTCAAACATGCATTAACATACATGAACTCCCCCTTTCCGCCACACACACACAGGCATACATACAGACTTTTTACACTTTTGACGCTTATATGTTCGCTTTGGGAACATGATGCTGCCTGCTCATCGCATTTCCCTGTGGTCTTTCCAATCAGTTGCGTAAAGCACAGGAAATATAGGTCAGACAGCAGATGTGCTCTCGACTACAGGACAAATCACCCCCTCTTTTCAACGTGTCAGGATCAAACGGCATAGCCGGGGGTGGGGGGAACAAAATTCTGCTTTCTAAACATCTCTAACCTTTCTAGAGGAGAGGAAAAGTGGGAAACGGATACCATTGTGCTCCATGGTGGTGTATTGTGCTAGTGTGTACGTGTTTGTAGAAATGTTTGTGAATGAGCTTACATGTATATGTTTGGAGATTTGTTTGTGTGTATATACATTTATATATTTGTATATATATTTATACACACTATATTTGGGACATGTTTACATGCACATGAACTTTAATGACATCCCATTCTAAGTCCGTAGAGTTTGGAGTTGGCCTGCCCTTTGCAGCTAGAGCAGCTTCAACTCTTCTGGGAAGGCTTTCTAGGGTTTAGGAGTATGTTTATGTGAATTTTTTTACCATCTTTTTCTAAAAGCACATTTTTGAGATCAGGCAATGATGTTGGACGAGAAGGCCTGGCTCCTACATATAATACTGTATATATAATATATTTGAGTCATGCACAGCATAAAATTATGGTCTTTATTTTACACTATTGTGTAACATTTGAGGTTGTAAGATTTTAGAAATGTTTTTGAAAGCTCTTATAGTGACCAATGTATTCACTGTAAAAAGGAATGCGCTTTATCTAATCAAACAAATTGTGGCAACAGATTACAAGCAATATTATTAATTCAATTTAATACATTAGAATTAAGTAATAATTAATCAAATTAATTCCTTAAAAGTAACCATTTAAAATGAGTAAAACTAAAAAAAAGTACACTTAAGTCGCCATTATGGTGATCAGTGTTTGGTTTAGGTTTGTTTTAAAATTACGGTTTTCTCCTTCAGTGATTCTGGTTGTTAACATCAGGTGTCTTCAATGTTGGCAATATACAATAAAGAGTTCTTAATTAATCTTTGAGGTCTGTCTGTTATTCAGATATTTTTGTTAAAAACTTTTGGCCTAAATTTTACTCATTTTAAATGGTTAACTTTTAAGGAATAATTTGATTAATTATTACTCAAGTCTACTTTGTTCATTTTTATTAATGATTAGTATTCATATAGTATTCATTTTTACAGTGCAATACAATTTCTATTTGAATTATTTTTTTAATGTAATTTATTCCTGTGATGGAAAATTTTCTCTCCAGTCTTCGGTGTCACGTGATCCTTCTGAAATCATTCTAATATGATAAGTTGCTGCTCAAGAAACATTAATTATAAATGATCACAGTTGAAAACAGTTTTTTTTGTAGAAACATAATATCACCACTTATTTAAAATAGAAATCTTTTGTTACAAAATATATCTCACTTTTGATCAATTTAAATGTCATCATGCTGAATATAAGTATTGATTTATCTCCCCCCAGAAAAAAAAACTTACTTGATCCCAAACTTCTGTTTCTTAATATTTCCCAAACATTTTAACTTTTCATATATATATATATATATGTACTACTCATTTTCTTTGAGTGGCATTTGATTATATCCTGAACATAAAAAGTTAGCAACTTTGACAGATTGCAGGTGTTTCAGTGTAAAAAGATCACCACAAAGGGGAGAAATTAGTGAAAAAAAACATCACTGTGCAGGAAAAGTATCAGTGATATACTCTCTCCTTCTCATTCCAGTCATGTGCTTTGCTACAGCAACGCAATCACATTCTCTCATGACACAATCATTGAGACTGACCTACATCACTTTGGATAATAACTGCAGCTTTAAAGAGAAAATGGATAGTTTGATGGATGGATTCTAATTTTTCCTTTTCATC
This sequence comes from Hybognathus amarus, assembly GCA_030378365.1. Classification (NCBI taxonomy): domain Eukaryota; kingdom Metazoa; phylum Chordata; class Actinopteri; order Cypriniformes; family Leuciscidae; genus Hybognathus; species Hybognathus amarus. Next base: position 472,081 of record JAQIUQ010000412.1, read on the forward strand.
CGCTGCAACTCTCCAGGAAAGTGCAGTGCCTGCCTGTGCTTGATCCAGTAGTTATCAGATCAACCACTAGGGGGTAGCAGCGTTCTCATATCAGATTACCCCAGCTGATTGAAATCCTTTATTCTGAAAGATTCATTTACTCACTCGAGTGAAAACATGCTTTCTCGCACTCTTTTAGAGTGATACTAATACGTTTTCAAAAAGCTGTAATCAGCTCTTCATACACGCCTCTTTCGAGAGCGTGCTCTTTTTTGTAGGAATTTATACAGCACACTGAAAGATGCTGATTTGTTCTTATTTCCCTTTAAATAAGCTTCTAACCACATAACAACAATAATTAAGAGTCAATTATTCCTTAGTGCCTGAAGCAGAGAAGAGAGAGAACATGATTTTGAACAGGCCAGAAGCGAATATTCTACGTACTATCTTGGTTTTGGCGAATTGGTGTTAAGCATCATGTTGGTCAAATCTCCTTGTATCCCATCCCATTTATCTCCTTTTTAAAGATGATTGATGTTACCCCACTTGCAGACCCCTCTTGTCTTCACAACTTAGGATAAGGGTGGGATTGTGAAATGCTGATCTGACAAGGCAGCTCATCTGGAATGCTGTTCCCTTCATCTACATTCCCCTGCAAATGAGTGGGTTAGTTTACACATTAGCACAGATTAAGGGTACAAATGAGACCTTGTGTCACTAAAGGAGGTCAAAAGAGGGGAAAAGGGTGGAAAGGAAAGGGCGAACACCTTAGGAGACTAAGAAAACTGTAGCTCTGTTCTTTTGAGCTTATCTGGGTACATTTTGGTTGTTGCAAATGAGTCATGACTGTTTGGTTATTTTACCTATTATCTATGATGTGATGTGGTGGGATACGTAAGGGGTAATCCACGGGCTCAGCCATGCATTAAAGGATTTTAATGCACGACGTATAGGCAAAGAAACCACCCGACGCGAAGCGGATATTGCCTATACGTCGTGCATTAAAATTCTTTAATGCATGGCTATCCGTGGATTATCCCGCTTATACCTCAGTTATTTGCCAAGTTAAAAAGAAGTTAAAGTAATAACTGATGTTTACAGTGTGATTTTTTAACAGACGTGTAAAAATTATCGGTTATTTTCTTAAGTTACGGCTCGTTAGTTCTAGCATCTCGAAATGCAAAAATCATCCATTTAGCCTACCTAAATAAATGTTGTTGTTTTTTTCATATGTGTCTCTCACTCTGTTTGCAAGCGTAACTGTAACTATGGTTACCAATGTTTTTCTTTTTTACAGTCTATGGTTTATAGTAGCGGATTCATTTTCGAACTGTAATCAAACTGACTGGAACTACCTGTGCATTAAACAGTTTTACTGCACACCTTCCAGCCAATCAGAATCGAGTATTTAAACAGCCGTGGTATAATACATATTATATTATAATTTTTTATGTTATTTAAAATATCATGTTAATTTAATTTTAATATTTATTTCATTCATTTATATTATTTAATATATTTTATATTTTCTTTATTTTTTAGGATTTAGGTGCTTAATGTTAATTCATATTTGTTTTATTTATTTATTTTTGCTGCTGATAAATTGATCTGGCAGTGTGACAAAGGCATTTATGAACGTATAAATATAGTTCATGTTATCTTGTCAATTAAAACACCATAAAACTGCAAAACTACTTGCATTGAAAGCAAATTGGAGGATGGCTCAATTAGGAAAAACATTACTATACTACTGTGGTTTCTATGTGTGCAGCCTTTGCTCTGGGCAGGGGTGGTGCAGTCTCCTTCTGAATGTTTTTCTTCGGCTCTAAGCGACGTACTGAGTCTCTCGCCCCGACCTGTTGGGTGTTTACGTGTTGACACTCGCTACGTTGGGACTCACATTCCTGGCAGAGGAATCCTTCTTGAAGTTGGCATGTTAGTAAAAGACTACTAGGGTTTTTTGTTGTTGTTGTTTCAGCATAACTTGAAATAAGTTAAAAAAGTTAAGTTTAACTTTCAGTTTTCACTTGAAAACTTTAGTGAAAAGACACTGTGACACTTCCCCTTTTTAGACCACTTCCACTTTTGTAGATTTTCTAGAGATTTATATACAATTTGTCTTGTATTTGGGAAATTCTTTTCACTATTTGCAGTCAGTGATGATTAATTCATTCAACTAGCATGTTTGAACAATACTAAGGCCAAATGAGTAGTATTTGCTCATGTGATTTCAACTTGGGCACCCACGTGAGGCAAACTGCTCCAACCTACTGAGAAAAAAATACAGAGGACACCTTAAATGTTTAAAAAAAATCAAATAACACTGCAAATGTTCCATCCATGAGTCTTAAAACATTGTGTTGTATATCTAGTGTAGAAGGTCAAAGTTCTGAGCCTTCTGGACCCACTTTTCCCCAGCCCGGATGAGGGAGGAGGGGAAAGGTGATTTCCTTTTGGACAGCATGACAGGGCTTCCTGGAAGGGTCGTCCCTTCCCTAAGAACAACTGCATCCTGCTTTGTGAATGAAATGAGACTCAGCAGAGCCACATATGTTGTGAAAACCAGCTTGGTGAGCCATCTCGAACCAGTGCTAAAGAGTCAGCTATTATATTATCAAAATGAATTTGATTAAGTCACTCTAGGGAGCAGGCGGTCCATAGTTAGTGGTAATAAATATGAAGTCACCTTGTGTTTATTGATGGTTTTCTGAATGTCACTGGGTATATTATAGGCTATTACAGGCCATGATACTATAACACAACATAGATAAAGAATATGAAAGTGAATGTTGATCATGTGTTTTTCTCTTTAATACATCCTCTTGGCAAGAATCCTTGAGTGAACTGTTAATGGAAAGAAAGCAAAATAGAAAGTGAAAAAAGAGAAGTGTGCGGGGGAGTTTGTGCTTGTACTGTATGCTTTTGTAAATTGTGCCCTATCAGGAGCAGCAGCTGTCAGGGCAGGACGCGACTCAGCTCTTTGTGCACTGTTGATTTGTAAGTTGCTCTTTGTCATCCCTATTAAGCTTAATCACCAGCTGTTATTAGGAAGCATTCGTTTACCTCAAAATGGTTTGATGTGGAGGACACTTTACACATGACTGTCCTAGTGTATAGTGACTCTCTCAGATCAGCAGGTCACTGTTATACATAGACAACCTTGATTTGTGATGACTAAAATAATTGCTGTAGAACTCTTTTACTTAATGTAGTTAAACTACAATGGATAGATGGTTGGTAGGTAAGCATATAATATTAGGTAGTTGGTTTGGTGTTTAGGTTAGTCGGTTGGTTTTTCAGTTTGCTGTGCAGTTAGTTATTCTTTCATTCAGTTAGTTAGTTAGCAACTAAAGCTAAATTATTGTAGTCTGACCATGATTCAAACCAGTTAGTTAGTTTGTTCATTAGTTATTTAGTTAGTTTGTTAGTTTGTTAGTTTGTTAGTTAGTAATGTACAGATTATTAAAGGGGTGATGGACTCGAGAAATCAAATTTTCCTTGAGCTTTTGATATCTAAGAGGTCATCATATTATAAAGAATATCCTGTAGGTTTCAGAACTGAAAACGTCCTTGTTAGTCCAATAAAAGCTTTTATTGACACCAGCCTCAGCAAACGACTCGTTTTTCAAAGTGGGGAACTATGACGTCAAAGAGGATAAAACACCACCCCGCAGGAGAAGATCAACTCCTACTTCAACATGGCCGGTTTAGCTCCGCCCACCGATTCACGCATTACACGCATAGCTAAATAACATAGATGCCTACCTCGTGATGACAAAACCAGGTCGAGTGAAACTCATTATAATATGCAAAACTGTTATCCCACAGTGGGCGTTAACTTCCAAGCCTTCAATGTGAGACGCCCATAAAAAACGATCGTTTTTGTGGTGGGCTTAAAACTACGGTAGAAAATAGCCTATTACTTTTTCATTTTGAAGTTTTTTAATGTAAAAACCAAGCAAACGTCCAATGCATTCTCGTCCTTTAGCGTCATATAGAACGCTATATGACAAAATGGCGCTATATTACGCACATGGCACTCGTTATTGTTAATATAACACACGTGTGGGGTAGGGTAGGGTAGTCTCATATTACACTAAAGGATTTATGACGCCTTGGGTTCGCGTGTTATAGTAACGATAAAGGGTGCCATGTGCATAGTATAGCACCGTTTTGTCATATAGCGTTCTATGTGACGCTAAAGGATGAGAACGGGCTGGAACATCATAAGTTGACCTCAGACAACAATATAAAAAGTTCATGACCCCTTTAATGAGTATGTCCAGTTCATTGAATGAGTGAGTCAGTTGGATGTTTAGTTTTTAAGTTTGTTGTTGTGTAGTTTATTAAATCCAAACCAGATTATTAGGGGTTAGGACTGATTAAAGCCAGTTAGTTGGTTGTTTGGTTTGTTTGTGGTTTAGTTTAGTTAAAGGGTTAGTGGGCCTTGAGACGAGAGTAGAAGAGATTTCCAGAATGCATGTGCGAGAACTGAGAGAACTAGGTGGCGGTAATACTCCTAAGCGGTGAGCAGCCGGTAACAAGAAGTAGTCGAAGAAGAACGTCCTCATCTCAGTTCTCGCGCATGCGTTCTGGAAATCTCTTCCACTCTCGTCTAAAGGCCCATAAGGAAGTAATGGAATAGTCGAATAAAGTCGTTATTCATAGGGTTTTTTCGCACAAAAAGTAGTCTCGTCGCTTGATAAACTTATAATTGAGCCACTGTAGGCACATGGAATATTTAAACATTTTCTTCAATTACTTTATGGGCCGTCAAGTGCCAGTCCCTTAGGCAGCCTATGTAGGAGTGATCCCCACTCAGATCAAAAATATCTTCATTTGTGTTCTGAATATGAACAAAGGTCTTAAAGGGTTGGTACAGCATGGGGGTGAGTAATTAATGACTTAATTTTAATTTTTGGGTGAACTAACCCTTTAAGTTTAGCAATTAACACTGCTGCACTATGACATGCATAACATTACAGTGAATATACACTATATAAACATTACGCACAATATACATTATAAAGGAAGGTATCTAATGCTGAAATAATGTTTAATTGCTCACCACATTAGGGCCTAGAACCTTTTAGGGCCTATAGTTCAAATTCTGTGATGCTCTTCCCTTGAAAAGTTCTCAGGCGAAAGTCCAGCTGTGCATCAGCTCAGTTTAGAAGACGCTCTAACAGATGTCTGGAGGTTTGCCACTGTCCTCCTTCTATGTCCTCACCTGTCCCTCCCTCTGTATGTGGAAGACACTGAGAAAGCACCAGAGGACAGGGTCAGACTTCAGGAATCCTCTCTTCCGTCTGCCACGTCGTTTTAAGTATGCTTGGATTAGGATGAGGTTAAGATGCTTTAATTGAATTTACCACTTGAACCCATACATGCAAAGCTGGAGTAAAGAAGCACAGCGTTCTCACGGTGTGTCTGAGAGAACGCCGCTATAACCCGATACTTCCCGTCTCTTTGGGGAGGTTACCCTAGCAACAGTATGAATGAACTTGTGCGTACATGTGCGTTTAATTAAAGAGAAGCGATAATAGAGACATTTAGTGGCAATTCACTGTCCCTTGTGGCAGAGCAAACACATACTTCCTCCCCTCTCTTCCTCTTCCTCTCTCACCTTTTTGCTCAACCGTATCAACATCCGCAGAAATTAGCCGTTGCATTTAGATAACCTCTGAACCGAACGTTTTGTGAAATTAAAAAGATAGTTCACCCTAAATTCTGTAAAACACAAGAGAAAAAATGATGTTTTGCCTATACAATGTTGTTTTGGATCCCATTGACTTTCATTATATGATCAAAAACAGTTAAACCTTCTTCAAAATATCTTCTTGTGTGTGTTCCAAAAGAATGAAAGTCCTACAAGTTTGGAACAACATGAAGTTGAGTAAATAATGAATTTTTAGGTGAACTATCATTTCAGATGGTATAGATATAGACCTTCTTTGCACATGTTTTAGGTTTGTTATGTCAATCCTTGTCAGAACAAGTGGCTTGGATTTGCTGTAAGTTTATCTTATCATGCATAGATGTCCAGAGTGTGTGGATTCGAAGAGAAAAGATACATTAGTCATCAGATAATGACCTGGAATGACCAGACCGATGTGGCGGTGGAGAGCACTTTGTAGGAAACTCCATTAACAAACCTCAGTCAGTTAATTAGCTGTAGACGCAGCCGAGCATACAGACCCCGTGTGTGGCTCTGAGCTTTGCGAAAGGCTTTTAGATGAAAGTGATGAATTGCTGTCATTGGGCTTGTTCTATACTTTATCAAATGATTAAATATTGAATGTAAAATAGACAGCTCTCGCCGCATGCAAAGGTCATTTTCCGATTGCCACATTAATCAAAATGCTTTTTCCTGTCAGCAGTGAAGAGAGAATTCCCAAAACAGCAGAGATGCGCTGTGTGGTGAAATGCTGCAGGCACAAGTGTGTTTGTGTGTGTGTGACACTGTAGAATGGGAATTGGCCTCTTCTGGAACCTTCCACAGCCTCTTTTAGTTCATTCCGTACCGTATTTCCATTCATGCATCCCAGCAGATTGTATTCAATTCACAAGGGATTGCATTTCCATTTTTCTACTTTACCTGCCTGGGATTGTGAAAGACATTTCCTCGTATCTCAAGGGTGGGATTTTAACACAGACTTGTGCTGATGACATAAGGAAAATGGATAAACATCCATCCCACTCTTGAGAAACACTCTTATTTAGGTAACCATGGTGATAACAGAGCCGTAGAAACGGCCTTTCTTTTGTGTGGCATAAAACTAGTTAAAATACAACCAGGAAGAGAGAGGCCCAAAGGCAAGGAAATGCATCACCCTCAGTGCTGTCTGTGGTTGTGCTACGACACACCCTCACACACACACACACACACACAGACACGCATAGACTCAAACATTCTCGTAACTGACATCCTGAGCAGTTTGCAATTCACTCTCTGACAGCACATGGGGCCTGGCAACTGCAGGATCCCACTTATCTGCTAAGGTAAAAGACTGATTTCTGTTAATATTTTGCTATATCAATCTCTCCCCTGGAATGTTTCTGGTTTGTGTAATCTGCTAACTAGCTGTCATTTCAATAGAATCGGTTGTGGTTTGCGAGTTTTGGATGTTGTGTTGAGCTGGGAGTGCTGTAGGTACATGTTGTGGTTTAGTTGTTGGCTGGTGTCTTTTGAGTGGAAGTGTGAATGTGTTGTTTTGGGGCCTCACCATCACACATCAGTCGTCTATTGAGTTCCAAACAAAGGAACTCTATTGTGATTCAAACATAAAACCATCCCTACAGTGTCTCAGCATGGGCTTGACCTGCGCACACACACACACACACGCATTCTCTTTCACACACAGCACAGGCACATTTTGAAAAAGACCCATCCTTACATGGATGTATTTGTTCGGTCTCCTTGCATTTAATTTATATGAGGTGGACTTCATTTTATGGAGAGCATAAAGACTAAACACTCAGATTGTGTGATAAGTCAGACAGACAGTTTGAGAGTGAGAAAAACACACTTCCTCAGTGAAACTGTGCAGAGATGCTTCACCTCCTCATGTTTAAACAGATCCAGAGGGGAGTCCTTAAAGGGATAGTTCACCCAAAAATTAAAATTCGGGCGTTTGTTTTACTTACTCGCATGTCGTACCAAATCTGTGTGAATTTCTTCCTTAAAACAGGAAGATGAATTTTTGAAGAATATTCTGGCCACTTTTTTCAGTACAGTGAGTGTGTTTGACTGGGATTGTCAAGCTACAAAATGACAAAAAGCACCATAAAAGTGTTTAAAAGTGTGTCCATTATGTCATTATTTACTCACCCGCATGCCATTTTTACCACATTTACCACCGTATACCACATTTTTTCCTCCTTAGAACAAGATGAATGAATGTCCTGGCCACTCTTTTTAGTACAGTGAAAGTAAATGGGGACTGGGGTTGAACCAGCGGCATTATTCTAATCTGAAAGATGAAGCCAACCCGGAAGTGCGAAAAACTGCAATACATCTCAAATCTGCTAGAGGCCGGTCCCAAAAGGGAGCAAATATCCATAGACGTCATGTTAAAATGTCCTTTTTCACAGCATAAATTCATGTTTACAGTTTGGTCCCATGGACTTTTATTGTAATCTTCAATATGTTCTGCGTGCCTGACAACTGTGAGGGGGGTGAATTTTTTTCTAACTCGTTAGTTTAGATCATATTTATTTATAGAATGTATGACAAATAAGGGCGGTTAACTTTGATTGACAGCTGATAATGGGCTGCACCGAGTGAATTTGACGTCTCGGCCATGATCTGACACAACGCATCATACCACCTCTGTATCCTTTTTGAAACTTTTGTATTTTGTATTTCCCAAGATTTTCCAGTATGGCGCTGCCCATACCCCCCATGGGTGACGAGTCATGAGTTTATGGGTGACGTCACAGACGCTTTGTCCATATTTTTTACAGTCTATGGGTTGAACACAGACAGCAAAATAGTGTCGGCCAGGTCTGGGCCGACACTATTTTGCTGTCAGGGAAGCTACAAGGATTGTAGAATTGTCCAAGCACTACATTTCAACCTATAAGAAAATTGTGTGGGGAAAGACCAAAATGTAAGTTATTCACTGAAAAGCTTCGGCGTATGCTCTAGATGAGAGAAGTATTAATAAACATCATTCTTTCTCCAGTTTACATTTGGCTTAAATGATTCATTCATTGAATGATTTAAAACACAAGTTCATCCCACTGACTCAATGGTCAGGTCAGCCAACTGGCTGAATGAATGAATGTCAAATGAATTACAGCTTAAATGGCAGTCTTGTCATCATAAGAGTATGGCTTCAGTGTGATTTAATCATTTTCAATTTGTTACTGATATCATTATCCAGTAATATCACGCTTTCTGTGAGCGATAATATGCATCCACTCACTTAAACTCCAATGCTGCGTTTTTATAAATGGTAAAATACAAGCTCTTTGTCAGCATAAAAACCACTCACATCTGATTGACCATTACCATGTCTTTTAACTGCAATCCACAGCCAAACGGCCCAGCGTGACAGCACAGGAGGCACTTATTACCAGCACAGAAATTTGCACTGAACGAGTAACCTCGATTTGCTTTTCTTTTTCTCTCAGTTGAGCGAGGCTGTGGATGCCAACTCAAAAAAGCACTGAAATTTCTCCTAATTGATTTTATGGGTCAATTACGAATTTTCCTCATTGTGTGGTCAGCGGGGAAGCCTGGGCCGGCCGGCTGACAGCAGCTCCACTCGTGTGCAAATGAGTTTGAGAGAGGCAGTGGGAGGAGGAGGAGAGGGTGGATGGGAGAAGTCCTCTTTTGGATTAGTGGAAGCTACTTGGCGATCTGCATGTGAATGAGTGTGAGCAGCTTTAGCCGTTACCCCTGCACTCTTTCTCCGTAGTGAGGAGAGAGACACAGAGAGAGGGAGAAGTGCATGGGCAGTTGCACAGAGCACAAAGCAGAAGTTTAGGGACAAGTCTTGTGGTACATCACAGTCTGCGGACTGCCTGGTGTGGGCCGCGGGTCTTCAGTTGGGAGAGTGGTGTGGACAGAGCTTTGTGAATGAGAGAAGGTAAGAATATATTTTTTTATCCTATGGGCTTTTCGTGTGTCTCAGCTTCACTGCCCTTCTGATAACAATGGAAGCAAGAGCAATGGAGCACTTCAACTGTGCCAAAAGGGGGAGGGAGAGTCTCATGGCTGCTCGAGAAGACACTTTAAAAAAATGATGTCCTCAAAGTTGGGTTGTTTTGCTCTATTTTTGTAATTTGATATTTATATTCAGGCAGGAAGGAACTGAGGGTTGACACACTCTGATATTTGAAGCTTGGTTATGGTTATTGGTGACCCCTTTTCAAGATGCAACAGGCATGTTTGCCATTTGCAGCAAGTATAATGAAATGCTTACTCTTTCATATGAAACCGTTTGAGTCATTTCCTCTTGTGTGCAACATTTTCAGAAGTAAACTTTTGAAGTTTTAGTCATTTGCGACAAAATAAACAGGAAGTTGGCATAGAGAGCCTCAGGAGTCCAACATGGTTCCATGATGAGGTTCAGATGTAAGGTATTTTTTGTGGTATTGTTGACTAGCATGGATAAGATGTTTTTTACATGGTCCTGGGATTGATTAATTTTAAATGTGTCCTTTACTTAGACTCAGCTAAGCAAAACTGTGTAAAATTTGCACAGAGCCACATAAAAGACAACACGGGCCTTGGAAACTTTTATAGCCATTATCAATGCTTCATATTGACATGCGCTATTTGATCGTTCTGTTTTTCTCTCCTTTCATACGCTGCCAAATACAGTGTATTTCTCAGAGATATTGCTGTGGTTTAAAACCATTTCAATTTTTATTATGATGATAATTTCCATATGGGAAGAGGTTATGAGGAAAACATGGCATACAACATTCATTTCCTTGAGATGTAGATCAGATGTTAGCATTAGCATTTAGCACAACGAACTGAACATCATTAAGTGTAAAAAGGGTCCTCTGCATTCTTCTTTTTATGGCTCTGTGGGTGTTTGTGATGCTCAAGGGAAAACTTATGTGACACATGAGGTGTGTGTGTGTGCGTGTTTTCCAGTTTCCTGCCATTGGTCTGTTCATTGAGTATTGGTGTGTTTTCACCTCACATTTAGTTGTAGATTATCTTGATATGTACAATTTCCTTGCTCATATTGGCATATAAACAATATTTCAAAAGCTTTGAATGCAGTTTGTAAAACTCTGAAGTTTAGTTTGAACTATCCATATGTAATTGCTGAGGTCTCAGCCAATCAAACAAATATTACAGTTTGTTATTTAATTGATGTATGAGTTCAAATTAACAAATTTATGGTTTGATGTCAGAAAGGGAGAATACTGAAATCTCAATTTTCATTGAAAAAAAAGTTTAGTTTTGGAAACACTTTTATACCATATGAGATACTTTTTTTATATTAAGTTAGAAAGATTTGTGTTTTCTTGTTGCGTGCTGTTGTGTTCGTGGGTCATGTCAAGTGAAGATGGGCCACGTCTGTGAACAGTTTTATTTAAGAGCAAGAACAGACACTGAGCAAACCCAGAGGACAAGATCGGCTTTTATTCGGACACAATATACAAGGCATTTATTAAAAAGTTTCAACTTCGTTCCTACTTTCTAGCCCCTTTTCTCCCTGTTTGCTTTTCTCAAGCCTTTGGAAGACAGTTTGTCTGCCCTCGCAATCTCTGAGCAAGGCTCTATTTGTCAGCTTCTATTAGTGTGCAGGCAGTTTTCAGACTGCATCAAATAAATAAATCTGTCAGTTCACAGTCTGGTTGTCTCTTCTCATGCTTCTCACAAAAGTCTTACTTCAAACTTTATGCATTCAGTAATGACAATATATACCTTTAAAATTACGCTAAATTCAAAACCAGAAATTCAGTTGCTTTGCCTCAAGTCTTACGTAGATCATCAGGTGCTGGATGAATCGCTTGGATGTGAAGACTTAGAATGAGGTAATAAGAAGTCCAGGATTAGTTCCATTTCGGTGACTGGAGGACATACAGTATATTTATAGCCCGATTAAGTCTTCTGGACCAGCAGACGGGCTCCTCGGTTCACGACTGTTCTCTGTCTCAGCTGATCATGAGACGTGCTGCATGCTGATTTACTACACATAGTTCTTGACTCACTGACATGAACATGTGACGTATGATTTTTCAAATCTTATTATCTGAAAGATAAGTCTTGACTCACTGAGATGATATAATTGACAGTGTGATTCAGCAAGACTCAGAGTTGTGACCTGGCTAAAGCCACAGCATGAGAAAGCCATATTGAGGTGAGCACATTTGCAGCCTCAGGAAACAACACGTCAACACTTTCACAATGTTCGTCTTCTAAGAGATACTGATGCCAATAAACTCAACGTAATATTAATTTTATCCTGAGGTGGATATTCAGTTCAATTCACATTTATTTGTGTTGTGCTTTTCACAATAAACATCGTTGCAAAGCAGTTTTACAGAAAATGCATGTATCATCATATAATATTAGCTGCAAAACCATGGTGTAGCTTTGTCATATAATAGTTGCTCACCCAAAAAAACACAGCATTGTTTCTCAATACAGTTAAAGTCAAAAGGCCTTCGATATGTTTTTTTTTTTTTTTTTTTTTTTGGACTCCATAGTTTTCATTGTATGGGCAAAAACAGCTGAAACATTATTGAAATGATCCAAATGAGATATGAGAGTGAGTAAATTTTGGGTGAACTATCCCTTTAAGATAATCCTATTGTGATAGTGTTTTGGCATACTTGTGTTAATGGCATTTTGTTGACCTGTTAATGTGACACACTCTATGTATATGAAGCAATCGGAGCATCTGTGATGTCATGTTGGGTGCAGTTCACACTCACTGCTATTAGCATTGCATAATAAAGGATAAGTAGGCTTGGCATTTCCTGGGAATCATCTTACATTTCCATATTTTTATACACAAATGAGCACACACTCACATGCACACTTTGTATGTGGGTGTGAAATTAGCTGTGGTCTTAGCAAGGTAATACAACTTGTCTTCTCATATTTGAGATGGTCAGGTCTTATATTATTCAGCTTGTCATAAGATTACATGCAATACTCTTCATTCCCACAAGCTTGAGTGCAACTGTAGGATATTGTTTATGCGGTTTTCATGTGCAAAGTTCAAGGTGTCCAAGTGTTGCCATTTACATTTGTTTCCCAGAATTTATAATTTATGGATGAATTAAATATTAAAGCTGCACTTCGTAGCTTTTTTGGGTTAAAACTTGTCCAAATACATATTTGAGAAATACATAACCAGCCAGTGTTCAAAACTATCTGCTTGCCTTAGCACAATTCAAAGCAGTAAGCTTATAATAATGTTTTTAATTCCAGTGGTACTGGTGGATTTCCACAGGAGATTTGAGCATGTCTTTGCGTCATTACATCACATCTGTACACATAAAAGAAGGAGTCTCGGCTCAGTATAAGCTATATTGCATGTGAGGATGCTGGAAGTGGAGATTTATTGCCTTTTCTCACAGCACTTGATATAATCAAACTTATCAATTCGATGGCGGATCCAGAAAGGTTCAAACGACAATCACTAGTGACAACAGATTCATTTTGTAAAATGCAAAAGACTTCGTTCGGACTTCAGAGTGACTACAGAAAAAACGAGACTGACACCGACCCATGCGAAAACAAGAATAGTGTTACATATCGGAAGGACATTACATGTAGTCACGCAATGCTGACATTAACATAATTAACAATTTGTTACAAAAAGTCTCCTCAAACATTGTGTTCATCCACGCTTTGATCGTGTCGAGGGTGTTTAAGTACAACTCACGTTAAGTGGATAATTCCGCAATTACTGCAATTGCAGATTTCAAACAGAGATGGCGACAAAGAGGCTTTAACTTTCTTTTTTTAATTTCATTAAGCAGCACAACCATTTTCAACTGATAAGGAAATGAATAAATGTTTCTTAAGTACTAAATCGTTAAATCCAGATACATCAATGTATTATTTTTTCAAATCTTTTTTTAATCAAATGTAAAATGTCACATTAAATTCTAAGAGCGAGCTGATTCTTAAATCCTGGATTTTGTTCGACGCTGAGCAGCTAGTGTTGTGTACTTGTGAAGGTAATGTGATTTTGACTTTGTTTTGAACAATGTGACTGTTTTTCCAACAAAACAACTTATTCGGGGAATTGTTTCCAATCCTCTTAAAGTGGAGCTGTCTCAGAGATGGCAATAGTAAACGACAGTATTTAGGGATAAGACAAACATTAGTTCTGTAACACTATCCACCAGTCAGATGGAGCATCCTCCGTCCGAGCCAGCTGACCGGTGTCCGTGCCTCAGTGGTTAACTAGTGCCGTGTGAACTGCTGTCTCTGTGTTGGCCGCTCACGCAAGTGAACTCAATTGAGCAAAACAAGCTGATGCGCAGGCAGCAAAGCCATTTATGTTCTGTTTTTTTTCGCTACTGACACTATGCTGCATAAAGTTCAATGCACATTGAGGGTACTTTCCATATTTATTGCCATTCTGTGAATCTTGAGGAAACCTTAAGATAAAATCAACCCCTTTTTGACCCATAATATTACATGTTAATGAATCTAAGGCCTCATTTCAGCCCAGGATAAAAGCACGATTATTGACAATTCTCAATTCTTCATCCTCATTATTTCAGTGTCTATTTACAATAAGTGCAAATAGCCCGCCTTTTTGGCAAATGCTATTTACACTAACTCCGCCTACTGACGTCAGGTTGGGCCAGACAAAATTATGGAAGACACTTGAATGTTAACAGCAGCAATAATGTAGGGGTAAGAGAAGTTACTGATCAAATCTAACACCTTTTGTCGAATTCACTCTACTCCCATTTCCCATTTCTTATCAGACAGGAAAGGCATTTATTTTCAATAAAAATGAAGAAATATTTAAAAAATAGAAATAAAAGTGTCTTATGTGTGTTTATAAGTTATGATAAGGGGGAGGTTTAAGGACAGCTTTATTGCCCCAATAAGGCCCATCCATTTAATAATTTTAATAAATATAACCATTTACATTTGTTATTATTACATTCCATTGAATCCAGGATACAACAACACTGAGGTCTAAATAGTATCTTCCATCATTTATAAGTATAAATATCCTCTAACCAGTTTTCACACTTATTGCAAATAAAATGTTTTGTACATATTGTAAATAGCAGATTGCTAAGAAATGCTGCTACTTGCAATTTGTGTTAGTATAATCTTATTGCTATTTGCACTTAGTGTAAATAGCATCGAATTGCTTAGTGCAAATAGCCAGTTGCCTATTTCAAATCCCCGTCTGAAGTGAACCTGTGCCTCACCTAAATTTGCCTCCTGTCATGTCATAATGTTCATTCATTTCAACATGCATGCTCACAGCGCACAGCTCTCTAGCTCATAAACAAACCTGGCAAAAAAAAATTAACATCTTTTCCTCAAATTAATTGCAGCACTGAATTGTGCGTTAAGCTACAGTATACACATAATGCCAGGAAATGTGGACGTTGGGTAAATGTGTGCACCTCTTAATGTCTTAGGACATTAAGGACATTATGAATGTTAATAAGTAAAATGATTAAAGGAAAATAACCTAACCTGGTCCTGGGGTTTTTTCTACTTCTCAAATAGTTTAGTTTAGAATAGTTTTCTAATTTCCTGCCAACATTTTGGCCTAATAAATAAATAAAATTTGTTTAATGTATACTGTTATCATTAACTAAAACCTTAAACTATTAAAAAATAATTTCTGTTAATTGAAATAAAGCTCAAATTAAATAAAATTAAGATTAAAACAACTTAAAGGGGTCATGAACCGGCTTTTTAAATTTTTTTATATTGTTGTCTGAGGTCAACGTATGACGTTCGCTTGATTTTTACATTCAGAAACATCAAAATGAATAAGTAATAGGCTATTTTCTACCTTAGTTTTGAGTCCAGCTCAAAAACGCTTGGTTTTTATGGGCGTCTCACATTGAAGACTTGGAAGTAAACACCCACTGCTGTGTTTTGCATATTATAATGAGTTTCACTTTCGACCCGGTTTTCATCAACGGGGTAGGAAGGCCTGTGTTATTTAGCTATGCTTGTAATGCACAAATCAGTGGGCAGGACTAAACTGGCCGTGTTGAAGTAGGCGTTGATCTTCTTCTTGCGGGAGTGATGTGTTTAAAATTTGATTCACTGATAAATAATTTCAACACATTTTAAATTTGATTCATTTAATGCCTTGCACATTACCAAAATGCTGTATAGTGTCTTGTTTGTTATATTTAGGTGACCGCAATGCACATCAGACTTATAACCCACAGTCTATGAGACATTAGGTGTCTCAGACACAATCTGCAAGGACTAAATTGGTGACTGAGCTTTAATTAGACTTTTTTAAGAAACATCTGAGGTTCCTGTATGCTAACTTTTGGGTCTCTCTCTCTCTTGGTAGAAACAGGACAGGAGCAGGGCCTGGATCTGGAGCCACCTGTCCGGATGGAGGAGGAGAAGGAGGTCATGGACGAGAGGGAGGTGGAGGAGAGAGTGGTAGAGATAGAACGTCCTCTGCCATGCCTCAATGATTCTGACACACAAGGCTATATCAAGGGCAGAGATCTATTCGGATATGTCGGCATTGAGGCAGTCTTGGACCAGATGAGACGCAAAACCATGAAGGCTGGCTTTGAATTTAATATCATGGTGGTTGGTAAGTGGAACATTGGTCTGATTTAGTTGGAAAAAATAAATCAGGATATGTCAAGTTTATATTTGACCAGAAGAATATCAGGCCCTTACAAAAAAAAAATGTCAAAGCTGATTTCTTAACCATACATTGAAACTTTCCATTTCTAACGGCATGCATAACTGCTGGGCCTAAATAACTTCACACCTCTGTTTTTTCTTTGCTCAAAGTGTGAACTGTGAAATGGGGGTGTTTTAGCCAAGGCTGAAAATAGAAACAGACTTGAGGCATCAAATAAGGTAAAAAGCTCTGTATAAAAGGTAGAGTATGGTTTAGAGGGACCGAATGGGGCAAGCACCGTTGAGAGCTCAGTTCAGTCTATGGTGTCATTGGCTGTTAGGGGAAAGGTTTAAACTCGGCTCTTTTCAGAGACTATAGGTGATAGTCAAATCTGCGTACTTATGCACTATTCATTTTCACACATTTGTCGTATGAATAGTGTGAGTGATTGTAATCATAATGCGTTTTATTTTTTTCATTAAGTACTTTTATTAAGTCAAGGATCCAAGATTGTGCAGAGCTTTAAAAGTGAAAAGCTGAATCTTGTACTCTATGTGATATTTAACAGGAAGCTAGTGTAACTGATAAAGAACAGGAGAGATGTGCTCTCAGGTTTCTAGTGATTATGCGGGCGTCTGAGTCCTGGACCAACTGAAGTTTATGGAGAACTTTGAGAGGTAGCCCAAATAGGAGAGAGTTACTGAAATCAATGTTTGAAGTAACTAGAGCATGTACAAGAATGGCTGTGGTATTGGGTGTAAGGAATGGACAAAGACAACGGATGTCCGTAAATGGAAATATGTGGAAAGAGTGACATTATTAACGTGTGTTTCAAAACACAAGCTGCTATCTAGGATGAATTAAAGTAGTGTGTTCTTCACATTGAAAATTCCAAGAAGAAAAAGTGAACTTTAAATATCTGGATCGTGCACTTATTATATCAGACATTATATCATGACAAAATATTATGTTAAACCTTTCGGATGGTTGAGTGCATAGAGCATAGTTTATAGCATATTGACATTTGGCACACAATTTATTCTTAAGTTGTTAAATATGTTTGTTTATTAAAGGTGGCTTCTTTTATTAAAACAAACATTATACATGTTTTAAATAGGTTGTGCCAAATTATATGGCAATATCTTTCAGCCTTTTCACAATATTCAATATACATTTCAATATTTCTGTATTTTCTCTGCAATTAAATAGTTGTTGTTTTTTTAAAGACGAACCATCATTTTACAAACATAGTTTATGTTTGAGGTCAGTCTATTTATTTATTTAACTTTTATTATGCAGGGATAAAGTTATAAAAAGTTATATGTTTCTTGAGCAGCAATTCATCATTTTATAATGATTTCTGAAGGATCATGTGACACTGAAGACTGGAAATTCAGCTTTGCTATCACTAGACATCTATACATAAAATATATTAAAATAAAAAATAGTTATTTTAAATTAGAATAATATTTCTGATTTGACTGTATTTTGATCAAATACATGCAGCCAAGGCACTTTTTTCACAAACCAAAAAAGACAAAACTAACTTGCTGATCCCAATCTTTTGAATGGTAGAGTATTTATTATTTTTCTCAAATATATTATGAAATATTATTCATTCATTCAGACAGTTCAGTTCAATTCAGAGATATGAATCAAACGTACCATAAATGTTACTACAAATCTTCAAATCAGAGAAGCTATTTAACCATCTATATCTTCTTTATTGTGAATATTTAATATAGTCCACTCTAATTACAAACAAAGAACCAAAATAATTTTTTGAATGAAATTCACAAGAATAGAGCTTGCTGGTAATAACTGTCTTGGGCAGTTACTGGACATCTGCCTGATTCAAACTGGCCACCTTTATTCAAGCCTAACCAATCAGAGTGCTAGAGCCTCCCAAATCCCCCTGTGTTTCTAGAAAGAGTGTGGGTAAGCATGCAGGAAGGAGGAGGGGGGCGGGGGGTGTTGGCTGAGTGTGGGCCTTACCTAATTAAATGGCAAGGGCTATTGTTGTGTTGTCTGTGGTCTGGGAGGCAGGGCCAGGCTGGAAGCAAATGTGGCTCAGAGCGTTCCCCAACTGGGCCAGCCAAGGGGATTTATGATGGCCCCTGCATCACAAATTCAAGGCCATCCAGCTCTCCAGTGAGAACCATTCTTCTTTTCCACTTTTTTTTTAACCAAGCTGCCAGGATTTCCACACTCCCTTGCTTTTGGTCTCATTCCCCTCAGTGGTTCTTTCAGAGTGTTAATAGAAAGGACATTTTGCCAAATCCTTCAAAGGCTGCAAGTCTCATGGAGAAACACAGTATCGGCCGCTGTTCCACAACAGTGTCAGCTAAACAAATGAAAGCTGAAATGTGTCGTGTTTGCACCACTGGCATCGCCACTAGCATTACAAACTGTTTTTCCAAAACCGTCCTGCAGCCCTGTTTCCATCTGTCATTTTTCGGACACTCCGGTAGCCCCATCCCAGGAGAATTGGTCTTTTTTTTTCTGCAAGTCTCATTTCCATCAGTTACTTATACATCTAACTTTTGATAAAACTACAGATCATGATTACACAATTTTGCTATCCCTGCTTACAGACAGTTGGATTGAGCCCAATGCATTATGGGTGTTGAAGTTCCCCTACCTTTTTTGCAAAAGGGAACATCACAACCCTTTTACCTAGGCAGTCAGCACAGATTTTTTTTAAAGGGATACTCCACCGGTTTTTCATAGTAAACTGTTATTCCCTTAACTAAGACAAGTCCATACATTCCTCTCCCGTCTCAGTGTGTGCACTTAATCGCTCTTGCCGCGAGACACTTTAATAGCACTTAATAGTACTTGGACTGGGTTCCTTCATTAGGATCCAAATATGGTTACACGAGTAGTGTAACTTCAACTAAGAATGGTGACACAAAATAAAACGTTGCACTTTTCTAAGCATGTAAAGTGAATAACTATAATGTATTGTGGAATACCACAGCAAGTGTATGTATCCTAAATACATTCTATCAAAAAATAGTTTCACACTTTTTAATAATTTTTGCGAAAATTACAGCTCTATTTGAAATAATGTATCAGAATACATTCACACAAATATTGCATTGGGTAATGTTTACTTCACATTTTTTTTATTTATCAGATAAATGTAAAAATATTTGAATGATTGGTTTTCATATTTTAAGACTGAATGAGAGTCTGGAACAAATAAAACAATAAATCTATACTAGGGCTGTAAAACGATTAATCGTGATTAATCGCATCCAAAATAAAAGTTTGTGTTTACATAATAAATGTGTGTGTAGTGTGTATAATTATTTTGTATATATAAATACACACATATGCATGTATATATTTAAGAAAAAATTGTTATTAATACATCAAATATTTATATTTATGTTAGGGCTGTCAAATGATTAATCACGATTAATCACATCCAAAATAAAAGTTTTTGTTTAAATAATATAAGTGGGTACACTGTGTATAATTATTTTGTATATATATATATATATAAATACACACACATACATGTATATTTAAGAAAAAAATATTATTTATATATAAAATATGTATAATATAAATTATATATAAATCTATATACAGTATATACATAAAAATATTTCCTATATATATACAAGCATGTGTGTGTATTTATATATAAAATAATTATACACAGTGCACCCACATATATTATGTAAACAAAAACTTGAGATTAATGTGATTAATCATGATTAATCATTTGACAGCCCTAATTCATGTATAATATTGATTTTGTATAAATATATATAAAGTATATACATGCAAATATTTCTTAAATTTATACATGCATGTGTGTGTATTTATATATACAAAATAATTATACACACTACACACATATATATTATGTAAACACAAACTTTTATTTTGGATGCGATTAATCGTTTTCACAGCCCTAATCTATACAAAACATCAGTTTAATATGTTTAACACAAAGAAAAGGATGAAAAAGTTATAAATTTGAATAATCACCCATTGAAACACTCCATAAATACATTTCAGCTTTAAATATGATGCTGTGGGAGTGTGTGGGAATGAAATAAGGAGGAGATATGACAATAACATGTTGGCCACTTGGATGCTTTTCAGCTTGAAACCTGTTCAGTTGGGAGCAAATCAAAGGCATGTTAAAGCATATCATTTTTGCGATGAATTCTACAGAGCAAAACAGCTCTGGTTCAGTCCTCACTTCCCCAAATGCTGGTTTTTGGCCTGTATGAGTTTCCTCTTTGCCTCAGTGAACTGTGGTAGTTACAGCATTGTTATTGTAGTAAGTATAGTGGTGCTCTCCATGCCTGATACGTGCTACTCTGGACGTACATCAAAGGTGAACCTCTCCCTTTCCCGGTAGAGACAGGTGTGGAAACAGTGGCAGTAAAAGAGGGAAGAAGAAAGAGCTGTTTGTCTCACTCTTGACACATTGTACAACTATTGACAAATCATTGACCTCTTATTTAGTGCAAAAGACTTATTTTGAACTCGGAATGTTTGTATTGAATCAGTTTAATGGTTCATGTAGTATTTGGTTTGTGTATTTTGCAGTTGCCTTAGCAATACATTGTAAATTACAAGGGCAGGGGTCCTGACAAGGGTGTGTTTGGGAACACTAGCATGTATTAGCTAACATGACATGACAGCGAATGCAAACTTGATAAAATACAGGAAGAGGAGGAATTGTGCGAAAGCAAGATATACACAACAGGATGAAATTGCAGGGATGGAGGAAACTCTACAGGATGAGTTTGGTCCGCTACGCTCATCTGTCCACATTTTCCTGCCCTGGGGTGCTCTTATCGAGAGTCGCACACACATATGGTAGCACTTGGAGTCGGTTGGTCTGTGTAGTTTGTCCTCGGTTGTATAGGTCAGGACCTTTTAGTAGCCTCGGGGCTTAAACTACTGCGAGTCTCCCAGTTTCCCATAAGTCAAGTAGCAGTCTGCTCCCAAATACGAGTTTAGCATATTCTGACATTTTCGATGCAGTCAATACATCCAGCTTTGTTGTCACCCGCATGTCGATTGGGGCTTTGTAGATATTGTGTTCAAAGGAAAAGCTTTGTAAACTGCTATTCAAAGTGTCTCAGGGGAGATGTGTTTTTCACCATTTGAAATGCTTTTGAGAAATCAATCGGAGTTTAACACATGTGACACTGATAAAATTACTACTAGCATTTGTTGAAGTTGCTTGTGGTTGTGGTAAATGACAAATTCTTACAACTCAGCATTTCTGGGTAAATGTGTCAATGTATGACTTTGACAAGCACCAGACTGGGTGTCTAGCCCTTTCTTCCTTTCACTTTATCTCAGCACAGGGTCAATTTTAAGATCATCAGTACTTGTACCGATTCCATTTTTGCGAATTCCTGAACCAAATGATGTTTACAATACAATATAAAACATAAAAGCATGACCAGTGCAGTTTGATTTGCCCGAATGAACACGTTTAACCGTGGTGCAGTCTGAATCATGAATAAATGATTCATATGACTCATATGAATTGATTCTGTCTGGTGTCAATCAGCATAGTTACTCACTGGTTGTTCAGATGACACTGAAATGTCTGTAAAAATATGGTGCAATGTTAATATGAAGAAAATATTGCGTATTTATTTTTCACAGGTGTTCTACCTGTATTTCAAATTATTGTGTTTGAGGGTTGAAGGAAATATCAGTAAACTTAAAGGTATAGTTCACATTGAAATATTATATATATATATATATATATATATATATATATATATATATATATATATATATATATATATATATATATGTTTTAGCTTACCTCAAGGGCATCCAAGATGTAGGTGTTTTTGTTTCCACAGTATTTTCAATTTTGATATTTTTCTGTCAAACTGTAGTTGTCTATCAGTCATATAATGTAGGTATATGGAGCCCACCTCAAAGAGCATGCACAGAGAAGTCCAAATTAAACATTATTTAATGACTCATAAATGCAAGTACACATTGATGGCCTAAGACACGAAACGACCGGTTTGTGTGAGAAAACGAACAGTATCTATTTTGTTTTTACCTCGTGTAACCACAGCCATGTCCAACTGATCTGACGGCACGGGCAATTCGGCCTGCAAGTGTGCCGGAAGTGATCGCTTGCATGTGTACGTGTACTTTCAGAAGTATTTACATATACAGGAAATCACAATGGAAGACGATTTTGATGTATATAAATATGTTTAGATCTTCACAGTGAAAGGTAAAACTTCCGAAATCTCTGTGTAAACAATGAGTGAAGTACACGTGCAAGCGATCACTTCCGGCGCACTTGCAGAGCCGAAGTGCCCGTGCCTTCAGATCAGTTGGACATGGACATTCGTTTTCTCACACAAACCGCTTGTTTTAGATACACATGAGATACACATGATACACATACACAAAGATACACATGTTGGGTTTTGTCTGAGTTTTATTGGATTGCATTTATGCAGACTTTAGAAAGATTGAAAAGTCAATATTTTGCAATGGATTCATTGTTTTTTCATTCATTTCATTTTTATTTATTATTTTAAAACAAAAAATTATCTAGCAAGCATGACGAATGGCATTTTTTCCCCAAATATTTCTTAATATTTCATCCAAAAATATTTGTTAATGCTATCGTTAAAGAACAAAATTTAAGGTCATTAAAACTTCTGATTCCCATCCCTATTGAGCAGGTACAGTATGTGTGCCTACACTGAAAGCTTCAGGAAGCCCTTCTTTGCTCAGCCACTGTCTGAAGTGTTAAATCAAAGAGGCCCAGGAGGACACACAACGTGGGTTGTCAGTTCCTCATAAATTTGATGTCAACTGCCTCCCATGGTAAGAGGCTATGGCGTAAATCCATCAAAGCCTCTGTTGAGGTGGGCAATGATGGAGGGGCCAGATCTTCCCGGCTCTGTCGTCTATCTCTGTCAAATCGTTTCATCCATTGACAGTTTCCCGAGGCGGCCAGGCCTCTCAACAGGTGCAAACGGAGCGGCGAGAGCGTTTAGCACATTCTCAACCCCTGCCCTGTGAAAGGGAAGCTGACTGGCGGGCTCGAGGGGCCCTCAGAGCGAGACAGAACACACACACTGCTCATCATCAGCACTCAATACAAAGCAGCTCACATTAACACAGCACATGTCCTTTGAGGCAATGAAGGTGGCCCCATAGATTTACCCTTATTTGAGTGAATTGAGATGGCCTTGATAAGGCTCACTCTCTGGTAATAGCTTCCTCCCTCTGATCTGATCTCCGCTGAGGACTAGTGTGAAAGAGTCATTAAGTGAAAAAGCTTCCCAAAGCTCCCAACGGTGTGGTGTTGTCAGTGTGTTTGGACACCCACCAGATAAGACACTAAAGCACTTTGCCGTGGCTTGACCTGGTCTTATTACATCACTGATGATTTGCAGTATCAAGGGCTTATGTAAACCCTGGAGGCCTACGCTGCCTGGTCATGTGATATTTTATGACCTCAATTTTATGTGTGTCATCTTATCTGTGCGCAATAATAAAGTTTTATCCCCCCTGCTAATGCTAAGCAAAGGTCGTCCTGCAAATAAAATTGCTCAGGGTCTGCTAACATATGCAGTTAATTGTACTTTACTGCAGTTTATAAACAAAAGTCATTATACTCTTCTTTTTCTCATTGACAGGTCAGAGCGGTCTGGGGAAGTCGACGCTCGTAAACACACTCTTTAAGTCCAAGGTCAGCAGGAAGTCCTCCACTCCTGAATTATGAGGAGAAGATCTCGAAAACTGTCCAACTGCAATCAGTCAGCCACAGTAAGTATTGAATACTCACAGCACACGACTTTCTTTACAGATACCCGTCACGCACCTGTCACACCCACGGGGACAAGGATTAGCTGGTTGACATAGCCCTGTCAGCCCCTCCTAGTAATATCGTAAGACCATTTGGACCCAATAAACATCTTTGAAAATTGATTGTCTTTCAAAATCGTGCTTTTGTCCTAAATAGCCACAATAGCCTCTATGCACGATCGCTCCCGGGTTTGTCTCAGCACGCCCAGTCCCATCCGGTGCTGCGTCAGTCTATGGTCAGAAGCCGGTTTTGCGTGAGGTGGAGATAGTGTCAAATTACACTTGCTGTTTATAAAAACGTCCTGCGGTTAACGTGAATAACGTTAACAACACTGTGAGGCAGTTAGCTGTCACACAAGAGTAAAAAAGAGAAGTTATTTAAATTATATATTTCGAGCTACATCAACAACTTTGAGGGTTAGTATTCTCTCATTTTCATACGAAATTCGACTTAGCGAATCAGCGTTTCTATAATCGTTGTCTCCGTTTCGAGAAAACGGATTTTATTAAAGTTTTGCCTCTATACACTTGGCCTGCAGAACGCGCTTCCGGAAATAGAGACGCTGACTGAGATTCTTTCAGACACGTCATCAGGGTTCGTGCATAGAGGCTATAGGACATTTTGTCAATAGGTGTTTTTATTTTATGGTGCCTTCAAGTCCTCCTAGGAAATTTTGGGAGTTGGCAAGTTGGAACTACAACATCAGTTGTGTTCAAATGACATAGACCCTTCCATCTGTGAAGTAGACCAATATGAACACTTGAAGCTTTGCCGGTACACAGCTTTCAAATTTGGCAAATGATGTATTGGTGCTGTTTGGTGGAATTATTCAATGGTGGAAACGTTTGTGGAGATATGGCAACAATACTTCTGCCTTTATGATGTTCCCTCGAGTGACTACCATGACAGAGTGAGAAAAAATGCTGGCAATAATAGGTGTACGGAGTACTGGAACTAGCATTAAGCTAAATAACAATCTGCTTCGATAGGATGTTTACGCTCTTATTTCCGGAAGTTCTGTCCCTAGCTCCGCCATCTCGATGACATCACAGACGTTGTTAAAGACAGCCTGCGATGATTGGTTGGCAAGCAAACATGTAGTCTGTCATGTTTCTTGACCACTACACAACAACAATTTAGGCAACATGACATCATGACATTTGCGTAAACATACACGCCACTTTCAAGTCAAGTGGCGTGTTATCTATACGCATTTTGAGCTATCCGCGTGTATGCGTGTAAGTCTACCGCCGTTAAATGTCAGAGTGATTCGCGTGTATGTACACGCCGTTAAATGTCCGAATGAAACAAAGCAAAATATACATCTACAGTACATCTGGAAAGCTATATTTTTTTCCTAGTATGGTTGGGGAAGGAATAAATACCATTAACCGCAGTGACGGGTGAGGTTTAGGGACGGGGTTGGGGTAGGTCATATTTATATATACAGTAATGTAACGTTAAGTCAACGGCGCTCATAAACACGCTGAAAAGCGATTATGCGTGTTGACAGCACGCAAAAATGGAAATACGAATTGGCGTGTCATACATACGCCATTTCATGAGATCAGTCTGATTTAGGAGACAAAATTGCATAATCTGACACAGTGACTATCGTAACAAACAAAAATATTGAGTAGTCTGAACCCGGAATGACAGAATGTATGGGCCGGAGTGATTTCTGAAAGGATGTAAGAATACTAGTAACATTTAGACAGGATGAGCTGGAGGCAGAGCTCTCTGTGTTGTAGGGTTTGACTTGGAGAAGAGCCAGAGTGATCGGAGCATGTGCTCTGAAAGGAAAGAGAAATTAAAAAGCCTGCAAGGGGGATGGATTAGGAGAGATCGGGCCACAGTTGTCATCATGAGCTCTCTTTCACAGAGAATGATAGAGGAAGAGCACACACAGGGCCATATTTTATCGCATGGGTCAGAAGTTGACTCCTGCTCTAATTGAAGCCACCACTTATAGACAGCGTCTGACTTCAGTGAAGCAAGCTCAGCTGAGTTAATGAATTGGTTGATTGGGCAATGTACCATCTCTGTCTTGCATATTACCTCCAGACTTACAGTCAATAGAGGCTTGGGTTCTTGTCTCCAAACCGGCAGGTGTGTTTTTGTGTAGATGTGTAGAGTTAAGTTTCACTTAGGCTTGTTTTGGCAATGAAGCAAAGCTTATTTGGATTTTTCCTTTGGTTTTGAGGTAAACTGATGGTTCGATTTCTTCCTGAAAGCAAAATGTCTCAAATATATCTATAAATTGTCAATAAACATTTCATTTTGGCACTATGTGGTATCAATAAGCTGATAAATGTTACCACATGGCCAATAACCAATAAATGGAAAAATCAATACTTTTGGTAAACAACAACAACAACAACAACAAAAAGTACATTATAAATTTAAATATTGATTTTAGGCGTCACAAACTTAGAAAGTACAGTATGAAAATGTTTTTTTTTTTTAAGATTATCTAAAGATTACATTTAACACTGTTAAGTCGGCATGAAATGGAAATTCATCCAAACTGAAATATACAATATTAGCGATAAAAAAAAAAAAACTAAAAAAAAAACTCATGTTAGCATCTATACATAGGTCCTGCTACTCGTTTTTGTACTGAGCAGAGGGAGCTAAGCTGTAGATCATCGCATAAAGGCACATACCTTCAAACATCCCGCATATGCAATGAGAAAGCAAATGAATCTCCATTTATCTCTTGGCGGCCGCCACCATGCATCGATGGAAAGAGGTGTGAAAGGCAGATGGCGTAACCAACTCCACTAGTCCTTTAAATGAAAGTATTGTTTGAGTGTGTGTGTGTGGTGGGGGTTAGTGTGGTCGCACCCAGCTATCCATCTTCATTTCTCACTGTAGACCGGCTGACAGGGGTCTAACAAACACAAAATTTGATAGTGGTCCTCTGTGTCTTGTATTCAGAAACTGCCCAGTGGGACAAGTAAAAGTAACTCTCTTTAGATGAATTGCAAAGACCTGTTGCACTGCAAGACTGAGACTAACTATTAAAATGTATATTCTATTGCCCAATCTAATTACCCCTGCCATTTTTATCTGGGTCAAAAGTTTGAGGAGTTACCCATGTTATGTAGTTTAATTGCAAATCTGCCCTCTAATTGAATGACCCACAATTTAACATATCAGGTATAGTGAGAATATAATCTAATGATTCTGTCTCAGGATGTTGCGAGACGCCAGAGAAGCAAGCCTCCTCTTGTAGTTTTAAGTGTCAGTCAATTGCTATGTAAAGGCCTTTGCTGGGCTGGGTCATTACCATAGCCTGCTATGTTAATTGCCATGGTTCCTACGTGACAGCAGAAATGTATGAAGAACGCTGAACTTTACCCTCAGTCTGGATATGTGCACAGACAAATCCAATTACAAAACCCCACAGAGAGTTAGTGCCATGCCAGGGCGTAGCAATGGAGTTAGTTGTTACTATACCGCCATGTGCAGGTTTCTGTAGCAGCTATGCTAAACCTCTGTCCTTTTTCCTTTAGTTTGCTGCCTACTAGTTTGAAATTAGTCATCTGATTTTGTTTTCAGGTAAAGCTTTAGACCAAGATCTGCTTGTTGATCTCTCTTCCGTTTCTGACTTCCCCTTGACAGATTTTAGATATGTAAATGTTATTCAGTATCACACTCTTGCAGTAGCTTAGCTTCTTCACAGCTTTCACTTCAGTTAGCCAAAGGTCAAAATGCTGAAATCCGTTTTTAGATCTGAAACTGTAATTTCCTGTAATTCTGTGCATCAAAATCTTCACAGTTGCTGTCTCAGCCTGTTATAACTCTGCAGTTATATATCTTTGTGGAAAGTATTGGGAGCTTTTTTAAGTATTCTGTGTAAGATCAAGACAAGTGTTTTTTTTTTTTTTTTTTTTTTTAAGCATAGCAGTGTCATTGCAAGTGGAAAGAAGGTTTCTATCCAGCTGCAGTAGCAGCATCTGTTGTATCTCTGTCCTACCATAGGCAAACCTCATTTCTCACAGACCTCTCAAAACGTATGGCCCAATAGTTTATAAATGTTTGACTTGTAGAATGAGAGAGTGGGTGGATGAGAATAAAATAATGGGAGAAGCTGGGTGTGCTGTTTCTTAACAAAAGAAGATTGACGATAAGTTGGTTCAGCTTGTGACTTCCTGAGATATCCCCATAGGTCAGGAGACACCCCTCACTGACTTCTCACCGTAGCACAACGTAAACATTACAGTGAATGAGAGTGTCCTGTTCCTCTTTGGGAGTTTTTATGGTAGCCTTCAGAAAGGCGAGGCTGCAGCGCTTGACACATGATGTAAATATTTACTGTATTTTACTATTTCGATTGCATTAGCCCTCATGCGAGAATTTATTATTATCTAATATCTAGTACTGTTTACGGTTGGGGAACATTCTTAACACTAAACTCTTCCACATTAAACTATGTATTCATTACTTTAATAAGCTTATTGTTTCTGCGTTAAATTAATACATTGTTTAAACTTGTTAACCTATTGTTAGCTTAAAGGATTAGTTAGCTTTTAAAAAAACTTTTGCTGATAATCTACTCACCCCCGTCATTCAAGATATCCATGTCTTTCTTCTTCAGTCGAAAAGAAATTAAGGTTTTTGATGAAACATTCCAGGATTTTCTGCATATAATGCACTTCATGGGAACCAAATGGTTCAAAGTCCAAAAGACAGTTTCAGTGCAAAAGGGCTTTAAACGATTCCAGACAATGAATAAGGGTCTTATCAAGCGAAACGATCGCTCATTTAAAAAAAAAGTATAAGTTTTATAAGCTCAAATGCTCGCCTTGCTTTGTTCTGTGATGCACGTTCGTGACTCTCCTGTTTGAACTCATTCATCAAAATGAATGAATCTTTTGTCAATCAAAATGAATCAATGAATTTCGTTCGAATGAACCAATGACTCGGAAAAAGATTTGTTCATTTTGAAGAACTTTGTTTATTTATTTATTTATTTTTAAATGAGACCCTTATTCATCGTTGGAATCGTTTAAAGGCCTTTGAACAGTTTCCAGTTTGCACTGAAACTGTCTTTTGGACCTTGAACTGTTTGGTGCCCAGTAAAGTGCATTATATGGAGAAAAATGCTGGACTATTTTCATCAGAAACCTTAATTTCTTTTCGACTGAAGAAAGAATAACATGGATTTCTTGGATGACATGGGGGTGAGTAAATTATCAGCAAATTATATATTTTTTTTTTAAGGGAACTACTCCTTTAATGCATGATTTGTATTTCTGAAATACATAACTGACACCGTCACCTCTGATAACAGATCACTCTAAACTGTAATGTAGACACGTTTTTTTCTGTTAAGTTGCTTTAAATGATATGATTGTGAAGGCGCTCTAAAATAAATGTGAATTTAATTGAATTGAATATACACAGGCGTTTAAATGTTTGGGGTCAGTAAGGTTTTAAAATATTAAACAAAAAAGTCTCTTTATGCTAACCAAGGCTGCATATTTGATAAAAAATTTCAATAAAAACAGTAACATTGTGGTATATTTTAAATTATAGCCCTGTGATGATAAAGCTGAATTTTCAGCACCATTACTCCAATCTTTAGTGTCACATGATCCTTCAGAAATCATTCTAATATGATGATTTGCTGCTCAAGAAATATTCCTTCTTATTATAATTTTCTTCTTATCAAAACCTTGAGTTGATTACTACATCAACGTTTCCGAGCTGTGAAAGGGCAACTTCAGAGCAATGTTTCTTTAGACAAGAAAAAAGTGTAGAACCTTCTGTCTAGATTCTGATTAATTGTGCTTTTTTTATCTTCAAGCAACATTTTTCTTCTTTATTACAGATCATTCCAGTGTTTATCCATGTAAATATGACCTTATAACTTCTGCAAATACTTTCAAAAGGCTGAAACGATAGACCTCCGCTGGTATTCACAATCAAAATGACAAAACTACTGCTTGTGTTACTGCTAAACTAATAAATTGCGTTTGCAGTCTGCGATTTGTGACATTTCGTCTAGCAGATGTCTTGCTGTCCCTTGCTTCCCCAGCAGTTTTCTCTTTCCAAAGAGCAGGCCTGTGGAAAACAAAGAGCACCAAAGTCTCAGGGTGCCTGACACCTCCACACACTACAAAGCGGCCCAGTGGCCCTCACAGCCTGTGAAAAAAGTCTGGCCTGCAGACTGACAACCAGGGGAGATGAGTGTTACACAATCCCCCCTTTTCTCAAAGACTACACAGTGCAGAAAATGAAGTGGCGGGCCGCTCAATGCCACCATTTAGCTCTGCTCCCTCCATGTGGGTGAATATGGGAGGAACTAAGCACTGCTTTGTTGCTGAGTCACGCCAAGATGAGCATATGTGTTTCCATTAGCTGATCATGAGGGGTTTTCAATCATTGGCCCACCGATTCAAAAACTGGCACTCTCTTTTGCTAATGCCCCACTGAGTACGAAAAATTGATCATCATCAGATAGAGTCGTAGCATTTTGAATCTGGAGTGTTGACTGACAGTTTAATTTTTCCTTGTTACAATCTCGTCATATTTTCCTTGATTGCCTCATCCAGAAAGATTAACATGATGAGTTAACAACAAATGCCAATCAACCAATGCCAGGGATACAGTAGGGGTCCCTGCTTGCACAGACTGTGTATTAGACACTTTTTGCAGGCTGACTTCCTGTTGTAAGCATTCTTGCATTATTATATCAGAGATGGAGATTAAATGAAAAGCTCTGGATCTCCAGTATGTGATTAGTCTCTAAGAAATTTTTCTGATGAAAAAAGACTGGTAAATCCTTGTCAACAGGACATTTTATCCTTTCATTCTTTTCTTCTAACTCTTTTGTCTTGTTATTTTCTAGTCATCGAGGAGAAAGGGTGAAGATGAAGCTTACCGTAATTGACACTCCTGGATTTGGAGACCAAATCAACAATGAGAACTGGTGAGGGCAACATTTAAACCTTACCATATACATTTCATACTATATACAAATACAGGAGAGTCCAAAAGTCTGAGGCCACAATTAAAAATATAGGATTCAAAGTCTATTTTAATCTTGGAAATTATGAATCATTTTTAAAAATGGAATATTAAAACACTAAACCAACCATTGCAGATTCTGTACTATTTCTAGGTCACTAATAAAAAAACATTTTAAAAGTATATTTGTGACTGACATTTGTGACCTTTTACAGAAGGTCAGATGTTGAAACACAAGGTATTCTTTATATTACCAGAGAAAGTCTAATATGACATTACTATAAAATCATGTTGGAAAACATGATCATCAGGTTTTACACAAAGCAACATCCTGAAATTCATGTTAATTCAACTTTTCATTTAAATTGTTATGCTAATAATATCATTTTCAAAGAGCTCTAAAGCAGTGTGAGATCAAATCTGTGCTATCTTAGTAATTAAAGAGCATTTGGGGGTTTACTGTTAAAGTAATCATTTATTTGACACTAAAATCATGCCTTCAGAATGTTTATTTATTATTGACAGAGTCATTTTCAGTAACTTTAAGTATAAGCATGTGTTGTTGTTAATTATAAAGTTAACCCTTCCCTGTGTCTTTTTCTCAGCTGGGAGCCCATTGTAAAGTACGTCAATGAACAGTACGAAAAATACCTGAAGGAGGAGCTGAATGTCAACAGGAAGAGAAGAATCCCTGACACCCGCGTTCACTGCTGCGTGTACTTCCTGCCAGCCACTGGACACTGGTGCGTGTCGACTTCTTGCACGTACTTCTTGCTTCTAGACATGTTAAAACGCTGTTTTGCTTCTGTCACATTAATATGACAAGGCTTCGTTTAAGAATCTCTTAAGAAAGTCTCACTATTTTAACCCACTAATCCAGTGAGATGTCATAAAAAATCCTTCTTTTAGCTGCAAAACACGAGGGTTATATACATCTTCTCACATCTCTGCTCATTTGATTCCTGTGATGGCAAAGCTGTATATTCAGCATCATTACTCCAGTCTTCAGTGTCACATGATCCTTCAGAAGTCTTTCTAGTTTGATGATTTGCTACTCAAGAAACATTTTTGGTAACACTTTACTTGAAGGGGTGTGCATAAGACTAACATGACACCTTCATAATCATGACATGACATATGTTATGAATATGAATGAAGTTTTATGCATGTCTGTGACAACTGTCATTAAGTGTCATTCGCTCAGTTATGACATTTTAATGCAAATATGACATCGTTTGAGATGTCTTTGTTATGAGACCTTGACATAAACCAATTACATCATAACCTGAGTCTTTGTCATGACAACTTGACATTACTAAGACAACACAACCTGTCATAAACATGATATAGCAGATTAATTATCAAACTTAAGAAACCACCTAGCTTTATTGGTTAGCATTACATTAAACTGTCATGTGGATGGTTTTGACATTGGCTGTCATGAAGCCATTATAACCTTTTAATGACAAATTCAATAATGTGTACCACTGTAGTTGAGGTCACGAAAAACATTCATGACACAGTTATAATGGCCTCATAACAGCCAATGTCAAAGCCAACCACATGACAGTTTAACTTAATTTTTTCAAGTTGTCATGACAGACACTGACAGATTATGATGTATTGGTTTATGTCAAGATGTCATAACAAAGACATCTTAAACAATTGCTGTGTCCGAAATCTTCACTCAAAGCACTACTCCCTAACCCCTATGTTGGGGTTAGAGAGCAGAGCACTATATAGTGAGCTCACCAGCATAATAGAAGCCACTTTCGGACACTACTCTGATCGTGTCTCGGCGCCATTGATTACATCATCTGTCAGCTGGTGCCGAGCCGGCTCTGGGCTAAATAGATTTTTAAAAATAAATACATTACATTAAATTGAGCTTATTTCTCCAAAACTTTAAAACTAAAAGTGATTTCTGGCCGTTTTTGTTATAATGCGTTATCTCCACACATGATTATAACTTATTTTTACGATCAGTGCAATGCATGATGGTAGGTAGGGCTTAGGTTAGTGACCATCGGTCTGTACACTACTTTTCAAAATGCATTCTGGGATACATTGAGTGGACTATATAGGGTATAATAATCATCACTATACATTCGGACAGCACTACAAATGGCGAGCTCACTATATAGTCCACTATATAGTGAGTAATGGGTGATTTCGGACACAGCATTTGTCATATTAGCATTCAAAATGTCATAATTGAGCGAAAGACACTTAATGACAGTTTTCATAAACATGCATAAACCCTGACCTCATATTCAAGACATATGTCATGTCATGGTTATGAAGGTGTCATGATCAGCACATCCCTTCAAGTAAAGTGTTACCCATTTCTTTATTGTTATCAACATTGAAATAGTTGTGCTGCTTAAATCTTTTGTGAAAATCGTGATACATTTTCAGGATTCTTTGATGAATAGAGAGTTCAAAGTGGTCATTTATTAGAAACACATTTTAGTAATATTATAAATGTATTTACTGACAGTTTTATTCATTTAACACATCCTTGCCTGATTTATTTTCTTTTATAAAACTTTTGAATGAAGGTGTATGTAATATTATTTTATGTTACTTCATGTAATGATATTTTAGCATCAAATGATCTAGATTAAGTTCCATTTCATTTTGCAGACGATTGTTTATCAAATGTATGGTGTGTACCCCATTTTCAGCCGTATTTAAAGTCCAAATCAATGTTAATACTGGGTGTTAATGAGGTCGAATGTGTCAGCAGTGAAACATGAGCTTTATTAATGATCAATCCTGCCCTTCTACAGGTTACGCCCTATAGATGTGGAGTTTATGAGGAGACTGGGGAAGATAGTGAGCATCGTTCCTGTGATCGCCAAAGCAGACACGCTCACTCTGGGAGGAGAGGCTAGAGTTCAAACAGAGGGTGAGCTGTCCGTCATCTACACCTGCGCACATTTTATCATATGCACGCACAATTCGAATCATCCTCTATATTTCCCGCCCACACGTAAATATTCAGTTCTTCGCATAATTGAGGTCATGAATATGGATGACCTGCTGCTGTAAATGCTGGAATTGTTAGAATTCACACAGTTCAGCTGTGTGGATAAAAAGTGAGATTGATTGAAAAAGCAGAATGGATTGAGAGAGAACCGTACGTTGCATTCGAATCTCCAAAAGTCCTTTGGCTCTGGCTTGGAAAAATGAATAGGCCAAGCTAAGGTTACGAGCGGTGTCTGCGACGTCTCCGTCGGGAGACGGCTCTCTCCTCTGACTGATGTATTGCAGCTACTTCAGCCCGGGCCACTCGCCATCAGTTCTCCCCACGGAACGCTTTTGGACAGCTCCGACGGCACGGACCGCAGGGCCAGAACGGCCCCCGCACGCAGAGTGTCTCCTATCAATATACACCAAACAACACTCCTAATGATGTACTCTGTCATTTCAGCCCATTATCCAGAGCTGTCTCTCACTGCTCAATAGCCTGAGTAGAGCACCATGCGGGGGCGGACGTCACACTGTGCTCAAGATATCAATCGCAGATATCATATCCATGTTCAACAGCCGCACTCCAAAATCCTCCCCCACACCAACACATGGCAGCAAAGGCATTAAACTCTAATGCTTTGCACCTCGGGCCCAAAATTCTGGCTCGTGAGGGGAAAAAAAAAGAGAATTTGCTCGTGAACTTTACTGTGGCCTCCGAGTACAAGAACGCATGAGGATCGAGATTGAGGCTAGTAAAATATAGCGGGAAGAGCTCGAGGGAGAGGAGCTGCTGTCGTATTTCACCCCGAGGGCAATTGTGTGGTTTTTGTGTATGTGGTTGTTCAGTAGGTGGTGAAAATCAGTGTAATCCATCTAACTGGAAGCCTCTCTCTGCAGATAAGACAGGACCTCCAGGCCAATGGGATCAGAGTCTATCCACAGAACGAGTATGATGAGGACACTGAAGACCCGGATACTCAACGATAAGATTAGGGTATGATGACGCAACTCTTGAGACTTCATTGCAACCAATTAAAATAACTGGGAAACTGTCCTTTTAATTGCTTTAAGTGGTTTTATTATTTGTGCTTGATTAAATGGTTTGATTTGTTTGTCTTTTAGGAAAACATCCCTTTTGCTGTGGTGGGAACAGATAAGGAACACCAGGTGAATGGGAACAAAGTTTTGGGAAGAAAAACAAAGTGGGGGATCATTGAAGGTGAGAGTCTAAAGAAAATCATGAATTCCTTGAACTGCTGGTCAGCAGTAATATGTTGTGTTTTGGATGCTGGTGCCAGGCTTCTTAACTAGCTTTTCCCGGAAGATTGTTGGTTGACCTACTTGGTCTTTTCAGTAGGGTAACTGTAACAATTGTCAAATCTTCTTGTACAATGAAGGCTGACAGGCTTTGCAAGGCAAAGTTGTCTGTGATTTAGGTTATTCAACACTGCCATCAAGTGGTATCCATAGAAAGTACATTGATGCAAAATGCCTGGATGAATTCATGAACATGCCTTTTGTTTATTTCAGTTGAAAATGTTGCGCATTGCGAGTTTGCACACTTGAGAGATCTTCTTATTAGGTAAGTACATCTTTTAATTGCATGTATTGGAATGTCGTAAATGAATGATATTAACATATAATAGACGTACTGCTTTTTAGGTAAAGTGAGAGTAGCCATTTGAACACTTGCATTCTGGTTGATGGGAATAGATGATGTAGAACATGCTCTTCCTAAACTTTCATTTGGAATTTAGTTTTTGAAATATGATCCAAACGGTGATCAATGACATTCCATACTACTTTTGGATTAAAAAAGGTTAACACTTTACAATAGGGTCCATTATTTAACATTAGTTAATGAATTAACTGACATGAGCTAACCATGAGCAATACATTTGTTACTGTATTTGTTCATCTCCATTGATGTTAGTTAATTCAAATAAAGCTGTTCATTGTTTTGTTCATGTTAGTTCACGGCGCATTAACTAATGTTAAGAAGAATTGAATAAAGTATTAGTAAATACTGAAATTAACATTTACAAAGATTAATAAATGCTGTATAAGTGCAGTTCATTATTAGTTCATGCTAACTAATGTAGTTAACTAATGTTAACTAATGAACCTTATTGTAAAGTGTTTCCAAAAAATGTAATGGTCAACTATAGGTGAACAACTGTAGGTATTCATTAGCTAACTTTTTGAAGAGTGTAAAAACTGGTGCTATGGTCCAACATGTACATTTCTGGTTCAAGTAATGTTGTTTTGTATTGTTTTGTTTTTTTGTTTTGCAACTAGACATTATCTCGTCTATATCTAATCTATCCTAGTATCTAGCAAAGAACAGTTATATAGTCATATACTTATATAATATCATAATTTGGAACCAATAGTGCATGGGATCATACAAAAAATCCATCCTTATTTTTTCTTTTCTTTTTTTCATTGCACTCTAGAAACGTGTGTGTTGTGTATGTGGCTGTGGTTTAGGTATAGTTAACATTATGGGGACAAAATATAATAAAAGATAATATCCTAAATCTTTTTTCGTGAATTTAGTTGGTCCCTATGAGGAAAACAGCTTATAATTTATAGGCTTACTAAGCGATGTTCTTTGAAAATGAAAAAATGCTGACTGTTTTCTGTGATGGGTTGGTTGAGGTGTAGGGTTAGTGTAAGGGGATAGAAATGCAGTTTGTACAGTATTAAAATCATTCATGTATATGAAAAGTCCCCATAAAACATAAAAATAGTGTGTTTGTGTGTTCTGTATAATCTTACTTGATTCTTGAATCTTGTATAATCTTGATTCTTTATTTGATCCCCTTATATGGTTGGTTGCAAGTTATGACAGAAATACCATTAGCATTTCAACAACAGATTGGTCAACAGATGTCAGAGTTTCATGCAGCAGCAGTTCAAATTAACTTCTGGTCAAATGACATCACTTTCATAAAGGTTTTTCCTCTTCCTTGCAACTCAGCACTGAAAACACAACATCTTCATATAACTAACAACTTGGAGGTGAAGTAACTTGTAACTTTAGAAAGCATACAACCATTTGAGTTGGTTAAGTTAATATATGTGTAGTAGCTGAGAAGGTCATGAGAACATCCCTCTCCTGTGAGCTCGGTGAAGGACAGGTTAATTACAGAGTCCGATCAGGTGAGGCCAGGTCACAAAGCCCTCTCAGCTCTCACCATAACTCTTGGATGGTGGCCCATTGACAGATGGTGCGAGAGTGATTCCCCGCTGAAACAGGATACAAAGGATGTCCGTTTTAACGCTCCACATTTTTAAATCGCCTTTCACACTTTTTGATCGGCCTCCCGCTGAAGCGGAGATCAAATTAGAGCAGGAAACATCAACTGAATCACATAAAGTGATCATAAAAAGCTAATGTAGTCAGTAAACAATTCAATTCAACATAGGAGAATGACTTTTATTTTACGCTGTGCATATTTCCCTTAGGGTATGTTGTTGTGGGATCAAAATTGATGTTATGCTCTATTGCGCTCTATTTTCAAGGTCCCACTTGCAAGATTTGAAGGACGTCACTCACAACATCCACTATGAGACGTATAGAGTGAAAAGACTTAACGAGAGCAATGCCAATGGACAGGCACTTTCACCTTTGAACCGGGAGAATGGTACCCTAGAGAAGAGTGATGCAGAGAGTCACCTTTGAAAGAGATGAAGTGTGCACCCGCCTTCACCCCCCGTCAGATTGGGAGAGATGAACATTTCACTTCGAGATTGCCACTGTTGGAAAATCGACACGTTTGACTAAAGACATTTCCACTTAGGCATGTAAACTTCATATGAGTCTATTTTTTGAAATGAATCTATATTGTGGGTTGGGATCTGGGATGAGAAACAATAACTGATGAATTATGGGTAGAATTGAACCAGGTTTTGGCTAAGAGAACGTTTCCCTCTATGTAATTTTTTTCTTTTGATATCTTTCAAACTCTTTTTGCAGAATGAATGGAACAGAGGCATGTTGGAAAACGTGTGTGCGTGTGTGTGTGTGCGTGCGTGCGTGTGTCTGCACGCCTGACAGATCACTTGATGAGAAAATCCCATAATCCCTATCTGTGTTACTGCACCTATACATTAACACTGAACCAGCAATGTGACATGCTCCTTTTGCTCTTTTATTTTCATAAGTAATTATTTTCGATTTTTTTTTTACATCAAAAATATGATCTTTACCTGTACTTTTGTAAAAGAAGAGATTAAAAACTTTAGACAAATATTTTTTTTTACCATAGCTACTTCGAAGCTGAAGGTATTTTCTTAACCGCTTCTTTAAAGAGTCTCTTACTGCTATCCATACATGACTGCTGTGATGATCGCCGTTGATATAATGGGAAATATTTCAAATATAACCTTTGACCTCAAAGGTCTGGTATGCAATGTAATACTATTGATCATTTATAATGCAGAGATGTAGAGAGAACAAGAGAAAGCTGATTCACACTGATGTTTGTCGTACAGTTACAGGTCAAGTTTATGGTTATATGTTTTTCTTTCTCGAACTAGTTAACTTGCTGTTAAAAGGTACACATTGTGCTGTTTACTTCCCTTCACTGGACAGGAGTTCATCTTGCCCTTTTGCTTATCAAAGCTACTGTACATAACTATAATGTGTTCTTTTTCTCTGTCACTGCAACACGTTTTTTTATGCGACATGTATTAGCGGCATCATGATTTCCTTGTTACTAATATTACTATTCATGTAAACACCATTGTTTTATGATTAAAAAATTGTCACCAGCATTCAATATTTATGTGGAGCCATGGACCATGCAATTGGTTTCACATTTTGGGGTCAGTTATGCTCAGCAAGGCAAAATACCATTAAAAATTGTAATATGGTGAAATATTATTAAAATTTAAAATGACTTTTTTTAATATACTTTATTCTGTCGCGGTAAAGCTGAATAATCGGCATCATTACACTAGTTTTTAGTGTCACAATATTTTAGAAATCTTTCTAATATGATTTAGTACTTAAGAAACTTTTATTTGTTTCCTTATCATCAGTTGAAAATGGTTGTGCTCCTTAAAGGGTTAATGTTAGTTCACCCAAAAATTAAAATTCTGTCAGTATTGACTCACCCTCATGTTGTTCCAACCCCGGTAAGACCTTCGTTTATCTTCGGAACACAAATTAACATATTTTGTTGAAATCTAAGAGCTGGAAACTTGAGGTTCTCGAAAAGTTATTAAATACATCGTTAAAATAGTCCAAGTGACTACAGTGGCTTGATCTTAACTTTATCAAGCGACGAGAATAATTTTGTGCGCAAAAACAAACAAAAATAACGACTTTATTTCAACTATTCACTTCCTTCTCTACAAGCCTCTAGTCAGTTAACGTAGTGTGATAGCGTAGAGTCACGTCACACGTAGGCTCACTATTGGCCGACGCTGGTCATGTGTGTAATGCGTGTGTGCGTACAATAACAGAGAAGCTTACGTTATTAAACTAGTAACCTGACTTGAGGCAGAGAGAGAAGTAAATTAATAGTTTAAAGTCGTTATTTTTGGTGTTTTTTGCGCACAAAAAGTTTTTCTCGTTGTTTGATAAAGTTAAGATTGAGCCACTGTAGTCACTTGGACTATTTTAACGATGTATTAATAACTTTTCGAGGACGGCAAGTTTCAATTCCTCAAGAAGTCTATGGACTAGTATGGAGGAGTGATCCAGCTCTCAGATTTCATCAAAAATATCTTAATTTGTGTTCCGAAGATGAACGAAGGTCTTACGGGTTGGAACAACATAAGTGTGAGTAACGTTAAATACTGACAGAATTTTCATTTTTGGTTGAACTAACAAAAGGAAAGTTAAAATCCCCCTGTAGTAAATATATTTAGAACTTAAAACTCATCTTTGATGACCAAGCTGTCATTCTGTATTTAAACGTTTTTTTTAAAATAAAGGTCTAAATAAATAT
Organism: Hybognathus amarus; assembly: GCA_030378365.1. Taxonomy (NCBI): domain Eukaryota; kingdom Metazoa; phylum Chordata; class Actinopteri; order Cypriniformes; family Leuciscidae; genus Hybognathus; species Hybognathus amarus. The sequence goes on from JAQIUQ010000412.1 coordinate 512,115, forward strand.
TTCTCTTTAAAATAGGTCTTTAAAATAGTTCAAGAAAGATTTATAAAAGTCTTTACTGTCACTGAATATTCTTTCAAAGAAAAATCTTACCCCAATATTTTTGAACGATGGTGTGCTCATATTAGTTTGCCTGTGTTCTACTTACAAAGACTTGAAATGGAGTCTCTCATCACTTTTTAAAATGCTTAACTTTTTGCTTTACGGGCATCTTACCTCATTATCATACCTCAATAGTTGCTTCACCTTTGATCCATTTTCTTCTTCTGACATTCTTGGTTATTAGCGTTTTTATTATTTGTGAAATCCACTGGGTGCCAAGTGAAGATGTTTTCATTGTGACTTGCTTCAGGCATGTACTTGCATCAGGCTAAATTTGCCAAAATAGCTTACTGAAGTCTCTTATATAACACATGCTTACAAAGCAGAGCCACAAACATCTTTCATCAAGCTCTGCGGGACAGGTTTTTTGATGACCTGCAAAGTACTGCTAAGTTTTGCATCCTTTTTAGAGCCTTATTCATAGAAAAAGGTGGTCCTTGGGGTCAAAACACTTAATACAGATGGTATGTCTAAGAATAGACAAGGTAACTGTGTTTGTGTTTGCATGTAGATTTAAAAGCAGCCTTAAAACATACAGTAACACAACTGGCAGCATGTGCTAAAGGGATAGTTCACCCCAAAATTATAATTCTGTTATTGATTCACCCTTAGCCGATATGTTGTTCCACAGAAACAAATACAAAGTTTGGGGTGAACTATGCCTTTATAATTTAACGTCAAAGAAAATTAATGACGCAAATATGATGCTTATTTTGTACAACTTTTACTAAAACGGTGCAGACTGGAACCAATCAATTGAAAACAACAACGCTTGTCTGACAAGGCACTGCAGCCATGAGATGGAGTTCATAAAAATGGAGTTCATCTTTTTTCTCTTTCATTTTAAATTAACCACCACAACAGTATTTACAGAAATAAATGTACCCTAAATAACCGAGAACCGTGACATGCCCGTGTCACACCAGTAATAAAATACCAAATAAATGAAAGAAACATTTTCAATAACCAGTGTGAGGAGGATATCTAACATTGCTCATTAGGCTGTTGAACCACATTCACCCAAGAATAAAAGTCGTTACTGACCCTGTATGAATGTCAAAAGCATTATTAATATTGTTTTAGTATTACATGTACATAAAAGAGCAAACAAAAGAGTCGCTTTCTGTTATTGAATCATGTCGTTCTCAAATTTATAAAAAGAAACAATCCTGACATATGTTAGTTGGGAAGAGTTAGATAAACAGATGATTTATTCTATTCGCTTAACAATTGAAAGCGGCAGATATTTAGAGTTAAAAGCTAGCTGGAGGGCTGAACAGAAACTGCCAAAACACTCTGGATGTGGTAAGCTAGTAAAACTCTTTTAGAGAGCAAGAACAGAGGAGCACTGTTCATGGAAACTGGCCTTTTATAATGGTTTAAATTTACAGTGTAAATCAGACAGAAAAACTGCATATCTGCCAGCCAGATAAGCGAAATTTACACAGTAGTACCAGTATTTCATCGACTTGGAAAAGTAACCCATCCTCGATCATATGAGGAAGGCAGCAGGCGTGTGTGCGCTGCCCACGCAGTGTCAATGTAGACACAATAAACATCTGTTAATGTTCTTGCATTTAGCCCGTATTAACATGTCTTTGATATTAGCTCAATGTACAAAGTGTCTTATACTATCGATTGCTGATGTGATTCATCACTAAAAGAATTTTTGCATATCTTGCCACTTTCCTTGGCCAGGTTTTTCAGTTAGACGTGCTCGAGCCAGCAGCCTCAAAAACAGTTGAAACCGTCTGACAGATGACCTCAACATATTGATATATTTACAGATTACACTGGGGTTAGTGCATGAGTTGTAATATATTTAAAGTTCTATTAGGTGAAATAAATCAATCCCACACACATAAACTCTGATTCCAAACAAAGAGGGAAAAGGCTTGGGTTTGAAGTGAAAACAATATTATTTATACAAGATTAATACAATATCTCCGACAGTTTCATATAATTGTCCTCAAATACTATGCAATGCCTTTGATATATATAATAATAATGATCTATTTTTAATTCATTCATCTCAAATGGTTCTGTTTATGTTATCAATGGAGACATACAGAATAGAAAAGAGCTTTGATGGGATTTCCTTTAAACCTTCACTATATAAATGCTGTTCTTTTCTTTAAAAGACAATCGGTGAGTGTAAATACTGCTATATGTCTTCTAACAGTTATCAGGATACCTCAAATCAACCAAACACAGCAAAAAAAATGCGCTCATATGAATTACTGGTGCAGAATGTTCAACATCCAATCCTGGAGATAATGCCATTTCACTATGACTCAACTGACATCCATTTTAAAAACAAAAACAAAATGAGTCACCAAGAAAAAATATTGGGCTGTAGGAGGGTTAGAAAAGGTCAGCCATGCCTCTGTCAACCAGTTTTTGCCTTTCCGTGTTCTGTCAGTTCTGTCAGCTGTGTGTCAACAGTTTTCCCGCCAAAAACAAGAGCCTCAGAGGATGCAGTTGAACCGTTGAAACCTTGGCAAAAAAGGCCAATTTATCTGACAAAAACTCAGATTCCCACACTAGTTCCTGTCTTCTCAGTTACCCCTTCAAAAATCTGTTCTACTTATAAATAAACAACCTTGTTCCATCCTCGTAAATGTAATAAATAAATAAATATGTGCTTCGTGTCAATAAATTAACCCACTAAGTAAAAGCAAATAAATAAGTAACAACTTCAATGATTCAAAAGATAAATTCACACAAGGTAGTGAGATTAAAAGTCTCAATGGGTCTTGCCTGGATAAGCAGCAGCCGCTAGTGCTAATTATTTGTGATCCCCCACCCACCCCATTTAACAGGTCACTATATACACGAAGAGAGATCGACTGTCTGAGCTGAGTGTTAATATTTAAATGTATGTAAATTGATATAATCTGTTATCTTTAAAGCCAGATGATTTAGGACTTGGCATAGTATCCGTCTGTTATGTTCTCAGTAAAATATCTTCATGTTTGAATCAAGGAGGTGGCGAAAGCTAGCAGTTCTTTCAACTTTTATTCATCTCAATGGTTTCACTCTTATAAATAAAGGCTCTTTATTAGCAAAATGGTGGCCAATTTTAAGAACTGGTTTAGAAACTGTTCAATGCTAGGGTTTTGGGGGAACCCAAAATGGGTCTTCAATGCCATTGTTATGAAATCCGTCTAGTTATTTAGTCAGAATCAGTTGTTTTTTGAGTCCATACAATGTAGTTCAGGCATTTACCAGCAGGGGCGCTAACCAGCCAAATCCCTGATTTAAGTGCATTATATTGCAAGTCAATTGCTCTAAAAGTTTTTGTATAATTTCCTGAAGAAATAAAGTAGCAAATCGTATGCACTATACTGTCCACATATGTTATAATATTCAGACGTAAACATTTCACGTTGCTTTTAATTAAATTATTTACCAATCTAAGACTCATTTTTTTGCATGTTTTAAGTTTGAGATTGGGTAAAATAGGTGAACATTATGTGTTCAGAAGACCTATCTGAGATGATCTGAGCAGCACATTAATCTCCTGAGAAGACAAATGGGTTCGGTATGGGTATAGAGCGGGTTAAAAATAACATAATATCAAAAGTTTGGTTTCTGTAAATTCTCTTGCGGAACCTGTATTCCATGTAGCCCAGTTTTACAATGAGGTAGGCACCACAGATGAGGAGAATTGTGAGGGCGAAGAACCCTGCATCTCTGAAAATAAAAGAGGTGCTACTGATCTAAAAGCAGACATGTGGGTATTGCTTAAATGGAAAGCAAAACTACTAGATGAAGAGAGACTAATGTAATAATCTTGTGTGGGATGTTTGTGATCACTTTAATTACACTAGCCTGCCTCTGCATTTGATGCAAATCACTGTAAACCGTATTCATCAGATGTGTTTAAAAGCATTTGAGCTGAAAGAGTCCCTGTACAGTAAGAAACTATGGTAGAATTGCCATGCTGTAATGGTTTGGTTTGATGACAAGTAAGCAATGCCGTGCAGTTTCAGGCTGTGAAAGGCCGTCACGTGGCTCCGCTGCATTATGGGATCACTCAAAGATCTCATCTTCATTTGAATCAGGATTAATATGGAAACCTGCACATAAGCCACTAATATCAATTGACATCAAATGGAATTAAAGCAAAACAGGCAGATGAAAAAGCCAAGCTATCTTTTGTACAAACCACAGTCCCTTTGAACCACATTAAAATGTATGAGCAGGCCCGATCCGCTCCGCTCCCCAACTCAAAATATCTGGAAATGTCTTTAAAAGAGCAATCTGCTGGGGAAAAAAAATAACCTCCTGACTTCCGATTATGCTGGTTCCTTTCAAAGGACAGTACCTCTTAATACTGTACCTTCACCGTACCTGGATTTCCATCTTATTTCAAAGTGTCCCAAACCTCAAACTCATACCCCAAATGTTTCACAGTAATCCTTATCATCAAAAATAATACTTAAAAAAATAATATTTCAAAAAAAGACAAAAAGAGAACCGCATGACAAAAAGCAAGTAGCGTTGATGTAAAACTCTACGTAGCTGTTCATCTCTAAAGTTCTCATTTTTTTCCTTTGATAAGACAGACATGGAGCGGCGGCAGCACCACTGAGGGGAGCGAGAAACCCAGGTGCCGTTGGATAAAAGCGAAGAGACCCTGTTGCAGTGGCTCTTTAACCTCCTTCTTTCCCTTAAACGTCTTGGTTCCTCTCTATCTTTCCCTGGATATGAGAGACAGCTCAAACAGGCAGCGCACACCTTTGTCACTTCAAGATAAACAGTTTTGGATGAGACATGGAAACTAGTCTCACAGTTCAGTGGAGGAACGTGTTTCATGTATGTGTGGGGGCTGATTCCTATGTGTCATGTTATTTAATGTAAGATCTAGCCACTGCGCTTTGTACATTTTCCCTCTCGCTCGCCACTCCAAGCCCATTCCGACCTCTTTTCTCAGATTTCCCTTCTTATCTTCCATGTCAATGATCCCTTTTCACCCCTCCAGAAAATAAACTTCCTTTCAATTTCTCTCATTGATTCTCCCTGTGGGTCCAGGATGAAGTTGGGTTTATCATCAGTCTGTAGGAGGTTTTGGTGATGTGGTGGGTGCTGGTGCCCATGAAACTCTTTGCTCTACTCGATGACCATGCAGCGGGGCAGATGCTGGGAGTAGTATTTGAAGAGTTCGGCTGTGGCCCCAGGGCAGTTGGTCAGTTCCAGCTCTTCTAGCTCTTGCAATTGGATCAGGCCTGATAGACCAGTGGTGGTCAGCAGAGGGCACCCTGAGACAGAGTAAATGAGAGCCGCTTGAATGCAAAACGCTAACACTCACTTCCTGTTTATAATGCTGTGTGATAACACTATTTGCATCTCAGATGATTCCCAATGTGATATATTGTGATTTTGCTTCGGTAAACCTATATATAGAAATAATGCTGACAAAATACTAAAATAATGGAAAAAATAGTGTTTTAAAATTGCTCTTTCCTATTTGCATTCCATCAAATGTCTCAAAACAACATTAATGCAGTTTAAAAAAATCATCAGTTTGATAAGTGTGTTTTCATCCACAGGACTTTAATGTTCTTAGTTTAAAAGCGAAAAATTATCATGCTAAATAAATGACATCAACTAGTCAAAAGAAACTGGTTTGGTCGTTCTGCGCAGCTGTTGCTGAAACAGGCAGATATTTCTGATCTGCAAATGTACATTGTTCTTTAAAATTAGACTCGTATATCACATTGTGATTATGTATTCATTATCTAAAAGTCAAATTTACTCTTTCTTTTTACAAAGCAATATATTTTTACTCTGGCAGCACTTTCTGTTATTGAGGGATTAATGGAGCTTTTTCCATTACATGATTAAGCTCAGGTATTCATAGAAACGATCTTCTTCATAACATAGTGTCATTTTATTATTGTGCTTCATCAGGACTTTATCAGTGCTTCCTGCAGAATCAGCACTGTACTTTCAGAGAAAGAGTGGGTTTACCTGCTAAGAGAGAAGACGAAGACTCCTCATGCCATATAGATGCTGTAACCCAAAGTCTTGCACCTAAAAGAACACAAGTTGACATCAAACTCCATGCAGTTTTAGGGATGTGTTGTGTTAATGGACAACTAATGTCAACTACCCATACTTTTTTTTTAAATCATAGTAAGATTATCCCATTTAGGTGACTGAGATAACTGTACACTTACTTGACAACACCAGCGCAGGTAGAGACTTCTCAGAGTTGACATGGTAGATAAGTAACCCAAGCCTGTATCTGTGATCCGCACACATCTGAATATAGTCATACGAAGGAGAGTTATTTTACTTTAAGTCTTTAACATCTTTAGGCACACAATAAATGGTCCAGATTGATTAAAAACAATAAAAAAAAAATAATTAAAAACTAGATTTTTTTTTTTTTTCAGATTGATTATGCAGTTTAGGTACATATAAAGTTTCACTTACAAAAAAAATATCATGATATTACTAGGGGAATTAACATGCATTATTTTTGTATCAAAATTTGAAGTTGTTAGGTATAAGATACCATCACTGGATTACAACGCTGAAATTGTAATTGAACAAGAATTTTAAATATGTAGTATTTGAAATTGTCTTTTCATTGGTGTAGTTTATTCTTCTTGTTAAGCAAAAAAGTCCTAATAATGCTGGCAAATAAATTAGATGCAATAGACGTTAAAGCGACCCCAACCACACAGTTTGATTGCAAATGTGATTTTGGTAGTGTACAATAGATTCGAATGTGAATCGAATAGAATGTGAATAAATTTGAATATTAATCGAAAATGTGAATCAAATTAATTGTTAATCAAATGTGATTTAAATCGAATGTGTTTGAAATCTCCGCTTTGCAGAAAATATTTATTTATTATTGTTATATATTTAAACAATTATTGATTATTTTTTAATTATATTTGAATGTATTTTTATATATTAATTGATTGATTTAAAAAAAATATATATCCACTTTCAAAAAAAAATAAAAATACATCAGCTAATGAATAGACTATATTGATCTATCACAATTTTGGAGAAAATATTTCCTTTCCACTAATACAAACTCAGCAGACTCACCGGTTCCGAACCAGCTCCTCCAGTTTGTGTAGGTCACAGGCGATATACTCCAGTGCCATGTCAGTAATGCGGGGGCACCAGGACAGATCCAGACTTCGGAGTTTCCTCAGATTCTCTGCAACCAACTCCACGCCATCGTCTGTGATCTTCGAGCAGCCCGAGAGGCTGAGGGAGGTGAGGTTGGGCAGGCTGTGCACCATGTTGACTACACCATGGTTGGTGATCTCCCAGCAGGAGTTCAGGCGCAGTGTATGTGTGGTGTAGCCTTGCTTGGCGGTGAAGTAGGCCATGGCCGTGTCGGTCACATGATAGGCCTGTAAGCTGAGCTCCGATAGGTTGGGAAGCAGCTGAGAAATGGCGGCGATGGCGTCGTCTGCCACGTTGATGCAGTCGCTTACGCTGAGAGAGGTAAGCCGTGCATTCAAGCTGGACCACAGGCCGGCTTCTGTAAAATCATTGCAGCCGGAGAGTTCAAGATGCATCAGCCCTTGCATCTGTTCCAGCATCACCTGAAGAGCACAGGAAGGAGGAGCAATGTTATTTTAATACATACATATACAACTTTTTTTTAAACAACCCAGAGCCCACAACAACTACACAATGCATGTCCCATGGTTTCTGTAAAAACAAAACCAACACACAAACAGTCAGCTCATGATGACAGTGTTTTTAGTGCAGTAAATGTGCCTGCTGTCACATGCCCAAATTCACTCACAGACATGTTAAGCCCCACAGGGTTCCGCCCCGCTCTCTCTCTCTCAGCAAACTGCCATTGGGAAATCGAGCACGGCCAAGCTGCCCACCGTGATCGCCGCGCCCCCGCCTTAAGCACAGCATTCACGTTACAGCACACCGAAGCTCTCTGCTACACCCACGCTACATGGCGCGGGTCGAAACTACGGTAAAACCGAAGTAGCTCATTTACTTCCAGCTGAAATAGCGAAACTACAGAACAAAGGGGCAATAGAGCATTGATCTCAAGCTCAGAACAAAGGGGGCATATACAGCAGATATTTTCAAGTACCATCTCAGACCCATTCTAGATCTAAGACAACTGAACAAAGTACTTGTGAAAGTGCCAGTTCAGAATGTTCACAACCAGGTAAATCATCACGCAGATTTGCCCTGGTGACTGGTTTATGTCAATAGATCTGAAGGATGCATATTTCCAATTACAAATAGTGTCACGTCATAGCCGATTCTTGAGATTCGCCTTTGAGGGCCAGGCATATCAATACACATTCCTGTCCCTAGCACCCCGTACATTTACAATGTGCATGGACGCGGTGTGATTGGGCGAAAAAGTTAGCGGTCTCCCAGTCAGAGAAAATCTTTTTTGGGCACAGAACTGGACTCGCTGTCTATTTAATTCTTCAAAATTCTCATTCGTTTTGTAAGAAAACACTCATTTACTTGGTCAAAAACAGCTCTGTTTTCAGCACACCGTTTCAGTGCATACGCCTTTAAATGATAATGAGCTTCGCTCACCCCGCCCCTCTGTTCTGCGAGCGTTTTGACACAATGCATGGAGTGTTGCCTTGACAACAGTCGAGGGTATATTTTGGAGAAAGAATAGCAGTGGGAGTCTCTGAGGACACATCTGTGCAACCGCATCAGTTTGAACCGGAGTCAGACCCGGAATAAGATGACGGCCCCGAAGAAGTTAGACAATTAAGGCTCGAACAGGACGTTTCTGAATGGTTGGTTAACGTAATGTCAGTTTGATAAATTTTTGTATGTACTGGCAGGGTACAGTAGTGAAATATGAACACTGTGTTTACTGATGTACGTTAGTTCGTTGACAGATTGATGTTACAGTTAATAGTCATGAACAACAGGTTTTTTTGCGATTTGCCAAGGTTAATATAAAGATTTATAAAACTTTACACTCAGCAGCAGGAACACGAATAGTTGGTACTGATCCTTTTTTCAGGAGCAGCTTCTTAAACAAAACCAACTTTATACTGATCATCGTTTATAAAGGAGTCTGGTGAAAAATTATTTGCGCGAACATGAAAGCATTAACGTTGCTTGTGGGGAATATTTCCTTTGAAAACAAAACTCAGCCACTACTTCAGCAGTTTGGATTCAGGAACATCAAAATGACTGCTGTGTTTGTTATTACACCCAAAAACAGAACACCACAATTGCTTAAACGCCATTCTGCTCCAGTGTATCAACAATGACGGACTATGATGACAGCTTGCTCAGGGCGGGTCTGTGTTGAAATGATGCTGTCAATCAACAATCGTGGGAGGGGTTAAAGCTGTCATATGGTGACGTTAACTTACAATGTGGCCCTCACAGTACCCCGCCTATGGGGCATTTTGTCACATTTCACTTGCATTCAATTTTCAGGGTATATCAAGAAAAAAAGTATAAACTGTATTAATGGAGTATGTAACTCCATTAATGAGAATGGCATATTTAGCCTAATCTAAATGTTTAAAACAGAAGGAAACCATAGTTTAAATAATTATTGTATTTATTTAAAATGTTATTGTTAACATGCACTGTATTTATGATTAGGACTCACAATGAAGATTTTCGTGTTTACTTTATCTGCCGTTAGATTTGAGTCAGTTTCACTAAACGGCCCAGCACGCGCACATTCAAGAAGCATCTATATTTGCTTCAACTGATAGGCTTGGAGAGTGAAATTATAGTTGTATTATCTTTCTGTAAATAATTTTCTTTAGATTTTCCGGCTAAAAGTGACCACAAAGACAAACTCCAGCTTGGAGTTTTTTGGCTGTCGCCAAACTGCTCCGTCTCCAAAACGTCTATCACACTCACATAATTTACTAAATAACGGTCAGTTTCAGTTTTTATTTTTTTATCCTGCTCACAGATTCATAATTCTTGTATGTAGGCCTATATATATATATAGGCCTACATATATATATGTATATATATATATATGTGTGTGTGTGTGTGTGTGTGTGTGTGTGTGTGTGTATATATATATATATATATATATATATATATATATGTTTGTTATCTCAGCGTGATTGATTATACACGTCTACAGAACAGCAGCTGCCCATTATGATTATGACGTTCGCAAACTTCAGAGTCGCCGTCGCGGCCTCGCGAGTTTACTGAGTCACAACAACGTTGGAAAAGACCAGTGAGGTAAGAATTGTTTACCTAAAGTGCTTTGTCGGCTATTTTTTTTTTTTAAAAACTGGTCCTATTTTTAAGTCAGTTGCTGGTTAGTCTTTTAACTTTGGTCCAAGTCCAACTAGCATCTTAACTCGTGGCTAAATTTATGCAACTGACCTCAAGGCTTTCCCTCGATGTTGCAGATGCTTGCAGTGTGCATTTTCCGCGCTTTTTGGGAAACTCTACAATAACAACAAAACTCAAGACTTGGAATTTATGAGCAAAGCGGAAAGGACAGAAATTTGATGCACGGATGCCTCCAATATCACCGGTGAGTGGCAGCGCACGTTTTGCTTAGACATTCTGTTTTTTAGCCAAACCTTTATGTCACAGAATAGATTATAATTCAAGAGACATGATTTCAGTTTTGGCCAGATGTGCAGGGTGATTTATTCTGCTCATTTTTTTCAATTAATGAGGGGCAGAATTAGGGGTGTAACATATCTGTCACAATAAATCGCAATACAAAAATGCAGCAACATGTGGATAGTGACATCTTTATTGTATATAGTTCACACAAAATGAAAAGTACTATGGGAGTTTTTGTGTCCGTACATTAAACTATTAATGTTAAATATCATTTATCTTGTTTTAAGTTATCAGTAAAAATGGTGTCACCGATCCTGTCCATTGGGTTACTAACACCAAGTCTATCCAATCCTATTTATTTATTCATCAGTAGGCCTATACCAAATTTAGCATTTTAATCAACAGTGTCCAGATATGTATTCATGAGGGTATTGTTACACCCTTAGACAAAATTATTAAATGGATCACTCCACCCAAAAATACCCCCAAAAATACCCAAAAATAAAATGGCATATCGTTTACTCACCCTCAAGTTGTTGCAAACCTGTATGAGTTTCTTTCCACTGCTGAACACAAAGGAAGATATTGTGAAGAATGATTGGAACTTTGGGACCATTGACTTTTTTCTATGGAAGTCAATGGTGCTAAACAACTATTCGGATCCAATCGTTCTTCAAAATATCTTCCTTTGTGTTCAGCAGAAGAAAAAGAAACTCATACAGGTTTGAGTCAACAACTTGAGGGTGAGTAAATGATAACCGCATTTTCATTTTTCGATGGTGTATCCCTTTAAAGGGTCAAAATAGTTTCCAGTGGTAATCAACAATCGCAGATGCTGTCAATAGAGCTTAATATGTTTTGAACCTTGACGTTTTTGAAATACAACACAATGGAAATAACATTTATTATATAGACTATAGATACATATTGGAACCATTTGTCCGAAAGATTTTCCTTCTTCTAATACTTAATTCTTAACTTGACTTATACACATTTGGAAAACTGACTGTATTCCAAATTAGAAAGATCCATGGAATAAAGCAATTAAATGCAGTTCAATTAAGTTTGTGGATTAAATGTAAAGATTAACAAAATGTATAACTAGAGTAGGGCTCAAATAATGTACACCTGAACAAGAAGTGTTTGCATTCAGAACGACTGCAACTATAGTATAGTGTGACATCACTGACCTTTTTCCAACCCAAAGGGGAAAAAGAGGGAACAATGCACATTTCTGTTTTTAATCACTTAAAGTTTCCAGTGACATCTTAATTATAATGAAGAGACTAAGACAAATTGCAAGAGAAAGCGTTAATTTCAGCAAGAAAACAACTCTTGAAGGCAGGACTCTTTTATTGAGTACTTGGTCATGATCCAAGCCCTTTGCTGTGAAATCTGCCCTGCCCTGCCCTATATAATTCACATATAAGCCCGAGGTGCACAGTCCTCTCTCAGACAGATGAAGCTCCAGCTTCTATCTCTGCACATGCTGGTTTGCATATCTAAGAGGGAAAAAAAGCTTGAATGCCAGTCACAAACAATTTGAGAGTTCGCCATGGCAACAAAAGCCCAGTCCTAGAATAGCAACAGCATAGAGAGTAGAGACAAGTGTGATCATTGCTGCATGTTCTTGCAAAACACACTTAAATCTAACCATGTATGTTAGGTGCTTCTGATCACATTTCCATACAGCTAATTAATTTATTTTGTCATACTTAAAGGGATAGTTCACTTTGAAATTAATTTTTGATATGTTTTAGCTTACCTCAAGGGCATCTAAGATGTAGGTGTGTTTGTTTCCACAGTATTTTCAATTGTGATATTTTTAGGCCAAACCGTTCTTGTCTGTCAGTCATATAATGGAGGTTTAGGGGTACCTCCTCAAAGAGCATGCACAGAGAAGTCCAAATTAAACATGATTTAATGACTCGCAAATGTAAGTACACATTGATGGCCTAAGACACGAAACGAGCGGTTTGTGTGAGAAAACAAACAGTATTTATATTGTTTTTACTTCTTGTAATCACAGTCACGTCTTGAGTACTCTGAGGGCGAGGGCGCTTCTGTCTGCGCAAGCGCCAGAAAGCCCCGGAAGGGATCTCTCGCGCGTGTATGTCACTAATTGTTTACACAGAGATTTCAGAAGTGTTACCTTTCACTGTGAAGATCTAAACATATTTTAGATATACAGGAATTGCAATGGAAGACGATTTTGATATATCAACAGACAACGACGTTGCAAGAGATCACTTCCGCCGTTTGCGCAGACCGAAGCGCCCGTGCCTTCAGATTACTTGGACATGGCTGTGGTTACAAGCAGAGGTGTGGTGGTAAAAAGAGGTGGGTAAACTATAAATTGGTGGGCCACTGCCTACCGGTGTCTTTGTATCCCGATGACATTGCTATATAGGGAGGAGCTCGAACATTGAGCTTTTTCATACGCTTGTCCTTCAGGCAAGTGAATCTGTCATTCACTTGTCTGAGTAAAAAAGTAGCTTGTCTGGATTTTTTATTTTTATTTTGTGTTTGTTAATTTATTCTGAAACAATATTCTCATCAGTGTTCAATCAGCTTTGATATTGAAATCACCACATTGTAATATCTGCACCTTTAAATGGCATCCCCTCCCCCAATATTATTCAATCTATGCTTAATCTTTCATTTTAAATTCCTAAATTTGATCAATAAATTAAATTATTTCGAATTATAAGACAATATTGGGCTGTTACCCTAGGGGCTGATCAAATTAAGTCATTTACACTGAAAAATTACAATTGCATAAAATAATGTTATGAAATTGATTTAAATATACATGTACAAGAAACGTTGGAAAGACTGATACTACTTTGAAACATTTAACACTAAACCGCCAGTAGGTGGCAGCAGGCGAGTCATTGATTAATTCATTCAAACGATTCGTTCAAACGGCTGATTCATTCAAGAATGAGACAGATGTTAATGAATGGTTGTTGAATCTATGACTGTAATCGATTCGTTCAAGATGCTGAATCATTCAGTAATGAAAACAGGTTGAGTGTTCCTGTGACATGCGCCGTGGTTCTGCTGTGATATTTGTTTGGAACTATTTTCGCTGCTGAAACAGAACAAACAGCCAATATTGCATCTAAAATGTAAGTGATTTAATTTGTTGAACTGTTGTATGTTGAACTGTCACTTGTACTGGAAACTATGTCACATTTTCAATAATGATGGTGTTAAGGAAAAAAAGAGGTTGCTTAGCTTATGTTAAAAATATAAAAACTCCACATTAGATTTTTATAGGCAGTATGTTGTTAACTGATTGTGTGTGTGCTGCGCTCATTTGTGTAGATTTCTGCTCGAGACGCTGGGTGAGCGTCAACAGTGCAACCGTCAACAACACTGACAGTAATGCAGCGCAATATGAAAGAGTTTGTCTTAGTTTAACAACCAATGAAACTAATAATGAACAATAAGAAACTAAAATGGCATAAGCTTAATTTAAAATGTCTTAGGAACTGGAATATTTAGAGGTGGATAAACGCAATTGAGAGGTGGATAAATGCACTTTGGAGGTGGGTAAACGCTATTTCCGAAAATTGGGAGGTGCGTAAATGGCGTTTACGTGCGTTTTAGCCTCCACTAACGTTACATCCCTGGTTACAAGAGGTAAAAACGATATAAATACTGTTTGTTTTCTCACACAACCCGCTTGTGTCGTGTCTTAGGCCATCAATGTGTATTTATTTACATTTACGACGAGTCATTAAATCATGTTTAATTTGGACTTTTCTGTGCATGCTCTTGTAGGTGGACCCAGGGTGGACCCCATAAACCTGCATATGACTGACAGACAAGAACGGTTCGACCTAAAAATATCAAAATTGAAAATACTGTGAAAACAAAGACACCTACATCTTGGATGCAAAGGTAAGCTAAAACATTTCAAAAATTAATTTCAAAGTGAACTATCCCTTTCATAGGGGTGGGTAGTAAACGATGGAAATCTTCAATCATAAAGAGTAATTCTTAGGATGAATGAGTTAGGATAGAACTATTCAAAATGAATCAATAATGTAGAATTAAATACTTCACCAATTAAATGTACTTCATGTACACAAATTACATGTACTTCATAATGCACAGAAAAAATAGTTCTTTAATAAAATCTGAAAATTTGCTTCCGCTCTGGAATGGTGTTCCCTCTCGGATGCCATCATTTGATGCCGTCCTTAACCGTTCACCTTCATCCGTCAGTGTGCTACGAGCGAGGGATGGATGAATTCAATATTTCATTTCACTTCACTTGAAACCTGTTTCATACAGTACAATGATCTCAGAAATATTGCCATAAAATTGCTATAGTGCCTTCTGTGTGAATGCAAATGTCCAAGGATGGGGACCTAGTAACATTGCTGGTCCCGGTAATCAGTGCTGAAATGTGCCATGTGTGAATAAAAGGCAGGACCAATGCCGGAAGGGGTGTGTCGTGTTGATTACACTGAAGCTGAGATCGTTTACCAGCTTAGTGGAACGATATGGCCTACACACGCTAGGTTATGACAAATCCCAGGACACATTATCAGTTTATTTTCCAGAATATTTGTGTGAAAGGGGCTTCTGGAAATACCTCGCAACACTGAAGTAAAGTTGGCTGCAACTTCCGGTTCACGGTTAACAAATATAATGCCATGAAATCCAAATGTACAATTATTGTTTTTTTTTATGGAATATTGCCGTATTTATTATAAATGATTTATCTGTGCACATCATTTTTTTTTTTTTTTTTTTTCAAATTCATGTGCATTTGTAATATTTAATCAGAGTAACTTCCCTCACTCTTGCAGTGACATTTCTTCTCCTCTCTGAAGATGTGTTTCACTGGCACAAGGACAGGAACATCCCTGTCACTCACATGACATCACAGCAATAGCAAACCACAACCATCCAATCAATTCCTAATGGACAAGAACAAGTCCAGCCCTACATTTTTAGTTTGTGAAGCCATAACTATGGTAATACTATCTATCCGTTGATAGATATTTACCATTGTGCGGTATACACAACGTTTTTTGCATGAATATGTTATCTGTATTTCTTATTAGTCAAATAATTCCTGGTCATATTACCTCAAGTCCTGCATCCGTGACAGTCGACCTCTTCAGACTGACAGACTTGACTCCCTTTTTGACAGCGGATAGTTGTCGATGAACTCACAAATGTCCAAAATCAGAGACCCCACCAGACAGAAAAACTGGAAGCCTCTAAGAGCAAAAGCCTGCAGGCTAACAAACTCCCTTTCTCTCCATTGGGCAGGATAGTGTAGAGTTCCTTGGCATGTAGAATGGGCATCACACCTTCCCAGGAACTTGGGCTGGTAGAGCACTTTCCGCCATGTCTTGCACACCTGGGCTAGAGTGCACTTTTCTGCTGTGGTGAAGTACCATAAGAGCCGGTTCAGCACCTTTTCGTCCAGCACTAGTTGCCTCTCCAGCAGGGGTTTGGGAAATTGCCGTAGGGGAGGTTTGATGGCAGTCACGGGGCTCGATGTCCAGGTCGGGGGCCCAACAGTGAGGCGGCTGTGGGCAGGGGCTCCAGGTGATACGGCAGGCTAGGGGGAGGCAAGATGGTGGGCACAGAGGATGACTGGCACAGGCGATTCTTGGGCAGCTGGTGTGCCTTTAGTGATGCTGGCCGAACCTGAGGCCGTCGGGCTGAGGGGCAGCTCTGACCATGCCCGTTCCGTGTCACGCAGGCAGACTTGAGGTCGCTGGGAGTGGACATATTCAGCATTGGAAGCCTGTGAATAGACCAGAGTTGAGTTATTGCTCTTGGATGCAATTACATTCTTGAGAGTGAAATAAATATATATTATGATTGGAAAAAAATTAACTATTATTTCTCACACAATGCATATGATCATGGCTTTTTAAAAATGTTTAATTTTTTATGGCAGGGCTAAACAATAACAGTTTTTTCCAATGACAGATTTTTACTTGCCCTGCCAACATTTTCACTGGCCCACAAATATGATGGATACATATTTTTAGCAACATATTTTTTGTTTCTCTTTCCTGTTCTTTTTAATTTATTTTTTATTTCAACAAATCTTCATCTATATTCGCCTATTTGGGGTAAAAAAAAAAGCCTCAGGCTAATGGTGCGTTCTCATTATTCATTCGTCTCGGAGATCCGAATCGGACGACAGACGTTGCCTAGCAACACTCTCCCTTTCCTCGGATTCCTCCTCTCAGGACGTCGACAACCGTGAGGACACCGAATCAAGAATTCCGTTTCAGAATTCAAGATAGCTGCGCCCTTTGTGACTTAAGTATGAATTGTTTTTCATTGTTTTTGAACCGCTTTGGTATTTTAAATGACGATTATAATCACTCGTATTACTGCGTCCCCTGTACAGTATGTATGGGAATCGGTTGTTGTGAGTGCAGTTACTGAACGTTGCTAGCGTTGCTAACAGAAGATTAACATGAAATAAAGCTGACATTTTCAAGTTCAAATGGCTGCGTTTTGATAAGGTGTAGTCACAATATTTTTTTTAATGTAAGTGCCTGGTACTCGGCCAGTGCTACCATTACAACAGCTTTCCGGGTGACGTCCATTTTTTTCTCCGACTTAGACGCGCAAAACATAATGAGAACGCTTGAAGTGTGGACTTGACGTCATAACCGAGGTCCAAGTCGGTTCGTTGGCTATAACAGAACGCACCATATAAGTCCCATCTGAAAAGACTTTTCGAACCTTTGTCCTCATACTTTGGGTAAAAAGCCCTTTTATCTGCCTTTTTAATTTTTAATCAAAAGAAACATCTTTTACCGTTTCTTTTCACACAGTTTGGGCAGCTTAGATTCAGAGGCTTGTTTAACACTGACCAAATTAGATTTGTGTTTCCAATCCGATCTTTAAGACCAACTGTCTACACTGTCATTTAGCAGGTAACCTGATCTGTTTGTTGAATATCTTATATATCTATATCGATTGCAATTGTAAGCATGATGACATTAGTTGCTTTTTTTACACACTGTATGTTTCAGTATGGAAATGGAAAGAATGAACAAAACCTAGAAATATGACCTCTGATATACTCATCAGGTGCATGACACAACATACTGTAAGAGCCAGGTGCTTTACCGTATTTTACACATCAATGCAGGCATTCCACTCACTTACTCGCTGACTCATTTATTATTCACAATGTAGTCACATTCCCTGTATGCATAGTGAGTGAAAATCAGTAAATTATGTTTCAGCACATAAATATATTGTTGTCCCAAATGATGAAAAAGAATAAACTGTCAGTGAAATATCAGTTTTCCTAGTGATATCTAAAAATAAGGCATTAGAATTGTTCAGCAAAATGCCTTGTAGGAAGTGACTGAAGAATATACTCCCTGCACACCCTGGTCCACCTTAAAACCCTCCATGCAGGTGTGCGTGCTCTGTGTTCTAATGGTTCAAGTGTAAAATGTCAATGAGCGTTGCTTGCTTTAAGGCATTTTTCTCAATAAGACTATCTTTGCAGCTAAAATACGTGTGCGTTCCACAATGAGTTTGATTTACATGAAGAAAAGCAAAACATGTTGATTTTGCATGAATGTTTTGACTGAATGACCACTAGACCTTCACAGAAGAAACACAATCTAGGTAAAAACTATGCAAATGCACAACTCATTTCACAGCTTTTGAAAACACATCTAATGTGTTTCCCTGAGAAAATCAAACACTGAAGAGTAGACCACAAACCCTATTTCCTCCCACACTTAAGAGGTGGAGCTTTCGAAGATTGCATCTGATTAACAGAGAAGTAGTGCAAGAACTTTGATTAGAAATTGAGCAAAAGAAATGTATTAAAAGTGTGATTCCCAAATTGGACTACTTAAGCAAGGGATGGATAATTCATAAGATTTCTACTTTGTTAAACCTAGAAAACTTCATATTGAAATTTATTTAAATACATTTAAAGGTTATTAAAAAAAATAATGGTAATGATTCGAATCTTTTGACTAATATGTAGTTTGTAAATAGCCATTACTTCAATCTTCAGTGTTGCATGATCATTCAGAAATCATTATACTATGATGATGTGCTGCTTAAGAGAATTTTTTTTGTGTGTGGAAACCAAAATCTTCATCTTTTTCAACATTCTCTGGGGAATAACAATGTCCGAAGAACAGCATTTATTTAAAATAGAAATATTTTGTAACATATAGTACTTGTCAACATTTCATCACAGTTAATTCTGAAGTTATTGTGTTAATTTAATTCCTGTTTGAGACAAGAATTCAAAATATGTGCGTTTTGAGTTTAATCTGCTAGTAACGTTTCTCTACGATTTCCTCCAGAAGTGTCGAAACCTGTGAAGACAAACAAGCTCAGGTGTCTCTTTAAAAATAGACTTGACATAAGACGATGAGTCGATTCATTTTAATTTAAAATTGAACCATTTTTAAAGGCCATTTTACTAAGATTAATAATAATTAAATGACAAGTTCAGTATTTTACACTTAAAGCCCTGTTTTAAGATGCAACCACAGAAACCGAATAATCCTCGGGGCAGCAGCATGTGCCAATTTCAATCTTAACCGTTCTATTTCATCAGAAACGATCTTAAAACAGGGATTTAAGTGTAAAATACCCAACTTGTCCTTTAAGGGTTTGGTATTGATGAAAGGGTATGTGAGTTTTACCTGATGGGACTCTCTGGGACATAAAATGAAAAAAAGTTGTAAAACACTGCCAGTTGAGACAAATTCTTTTGTGTTTTAATGCAGTGTGCAAAGAGGAAAAACTGGCATGAAACATAGCCAGAATTAAGAGAAACTATAAGTATCTCAAATAGCAGACATTTATATATGAGAGAGAGAGAGAGAGAGAGAGGAGAGAGAGAGAAAGAGCAACTTCAGCACCAAGGAGAGCAACTGAACTGCCTGATGAAGCACATCAGAATGCCCTCCGCTACACTTCTGCACTGCAGAGGAGCACATGTTTGGCCCACCAAGATGTTGTGTGGGCAATGCAGTGGAGAGTTCCCAATGAAAACTGAGGCCCCATTCAATAAGTTGACACAGAAAGGGCTAGTGGTCCTCTGCATTGGGGCAAATCAAACAATGCAATAACAAACCATGTGCAGCAAATGTTTGAGTGGATTAATTGAGGCTAGTTGACAGTCTGGATGGGGCTTGATGGGAACTCTCTGTACTGAGATATGTGCTAAGTAATAAGTGGTGGCAGGTTGCCAGGGCCCTATCGATATGCTGTCTTTACCTTCCATTTCAGCACAAAATGTATAGTTTTAAAGAAAAAGGAGTAATGTGCGTTAAAGGTTGGGGTGGGGAATCTATATTTAAAACTATATAAACTATCTCACAATGTCCTCACAATATTTCGACTTTTCACATTAGATCTGCATTAAAATAACCAGTATATGTTGCTCAGCAATTCTCTGACACAGTGACCCTTCTCTGTACAAAGGTCTAACTATAACCTCTGGGTGTGTGTTCTCATGTTTCAGTCAATAGGTTTTTATATGAAGAACAATTTCAAATTTACATGAGATTGTTTAAAATTCAGATGCTAAAGCTGTGTGGTTCTTCTCCAAACATCCAGTCCTAGAACAAATCAGTTCAGCTGTTGTGCCCATGAAGAATTTGAAAGGGGAAGTAGCCAGGAAGACCTCCAGAAACAGTTAAGCGGCAGAGAATTTAAAAGTGAGACATGGAAAGGGCATGGCTGCAATCCAGATGGGTTCAAGGAGTTCCATCTGGGCATACAGGACGGGGAAAAGCGCCTCTTAAATAATTAGGGGGGTGTTCTAAAAGCACACGGCTTATAAATTATGTCCGCATGCTGAGGGCCTTTATACTTTTCCAAATAAAAGTGCCACACATAAAGAGGTTCTTTTCCCGAATCAAGCTGGGAGGATTAGAATAGCTGGAGTTAGCTTATCAAAAGATAAATTGGCTGCTTCATTACAAATGGATCTACTTCATAACTGATTAAATTGTTTGTTTAGCTTTTACTTCAAGTTATTGCATATGATTTGATCCTGGCTTCTAACTGTTCTTAAGTTTGAAAAAAAATGACGTCATATTAAAGACTCATTGGGTCAAGGCCAAATTCTGAGAAATCCTGAGTACTTCTTTTTCTAGGGAATATTATATGTTGCTAGCCAAAAAAAATAAAAATAAAAGACATGACTATTGAAAATAGCACAAATTGAGAATTGAGAACATGCTAATGCCTTTAACTACATTGTCCTTTTTAATAAGCCAGTATCTTTGTCAGTATCAGGGTTACTCAGGTCATTGTAAGCCCATGTGGCAGGGAAGTCTTTTTTGGACCCAGCCAACTTTCATTATGTGGACAAACAAACAGCTGAAAACCTATTCAAAAATCTTTTTGTGTGTTTTGCAGAGAAAGTCATGCCTATGTGTAAACATGAGCGTTAGTACATTTTATTTTAGGATAAACTAATCTTTTAAAGGTCTTCTTTGGGGAGTTCAGATGGTTAGAGAACACTTGGATATTAAATAATATGGTACTATACGGTTATATACTATCCTGTCCAGAAGCAAGACGTTTTGAGATGTTTGGAAAGTTTTCCTTTCAAACTTCCAAACATGTCATTTTGCAAATGCTTTCGAATACAATGGATTGACAGTCAAGGACAAACCACTGTAAACTTTCCAGAGCATTTTTTCAAATGTTCACAGCATGGAGTAAATCCGTTCTCCCCTCTGCCACTTTGCAAGCCTTTTTATTTCGCCAACAGGCCTGGCGTCCTTACCCATGTTATTAGGATTTCCGGACGAAACACACAAGCCCTACGACAACAAACAAGCAAAGAATGGAGACCCGCCGCTTCTGCCACGGATAGATGTGGCACACAATGAGGGTGGGGGATGGGACAAGAGAGGGAACGGGAGAGATGGAATAGTGGAAGCTCCTTGGAGTGGACAGGATTGGCAGTGGTCTCTTTGAGAAGGATTTGCATGTTCAAAGCAGACCACGCAATCTTCAGAGTCGTGTTCTCAGTGAGAGGTGGCTTAAGAACACTTCTGAGGCTTCCTCTGTGGAATTTCAAATGAAGTTTCAGAAGTTAGATGAAGTTGAATCCAAGCCTTTGGAAGTTTATAAGTGGGACAACGGTATGAAATCTGTTACTCTGAGGATGGGAATAGTTCACTCTACCATTACAGACTTCACAAAATATATTAATGTAAAAAGAAAATCTGCACCCGTATGTGTTTTGGAAGAAGTGCTGCTAGAATTTGGAGCATGTGTCCTATTGCAGTCGTACAGAGATAAATAAGGAATGATGTACAGTCTCCGACTTCCAAAGCAGCCGGAAGTCATTCATTTTCAATGGAAGCTGGCTTCTCTCCAGCTGCAAGGAGCGTCAAATTACTCGGCTTCAGGCATTTTGAGCAGTCAATCTGAAAGTTGAAGAAGCTGTTATAGTAATGAGCCTATGACGCTGTTCAGCGGCAAGCAGCGGCAAATGCCAGCAACCAATCGAAATATAGACATCCTTCACTCTGGCTGATTCCGGAGAACATTGCGATGTGAACTTCATTCCTACCTAAACATTAGTTCCGAGAAAATGGAGGAGAAGCTGAAAATCTCCAGTGTCTGACGTCTTCTCCGCAAATACAGTAAAGCAGCACCAAACACAACAACTTCATGATTTTCCATAATGATCCAGTGATACACATTTGAGAATGAGCGCAACTTTTATTTGAAATATTTACGAACGCTCGCTTATAATAATAATAGCTAACTATTATTTTTCCCCGACCAAATGTGGCCAAAATCGTTATAAAAATGCTGTCATTATAAAAGTTTTCTTCAATGTATTGCTTGTTTTTTAGTTTTATGACATTTCATGTTGCTTCTTTCTCCCTGCAACGTCAGAGCGTTCAAAGCGTCAGACGAGCTTCCCTGTGCTTTTTGACAAGCATCCTTGACAGAGCGTCAAGAGCTTCTTTGACGCTCAGAGTCGGCGGCAGTATGAACGTACAGTGAAACAGGGAAGGAACCATCTTAATTAGGATCACATGGTGCCATAGCGAAAAACTTCAGGTTGATCCCATACAGTTTGAAGTGTTCCGTGTGGAAAGCCAAAACAATTTTGGTAAACCGAAAAAGAAGGAAAAAGCGGACTGATAAACTAGCCACTGATAAAGGAAATTCAGACCAATAATAACTAAATTAGTGTCCACAACAACAGACAATAACGTTCTGTTTATTATAAGCACAAACTGCAGTACTGAAATGTCATCTTTAAATCAAGCTCTTTTCTTATTCGCTCTTTTCTTATTTAGCT
The DNA here is from genome assembly GCA_030378365.1 of Hybognathus amarus. Lineage (NCBI taxonomy): Eukaryota > Metazoa > Chordata > Actinopteri > Cypriniformes > Leuciscidae > Hybognathus > Hybognathus amarus. The sequence goes on from JAQIUQ010000412.1 coordinate 535,084, forward strand.
TTCTTCAGCTGGAAATAAATTATTATGAAAGTGAGTTCAATGACATTGCTCCTCTAAGTTCTTAAATAGCTGTGCTGTGTAGCGTACTTCACTATTCTCACATAATCAGAATGATTAAAACTTAAAACTGACCTGGAGAGAAGGGGATTCTCTGTATGATAGTGAAGATAAGTAATCTATACTATCTCATTGAGGGTAGTGTGCACTACATTGTGGGGTGAGTGTGGCTCCATACATGATCACTTTCACCCATGATATTAGTTACAGCCGTAGTTGCTAACTCTGGCCTTATTACTAACAAACCAATGGAGAGAAACATGCTACTGTTTATGATTCATTTTAATGATGTCTGAGTGCATAGCCTTGTGGGCAATGCTTGAACACTGTGCTGCGGGTTTCTGCTTCAGTTGACCAGATAGTGACTATGTTAACATGCATCCAATTTTCGGGTTATGGTCGGGTTAAGTTCACTATTTGGTTTCTGAAACATTAGGAATAACCCGTTTACATGCGTGAGCAGAGAGAGTTTCTCCTGTATACATGGAATTGCAATATCCTGATGTAAACGCGACGCGCAGGTTAGCGTCTTGACGTACGGACAACCTTAAGACGCAATATGTGTCATTTCCGATTCTTCTTCCTGTATCCAAAGACAACAACAGCAGCACACGGATAATGAATAGTTTGGGGCAGATAGCGATTCGCCTTTGTTTGCGCTTTGATGCTGGTAGCGTTACTGAGCTTGCTTCAAAAGTATGCTGTGCTGTGTCTCGCCATGTTTACTTCTGGTTTTCTGCACGCAGATTTTTGTATGTGCCAAGAGGTTTCTCAACTCAAAAGACCAAGATTTCTTGCGAATAAAACATGCGAAGAACACAAATCACTATGGGGATATGCCGATACGCCTTTACATGACCAAAAAATTCGGGTTAGAAAAGGGGTACCCCAGGTATAATAACCCGGTTTTTAAAATACGGGATATGAGCATATTCGGGTTTTTGCCGGTGTTTACATGGCCGTTCGCGACCGGGTTATTGCTAAAATCCGGTTTTGAATGGGTTATTGGCTGCATGTAAACATTGAGTTCCGGTGCTTTCTGTGCAGTAATCTCTCTCAGTATCAGCTTAAATTGTTCAAATGCAATCAGTCATTCAGGTACTGATACAGAAAATGTGCATGCTCAGTGCACAATACTCAGCTATAATGTAAAGAGTAGGAGTAGTATGCTTTTCTAAACATATAACTCTCATTAACTCACTGGTGATTTTGAATTAAAATAGTAGGCCTAATCACTAAGGGTCTTCCAAGCTTCAGTTTAGCAGAATCAATCCCTGACTAGACTTAAGAAATCCTGAAAATAAACATTCTGTCATAATTTAATCACCATTTTGTAACTCTAAACCTTAATTCAATTTTAATGTATAAAAAATATGCTAAACATTATAAACATCTCTTATGTTTCACATACAAGTATAGAGTATTGAAAGACCTGAGAATGAGTAAATGATGACAGAATTTTTAATTTAGGGTGAGCTATCCCTTTAAGTTCCTGTCGTCGTAGAACACTGCACAGGGAGCAACCTTGGCGCCAAGTGTGGAATCATGCAGTTGTCTAAATATTAACAAACACTGTAGGGCCTTGTATCATTGTATAAACGCGGTTGCCGTATGTCGAACAAAACATTTGCCTGTTACGTCATGACAACCGCGCGAAACGCGGAGGATAACGTGTGCATCTCGACCTCAGGAAGACGGACCGGTGACGTCATGTACATGAGGAATATTCAGCATCCCATAAGCGAGACAAAGGCCGTGTCAACCAAGTGAGCTGCCTAGCTGGGTATCACATTTTATTTTCATAATTAATCAATTCTGTCTGGGTTTTAAACAAGAAATTGTTTGTATTAGGCCTGTTAGTATTTTACAGATAACGTTTTTGTTTTAAGCATCAATAACGAACTTAAGTGAACCAAACTATTTGATAACGGGAAGAAAAATAAACTAAATTCTCCAATGGGGAAAACTAGGCTGTTATTATATTAGCCTACGATGTTTTACTGTGACAATACTCATTATGGCAATCTTTATTGCAGTGTATGGTCGCGTGCAGCATTTTTGGGCAGCATGCGCCAGTGATGTCCAAAATGCAGCCTAGGTAGGCTGCACACTAGGTTTTAAGACTCATCCAAATACATGCATGTTCAACCGAGCGGTAATAATGTTGCATTCTCGTTTCCTTGTCTTTTATTTATTTATTTATTAACATCAGCACTATTGATCATCTTCCAATCAATGCTTGTTCCCCGGGACAATTGTTATTAGCAGGATCCTGGGTTTTCTTGAATCCTTTGCGTCAAACGCCATCTAAGCTTGATCAAAACATACATCACATTAAAGAATAATCGAATGTACTAACAGTCGATTCTCTTACCTTTCTTTCATATGCAGCTCACACGATCATTAATCCATCATAAATCAGAGATCGCTGCCTGGCTCGATCGCGTTTCCCACAACGTTGCAGGACGCATGAGGGGAAATAAATAAATATACCAGTAGCAGCAGCCCTGCCCGTTATTTCCTTGCGGAGGTGATGATAATTTGAGATGTAAACCTCTCCCAGTTCCAAAGCCGGAAAATACCACTTCATATGTTGTGTATGGAAAGAAATATTAAACAAGTGAATTAATGCGCTAGACTAAAATAACAGCCCGTTCATTCTGTTTCTCCACACAAAGCTTGCCTCCCACTCGCTGTCTCTCTCACATGCACACGCACACAAAACAGACCAATCCCATTTAAAGAGATAGCAGCAAAAATATCAATAATGCATTGCTTTAGGCTGGTGAGCATTGAATGTTTTGTGAGCGTTGGTTGAAACTCTTCCGATAAGAGAAAGATGAAGGCATTTTTTTTAATGTTACCATTTTACATGGTTTTGAAAATGCATAGATGAATAATATATTGTACAGGTAGAATACAATTATTAATTTAAACAATTAAAATTGCTGGTCGTTCTAGTTCTGAAATTTGATTAGCTTTGTGTTTTGTTTTAAACTGCTCAGTGTTGTTTTCAATCTGTTTGTTGGCATTTCATTCAGACTCATGGGATTGATGTGGTGTAGCCCAGATTTACCCTCTTCAATTTATTTTCCCCCATTTGCTTATGCTTGTGCATAAAAATCTGTCTGGGAAAATACTTCATACCTTATTGAAATGACTGAATTTCAACCATGACAATTCACCAGACATCAGTGAATGTGACTGCAAATTCTCTGCATCACAGAAAAATTAATTACATGATAATAAATTATGTAGCTGAAATGCTTATTGAAAATAATGCTTGTTTACACTTATTTAAACTTCAACATTTAAACCTATATACATCTTAGAGACGTATTCCAATAAATACATCTGCCTGATAAAAAAAACACACACATCAAATAGACGTTTTAGTGATGTATGTGAGAAAGTGGGGATAATTTGTTTTGGTTCAAACAAAATAAGCGTATGAATTAGTTCAAAGTTGCCATGATTTACTAAAATATGGGGACAAATTAAAAAGTTGTGGGAACAAATGTTCAATTCCTGTCCACTTTTTAACTAAAACAAATGAGTGAATTATTAAATCGTGGCCACGATTTACTAAACCAAGAGAACGAATTCGTAATAAATGGCCATGATGTATTTTGTAGTATGTTGAATTTGTCATTAACTGATTACAAATTAAATTTTAGATTATTTAAGAACACTGTGGTGTGCAGTAGCAGATTGTTTTACTCATGCACACTCCGATCAGTCATTTCAGCATTGCCCAGAGGCACAGGCTGTATCCGACACCCATTTTAGCTGCCATTACATAACATCATACTGGCTTCAGTGCTCAGCCAAGAAGTCTGCATCTCCTACAGCAGTAGTTTTGATGACATTTATGCCGAGGACCAACTAGCATCTCACAGACAGACAGACTTTTCCACTTTACACATTGTTTTTAATCAGCAGGTCTGTCAAATGGCTTGTGAGTTGCAGCTGGCAACTAAGCTTGGGCGCAAGAATTCTTCGGTGCTACCTTTACTCGTTATGCATGCTGAGCGCATCCCGTGTCAGCCTCCACACGGAGTCAGAGAGCTAGAGAGCTGTCTATTTATAGCCCGCTCACTTGCTCCCACCCACTCCCAGCCTCCCTCATTGGACGGAGCCTGCACAACAAATGAAGAAATCCTATATGCCTATTAGGATCCTACTCAGTCCTTCAGCATAAATAATGGAAGGATTTTGGTGAGGGGAGAAGAAGTGCACCTTCTTAATAATGCATGAGTGTAGGGGCAACTGTGCCTCACTGTTCAGATGGAGGAAGGTGGGGTGGATGGCATGTGACTGTATTGTGTTTAATCATCTATTTAGGGTATATGGTCTCACTAGCCATCTGGCATACTGCATTTGTTTTCTTTAAGGGCTGCCCTGGGGATTTGGTTAGTTCTTTTAAAATGAGAAGGAAGCAGTGTTGTCCTAAATCTTGTTCCATCACTTTTCCTACCCTTGGTTACGTGTTTTTTTGTCGTCCTCTGAATTGAAGGGCCCTTTTCTCTCGTGGCTGGCACCAATCTCATCAGTCATGAGTTCATGGCGTACAAAGGATTCCCTCACAATCAGGCCCCGTCCTCGCAGACTAGCTCGCCATTGGTTTTAGTGTTTGTGCACTTTGACTGCAGGTCTAGGGAATCTCATAAAGATGTGCTTACTCTGGATTATTGTACAAAGCAGCTCAGAGACGGTTATGGTATGTCAATAAAAACGAGGTATGTGAGAGACCAGGCTATAACTGCCAAAACTTGATGTTTTCCACCTTCTGCTTCGCTTCTTCGTAATTAACTAACACTCGTGAATTTGTCTGGAAAATTCAGTAATAATGTGGTCCAGGTTTTCTTTGGGGAACTACACTGAATGATTTAAAGATTATAGGAGTATGTTTTATACAAGAAAATATTTAATTGTAGTTCTTATTTAAAAAATCGTATATTTAAAAAAAAGAAAAAATCAGTTGTGTAGTTTATAAAATTAAAGTAAGACACATATTGAATACTACGAGTGCCATATGCATGTAATAATTAAATTAATTTGAATCCAGCAATGGTAAACGATCATCAATGTTTTGAATAATACTTTCCAAATGAACAAATATAATACAGGTCAAATTGACAAGTAAATAACTGAAGCAAACGTTGATAAATGTTACAATAAATATTAAATAAATAAATCATTTTTTAAATGCAACATTTAAATGCATTATTTTGTTGGATCAATTTAAAATGCGTTGGACATTTCACACAGGAGAAGCCAGTGAACTTTAGACTGAATTTTAGGGCCATGGCTGCCAATGAAATGAGCTGAGCAAAGTTGTCTTTTTAAAACACATGCTTCTCTTAATGCAAATATACCCCTAGTCAAGAATTGATCTGTCCGCTTTGGAGACTTTGTGGACAATGTGGAATCCCTCAAGGCTCTAATCTACATGCTCCCATTAGGGTCCATTCTTAGGAAGTATGGCATTTTGTTTCATTGTTATGCAGACAACATACAAATGTATCAGCCATTGAAACGAAAAGATGCTAGGCTTTTAAAACTATTGTTTGATTGCTTCAAGGACATTAAAGCATAGATGTCCCTAAATTTCTTAAATTTTTAACAGCAAGACCAAAATCATGATATTTGGCCCAAGCAGTAGTACCCACAAGGCCACTACATTGTTCTGGGCTCTCTATTTACCTATGCTAGACCCACTAAAAATCTTTTTTTGTGATTCAATGACTTCGAAAGGGTTATGGATGACATTGTTTAGTTTATCTTTATCTCGTTTTGACTATTGTAATGCCCTCTATTTTGGTGTCAGCAGGCCTCTCTCAGACTTGCAGATGGTGCACATTTCCTCTATATTGGCATCCTTGCATTGGCTTCCAGTGCATTTTGGGATTGATTTTAAGGTTTTAGTGTTTGCTTATAAATCCTTAAATGGTTTTGCCCTACCTACCTTTCTGACCTTATACAACTGCATGTCCCATCAAGGTCTCTGAGGTCTGTCGACCACATGCTTCTGGCTGTCCCTAGAGTAAGGCTGAAGCACAGGGGAGCTTGTGCATTTGCAGTTGCCCTAAATTCTGGAATACCTTACCACTGTCTGGAAATAACCAAACCTTGAAACTAGTTCTCCATTCAATTTTTCTCAAAAGCCATCATGACAAAAATGCAAAGTATGTGGCTGTTTAAACTCCCATCAATTTTTTTTGGTGCAAATCTCATTTTGGTGGCAAAATGACAGCTGGATCAGGAATAATTATGCAAAAATCAAAGAGTACAGATTAGGAGACACCTGGCAATGCTTGGCTCATTTGGGCAGTCAAATCAATCCACCAACTGTAAACTGTGGTCAGGAGGGTTAACAGAGTTAACCTGAGAGTGAGTTTGACAATCTTTATGTGATAAGCATACAAACATTTGCATACAAATATTTGAACCATATGAAAATTGGTGCAACTATTTCCATAAAATCTTTTTTTTTTTTTTTTTCTTTTTTTTTTTTGTCAGGACAAAGGCAAGGGAATCTTGGCTAGTGTAATCCACAGGGACTCCATGCACTGGAACATTAAATCCAATATCCCATTCACCGGAATAACAATCGCACATACTGATCCCATGCATCTGGCTAGAGACTGAACAGACCAGCTGTATAGTTGGCTTGTTTTAAAAGATTCTCTGTGTGGCTGGAAAAAAATAGTATCCATTTTAAGTACTGATCTGAAATCATGATAGATGCAATGATTTACAATATTGGTGCAAATAAACAGACGCACTATATCAGACTGTAGTATGTCAATTTAATAACTGGTAAATATTTTCTACTTTATTTTAGTGCTGTCAAATCGATTAATCGCATCTAACATAAGTTTGTAAATATGTGTGTGTATACATAGATTTCTACAAACATTACTTTTATGTTAGATGCTATTAATGGCGAATTAAGCGATTTGACCTAATATACACTGATTTTATATACAGTTTATGTTTAAGAAAGAGGGTCTCTTACAAGGAGTGATTTATTTGGAGTTCTCTGGCATTAAAAAGTTTGAAAACTCCAGATTATGAGAAATTATGCTGCTAAATCACTTCCACTGACTAAAGCAAACACCACATCATGGACTTTGTGATGTGTAAAAATGCAGTTTTTATGTCTCATCAACATATGATCCTTTTGCAAACATAGACTTTTGTGAATATAATCTAGTATAGCACACTCAAAATATATGGCATGATTCATAAAGCAGGATTTCAAGCTGTCTGTGTTTTTGTATGTACCGTGGGTCAACAACAGCCAATCAGATCGCTCTCCACTCAAGCCTTACTTTTCATCCAGATGTCACTGACCACGAGCCTCATGACAGCTGAAATGATGAGGGTGGGTGGGTGTGACCTGTTCATTTCAAGCAAACCTCATGGATGAGGTAATGTAACTGTCCATTGAATAATAAATCAATTTATGCAAGGGCGCAGAGTATTAGTGTATAGTTCTTACTTACCCTCTTCCATGTGTCCTGTGTATTTTAATCCCTTAGGAGGCAGATTTGGGGAATAAAAGAGAGTTGCATTGCATCACATCACGCTTTGTGACATAACAGCAATTTGATTTTCAGGGCCTTGTACTTTCACCATGACACCAGAGACTGATCAGCTTGCCGGTCCAGCAACATGCTGCACTGCGGATGACTCAGCCACAGCTGTTGCCATAGAAACCAGCCTCCTTTGCAATCAGTCTCTTAGTAACAGTGTTGTTGCCAAGTAACCGTGTGTGTGTGTATTGAGTTACATTCAGATTTCCACACGAGGGCTTGTGAATCACTGCGTTGCCATTATTGCCAGCTCCGATCGCTCTGAAGACCCCTGCTTGATGTAACGAGCGAGTGCATAATTCAACACATGACTTATGACTATCATCTAAACAAAGATAGTGGACCTTGTCTGGGATAGAAAAAGAACAAAAATTTAACTAGAAAACATGTTTAGAGTTGGCTGTAAAATATAAACCTTTGAATATAAACTGTTGAAAACAAATGCAGATGTATGTAAGTGCGTTTTTAATAAAACGAAGGATTCTAATGTGTCCCTAGATCCACTTAATGTCAAGCAGGTCCTCGTACGAAATTAACAATGTAAATAAACAAAATTTGTGTAGGTTGCTGAGAGGCTGGCAATTATCGGCGATGTAAAGCATGGGAGGTTGAATAACTGGGATCAGGGGCCCCTGCTTCACAGACAATGCAGATCTCTCAGCATTCGGTTGTTCATTCATGCCGGCTGCAGCAGCCCACCCACAAGCCGCTCCACCTACAACAGGAGCCCCTCTCCAGCTTGATTGACGTCATTGCTGACGCACAGGGCCCGGAGTGGCCCGCAGATCAAAGGCAGACGCGCAAGCCTGAAAAGGAAGTATTTTTAGCTGGCACTGAGAGGAGGGGTGGAGGGGGTAGCGACTGGTCTTTGTCTAGCCCCCTCAAACAGCATATGCAGCCTTGTGCTCCTCATAATCTGTCATTCCTTTCCATTCCCTTCTGTTTTTCTCAAAGTTGTCACCCACAATCTGTATATCTACCAGTTTGGCTTCATTTTGTCCTTGGTAACAAGTTTGGTTATGGGGAAAACGTAACCCTAATGCTCACAATTTACTTCCACAGCTGCCATGGCAGAGATTTAATCATATATGCGTTTTCTGTCTGGTGTCTAAAATTGTTTTGCATGGTCTCTGACATCACATAGGATGGTTGTGTGTGAGAATGCTCCTGATGGTTTGTCAAAAGCCTTTAGTGTGTGTTGTATGGCTGATACACAGTGTGTTGTTTATCATCGCTGAACCGGACAGAATTGGGACTTGCTGAGAGCGTGCATTGGTGTGTTTGAATTAGTATTTGTCTACTAAATGACTACATTTTTCTAGTGTGTTCTGTATAGCTGCTCCGTCAGCATTTGCACAAGTGTCCATGGGGGTGTGGGGGGGGGGTGAATAAGAGTGCTGAACAAACTTTAGCATTACATTGGGATAATGTATTCCCATTCTAGGAATTATATTGAATTTAATGGCTTTCAGGATTTGTAATTACTACAGAATTTACTGTAATTTAATACTGTAAATTACAGTAAATTAGTAAATAAATTAATACTGTAATTTACTTCAGAAGACATTGATTTATCCACTGTGGTCGTATGGATCACCATACCTTTTTTTTTTTTTTTTTTAAGGGGTCATGACAAGAGAAATCAAATCAAATTTGCCTTGGTCTTTTGGAATATACCAGGTCGTTAACACTTTATTTTACGGTGTCCGTGATACAGAGTAATTACTTAATTAATTACTTAGTAGTAAACATTGTAATAACATGTAACAAAATGTAATTAATATGTAACTAAGTTATGGAACAGCATGTACTTACAGATTGTAATTACACTCATGTAATAGGCTGCTACTGTTACACATGTGTAACAGGCCGAGTTGTGTTACATACGTGTTACCGACTTGGTACAATGTAACATGTACTTAATATGTTACTAAGGTAAAAAGCCTGCAGTTACACATGGTCATTTTGTACCTTCTAAAATAAAGTCTATCACATACTTAAGTGCACTTCATGAGTATCTACACACCTTATCCATCTGAATTAACCCACTAGTTCACAGCTTAAATACATGCAGTAGCTTCTTAATTACATTCAATTTACATAATATTACATAGGTATAAGCTATGTAAAATAAAGTGCATCAAGATTGTACCTAAGTGTACCTCATGTGTATCTACATACCTTATACACATGAAGAACACTTAAGTACAATCTTGATACACTTTTTAGAAGATACAAAATGACCATGTGGAACTGCCGGCTTTTTTCACACCTTAGTAACATATTTAAATACTTGTTGTTACATTGATTAGTACAACATACTTTTTTATATAATTACATTGTACCAAGTCGGTAACACGTATGTAACCGACTCGGCCTGTTACCCTTGTGTAACAGTAGCTGCCTATTACATGTGTGTAATTACAATCTGTAAGTACAGGCTGTTCCATAACTTAGTTACATGTTAATTACACTTTGTTACATGTTATTACAACGTCTACTACTAAGTAATTAATTAAAAATTTACTCTGTATCACGGAACATCGTAAAATAAAGTGTTACCAAAAGGTCTTTGTACCATTTAAAACTTCCTGCAAGTTTCATAGCTTAACGGTCCATACACACCAGGACAAATATCGACGTGCATTATTCACCAGCATTTTTCAACACGTTTTTTGTCTTCACACCCAAACGATTTTCGCTGACAATGAGCCATGTGAATATGTCAATTCATTCTCTGACATTGGATGGTGCTTAATGTAAAACAGAAATAGTCCTATTTTGTAGTCGCTGACGTGTTTGTCATATAGTTCATGTTCTGACACCAATCGAGACCAGCAGCTCTACATTCATTTTGTATCTTCCTCGTCATATTTCTTCCCGACAGTTTACACATACTTGGCGTATATCTTCTTTGCCATTACGTAAGTGTGCTCGCCAAGACCGTTTTCTGTTTGAGCACCCTCAAGTTGTGTTTTACTATAACTTCAGAAGCTACAGACATGTGAGCAAAAGCGCCAATCTCATTGATTGGATAGTTTTTGATGCAATGCGCCAAAAAAAAAAAAAAAAAAAAACGAACCAGAGGCATTTTTAAAAAAATGATGCTTTTACGCGTGATGTTTTTTGCGCTGGTGTGCACAGTCACATTGGCGCCCTTTGTTTAGTCTCGAGGCGTTAAACATCAGCGAATATTTCATGCAATCGGGCCTTAAGATGTCCTCCCCATTATAAACCAACAATTTATTTAATCAAGCTCTAAATTTACATTTACAATCAGTCATTTAAAAAAAATTCTAAATAGGAGCGTGTCTAATTACAATACAGATATTTATTAAAGTTACAAATAAGCAAAGATTACAGCTTGTTGTTCATCCATGGTATGTAGTGACATTATGGTACAAAGTGATATACCAGTCGTTTGCATATGACCGCCTCCAGCGCAAGACAACTTCGGCTCATTTCAAAAGGGGGTAATCCATAACATGTTAGCATTTTATTGACTTCCATTCATTTTGGCGTCACTTTGACAGTGAATAACTTTACATCTGAGGTGTCCAAAGACTCAATTTTTTCATTAATTATTTCTAAAGAAACACAACAATAATATATAAAAGGCTCCATTACTTTGTATTTTGCATTATGGCCCCGTAAAACCAGTTTTTGTAAAAATAGGCTAACGATTGCGTCATAACCATGACATCTTGGTATGCCACACCAGTGTTGTGGATGATTTGTGAACAATATTTGAGGGAAAAATGCCTGTTGTGTGCATAAAAAAAAGTATTGGATTTTTGAGTTCAGCTCATGAACTGTGTATATATGAAGAGTTCAGATGCAAAAGCCTCTAAGTGCCATTTGAAATTTTCTTCTAGAATGATCACTTTTATCAAGCTTTCAAGTCCAGTAATTTCACTTAAATGACAATTAATAGGTAATCCTCATTGCAATTTAAGTGAAATTACTGAACTTAAATATACAAGCTTGATAAAAATGATCATTCTATAAGAAAATTTCAAATGGCACGCGATTAATCGCATCCAAAATAAAAGTTTGTGTTTACATAATATATGTCTGTGTGCTGTGTATAATTAATTTGTATATATAAATACACACACATGCATGTATATATTTTAGAAAAATGTGTTATTAAAATATCAAATATTTATATATATATTATTAATTATGTATAAATATATATAAAGTATATACATGCAAATATGTCTTAAAGATATACATGGATGTGTGTGTATTTATATACAAAATAATTATACACAGCACACACACATACATTATGTAAACACAAACTTTTAATTTGGATGCGATTAATCACAATTAATCGTTGCCCATCCCTAATATATATATATATATATATATATATATATATATATATATATATATATATATATATATATATATATACACACATACATACATACATACATACATACATACATACATACATACATACACTCACCTAAAGGAGCATTAGAACACCATACTTGAATCATGTAATTGGTTGAACCATGTGATTGGTTGATTAGATCATTTCATTAATGAGAAATTGAACAGGTGTTCCTAATAATGCTTTAGGTGAGTGTGTGTGTATACACTCACCTAAAAATGTTGAGACATTCAGATGGTAGAGTCAGAATTTGGTGTAGACAGAATGTGAACATGGATCCATCATGCCTTGTTACCACTGTGCAGGCTGCTGGTGGTGGTGTAATGGTGTGGGGGATGTTTTAGGCCCCTTGGTGTCAATTGGGCATCGTTAAATGACACGGCCTACCTGAGCATTGTTTCTGAACATGTCCATCCCTTTATGGCCACCATGTACCCATCCTCTGATGGCTACTTCTAGCAGGATAATGCACCATGTCACAAAGCTTGAATCATTTCAAATTGGTTTCTTGAACATGACCATGAGTTCACTGTACTAAAATGGCCTACATAGTAACCAGATCTCAACCCAATAGAGCATCTTTGGGATGTGGTGGAACGGGACCTTCGTGCCCTGGATGTGCATCCCACAAATCACCTTTAACTGGAAGATGTTATCCTATCAATATGGGCCAAAATTTCAAAAGAATGCTTTCAACACCTTGTTCAATCAATGCCACATAGAATTAAGGCAGTTCTGAAGGTGAAAGGGAGTCAAACACAGTATTAGTATGGTGTTCCTAATAATCCTTTAGGTGAAGTGTATACATAATGTCACAATAGGGAAGCAAAGACTATCGGAACTTCTGTTTCATGCGGACCTTAACCCGAGATGGTCTTATTGCTGGGAGCTACGAGGGTTGGAGGCTCTATTTTTAGAGAAAGCAGAAAAGTTGGATCACGTGTGCCTTGACAACCAATCACATTACAGCCTCAAAGCCGCTGAATTTCGTTCAGGTTTGTGTGACAATCACTGTTTGCAGAAATGAATGAAAAGTGCCATTAACCGAATCATGCCCTACCTGTTGTGCAATTGTCTGTGATTTCACTCATAAAAACAGCATTTGTTATGGTGTAAACTCTAAAAGTGGATCAATCAGAAACTAATGTTTAAGAGCAAATATGTTAAAGATTAGCTTATATAGTGACTAATCGTAAAAGACTCGATGATAAGCTATTTCCTCACAAAAGTGGTTTATTCAGCATAGTGAAGCCTCTCCAACATTGACATCCATTAAAAAAAGGCATCTTGTCTCCTTCCCTGAATACCTACACTTTTTCTGACAAAGTTTGCAGTTTGGCTTTCAAGTGGCTTTGCTTTAACACTGCTGCATGAGTGTTAATAAACATTGTTTAAGTGTAGGCCTAATATAACCATATTTATTACAAAATTGTGCATGCATTATAAAAAGATAAATAATTGCATTTGTCAAATAAACCCTTGATGAACTATTGAGATTACTGAAGTAAAATGTGTATTAATGGAGGTGGAGGAACTGGATTTATATTTTGCAACCCACTCATGTCGAGGAAAAAAAAGACAAATTTGTATGGCTATCTGAGTCCTCCTTGTGGTTGTTATAGAGCTACTACATCAAGGGCTCTTAGATGCAGGATACTGTATCTCTAACATTGATCTATTTTTCTGCAGTGTCTCAAACATCACACTAAGTCACAGACCTCATCTCTTTTTTATTGCTTTCTCTTTTTATTGAATAGACTGAAGTAGATCAAAAGCACTGTTGACACTGTGGATAGTGCTGCAACTTTATATACTTTTACTGACCCCCCTCCAAAAAATATTTGGTGTACAGGCATTAGATGGTAATGCCATTTTATTTGGAATATATCTATCATGAAACCATATTCATGTAACCATAACCATAACCACCTTCTAGAAATATCATGATAGTACAAGACTGGTTGTTATTGTGGCATATTGAAGATTTTATTTTAATTCATTTTGAAGCTTTAAGAAATACAACAGATTTCAGATAAAACTATCCTCTTTATTTTTGTACTTTTGCTAAATATTGTAAGTCCTTGCAGCTTTACATAAACTGTATAATTTAGCCCTTGTGTCTCTTAGAAAATATGACATGATGCTTTTAAATGAAAATTTAATTATTGTGAACAGTAGATGGCAGCAAGTGTAAAGTGTTCCCAGTGAATATTTGTTGCACGTTTGTCAATCTGCTGTTGTTTCACTGTGATGTTGAATATATATATATATATATATATATATATATATATATATATATATATATATATATATATATATATACACAGTGTCGCAACAAAAAAAGATCACAGAATTATAGATATACAGCTCTATATAAATAAATAATTCTCTATCTCTCTCTCCACACACACACACATACACACACACACACACACACATATATTGTGCGTGTGTATGTGTGAATTAAATGTATATATTGTTTTGTGATCCTTTTTTGTTGTGACACCAGTTGAAAACCACCGTAACATTTCAAGCATCCTAGCTTAATGATGGATCATGGAAGCAACAAAGAACGTTATCACTTCAAGTCTTTACCCAAATGCAAAAGAGTAACAGATTTGTTCCTGGCAGTACTCCTAGACATCTGGTTCCTCTAGGGGCGGAATAGCACAGATGAAGAAAATTGTGATTCGTTGTTTTTATATAAACTGTCTTAAAGTATATACAGCTCTGAGCCTGGAGACCTTTTGGGAGTCTCCTTTGGAAATGGGACGGCTTGTGTGGAAAATGGATCAATGGATGTTTTTTTTTTTTTTTTTTTTGGTGTCAGCTTGTGACAGAATCCCTTGTGAGAGTTCAGCATCAAACAATGGGCTCTTCAAAGAGCTGTTTGTACTGTCATCTCCCAAAACAGCGCTCAGTAAACCAAGATCCATCTTCTGAAGAAACAAAAAATCTATGTGACAGGAAATGTTATGTGGTTTACCACAAAAGTGTCTGGTGTAAATGGGTAACCATTGGATTAAAGTTTGTAATAGCCAAATACAACTTGTTTTATACATCTTATTGTGTGGTTTAAACAATGAGTGTCCACACCAATATAACAAAATCAACTTTGTGATTCTATGAATAACAAACCTAATAAAAGGAAAAATAATACTCCATGACACAAGTGGCATATGGTTAATGACCGTGAAAGATGAACCCACAGGAGTGCTCTTCCTGCTGGATATTGAGCTTATTCATTACACTGCCCAGCTGTTGCTGAGCCGTCTATGATCATTATGACACTTGCTGCCTCTGAGGGAAAATGGGAACAGAGATAGCTGAAAAAAACATGTGAAATATTACATTCATTGCAGCGACATTTCTTCTCTCCTCGTATTAACTGTTTACTGGAGTGTGGGCGGGACAACCTGCCACTCACATGACATCACGGCAATGGCAAACCACAACCATCCAATCAATTCCTGATTAAACCAATTAAAATTAAGTCCAGTCCCATACTTGTTCTTGTTCAAGAAGACATTTTACTCAGATATACATCGCAATAGGGAAGAAAAGATTAACAAATAAGTCGCCATGAATCAGAAATTGTAAGAATAAAATTAGGTCTAAGACACTAGCATTGTGTCTGAAATCACACACTTCCCTACTATTTAGCCTGTGAAAAACAGTACGCCAATAGAGTAGTATGTCCAAATACATAGAATTCCTAATTGCGGATTCGATGGACACTTTGCTATCCAGTGAGGCCACAGGAGAGGATTTATGAATGGAGGTTAAGTGACCTACTTAGGTTTCATTTCATTGGAAACGAAGGATGCATTTCGATGCCGCATTTGAAGGGTCCTTGAATTGGGACGCGCTCATTGCAACATTGCATTGCTTCACTCTGACGCAATCGGCCTTCGAAAGATGCAGTCTCTGAATTGGGACACGGATAACGTCTCATTCATTCCGTCCATCAGGAAATGTTGGTTACATTAGTAGTAACCGATGCTTTTTCTTACAACATAAATTACCAACATTCTTACATTAAACTTGGTTTTTAAAATGCATAGTGGCTTCATAATTTCTCAAAATCTGAAGAGACTGGGCTATGTAAGTTATATTTTAGAACAAAATGTGGAAGCCTATTTCAGTAATGTTATCCACTTGCCTTATTTTACACATACATCAAAAACTGGTTTTAAAAACCCATTGGAATTTCCAGAGGGAGTCCATGGTGAATATAGTCTGACATCATCGCTGAATTAATTATGTTTTGCATTGCAGACTTACACTGACACCTAGTGGCCTAAATGCAGTATCAGAAATCATGTGTAGATTGCATCCACAATCACATACTCTAGTGTATGACTTATTCAGAATAAGTAATAACTAAAAAAGTATATATAATATAAATGTGTATTGTTTAAATGTATCTAGGATGTACAACATTCGTAATATTGCCCTTATCACGTGACCTACTCATAAATAAATGAAAAAAAAAACTCATAAATAAATGTTGAATGACACTAAAATGTGAACATCATGACGCCTGTCTTCAGTGTCGCATCATTCAGAAATCATTAGAATATATATATATATATATATATATATATATTCTTTTTTTGCGGAGGCAATATTATTCTCTTAATGAATAGAATTTTCAAAAGGAACAGCATTTATTTAAAATAGAAATATTTAGTAACATTCTAAATGTTTATTACTGTCACTTTTATTAATGCATTCTTGCTGAATGAAAGTATTAATTTCTTTCAAAAAAAGGGGGGGGGGGTTCAAAAACCTAATTTCAGTCATTATATGTCAAAGTATGAGCATATTAAGATCTACTCTAGTTATTACGCATTCAAATCTCACATCTTTGGCTATCACTTTAAGTGTGCTTAGTCTCTTTTCCAGCCAGTGGTTTAGTTAAAAGCTCCTCTGGTGGATCTGATGTCGCTGCCAAGGTAATTGAACGGTAATTAACATGGACGTGTTTTGTGGTGGGCCTGGCCTCACCTGGCAAACTAGGTCATCATTAGAGAGGACTGTATGGCACGGCAGCTGTTTCACCTGTCAGAAGGGCTTCTGTCCATGCAAGACTCTCAAAACAGCTCTGTAAAAGGTGAGAGAAAAATCTCTGACTGGCAGCCAGTAAAATCCATTCTGATTGTCTGCTCTCCGTAGCTCAGAGCAACAATGACTAATGAGAATTGACCAATGTGAATTGATGGATATCCTTGTGGAGACCCCACATTATTTATTAAGCCATAAACAACCTCCCCATATGCACAATTTTATTATCACTAATCGCGTAAGTGAGTGTTTCTTTTTTTCTTTGTGGATTACTTTCATCAGTTATTTTGAAAATCACAGTGCTTTACGAAAGGATCATTTTAAAATGTTAATTCTTGATTAGGCAGATTGCTTGTTAAAACGTTTATGTATTGGCTTTTGAAAATATAATCAAGAGAGAACAAAAAAGTAATGAATGCTTTTATTTAGTCGAGCAGCATTCAGGAAGAATTAAAAGAATTGTTCATGCAGTTTTATATGTAAACACATATGTATAGGCTATGTATCACTGTAGGCATCATGTGATTTGCACTGGGAGCATGATAACAAAACGATCCCACATGGGGGCTGCGTAAATGAACTGTGTAAAAGTGGATTCTAGTGAGTGCATTACATTAGCTGCATATATTAGTGCATTATACTATAGCTAGTGCTGTAAAAGCTATAGTTATTTGGCAGTGTGCGTTCTGTGCATCAATTATATGAATGAGAATGTGTCAGAATATAATACTTAGAGAATGTAAACACCATGTGATATGAGCTACAATCTGATGTACAAGTGCAACTCAAGCTCAAATCATTTAAAGGAACTGTCTTCTGGCTTGTTCATATAACGTTAGTGTCCAAGTCACTATAAGCGCTTTTCCACTACATGGTACAGCCGGTTCAGTACAGCATGCTTTGGCTCTGCACGGCACAATTCGGCTCGCTTCGCTTTTCCACTGCGCAGTATAACATGGCACGGCTCGTTTTGCTTTAGCTCGGTTTGCTTTTCCACTGCAGTTAGTACCGCTTCAGGTGTGCTCCTACAGTAGTCAAATCCAGACTCGAAACACAAAACAAAACACACTCAAACACTGTTTTAGCTATTGAATGAGCACTGTGCAGACTGTTCGTCCGACTGTTTTTACTGTATAATACTGTAGAATAAATTTTTGATATGTTTTAGCTCACCTCAAGGGCATCCAAGATGTAGGTGTCTGATTCCACAGTATTTTCAATTTTTATATTTTTCGGTCAAACCATTGTTGTCAATCAGTCAAATAATGCAAGTATAAAGGTTTCACCTAAAAGAGCATGCAAAGATAAGTCCAAATTAAACAAGATTTAATGACTCGTAAATGTAAGTACACATTGGTGGCCTAGACACGAAACGAGCGGTTTGTGTGAGAAAACGAACAGTATTTATTTAGTTTTTACCTTGTGTAACCACAGCCATGTCCAACTGAACTGAAGGCACTGGCACTTCTTAGCAAGCAAAGTTTTCTAGTAGCTGTGCCAAGAGAATAAAATATTGTATTGTTCTGTTTGAAATTGTTGATGTTGAAATAATTTTTTATGGACTATTTTTATGGACTCTCTATCTATGGGCTTTTCCCTTGACTTTATGCCTCCATGTCCCCCGATTGCCTCATTGACAGTAGAAGATTGCCTGCAAGCTTCCCCTTCTGTTTATACGGTAATTTCTCTACTGTGCGACAGAGTCGCGTGGTTATGACGCAATCCTTAGCCTATTTTTTTACAAAAAACTCCTTCTTTCAGGCAATAACGTAAAATACAAAGTAATGGAGCATTTTATACATTGTCGTGTTTATTTAGAAATAAATAATGGACAAATGGAGTCGTTGGACATCTCAGATGTAAAGTTATTCGATAGTTAAGATAGTTAAAGTTATACTGAATGGGAGTCAATGGAATGATAACTACAGGTGAAGTTCTGCTACAATGGTGTGGAGGGTTGAGTGGGGGAATAATAGAGAATGAATGGGGGAAAGTTATGTGAGAAGAGGCTTTGATTGGATTTGTGCAATAAATCCCGCCTCTCGTTTCAGTGCTTTTCGCGTTTTCGTGAATTATACTGAATGAACAAAATGCTCATGGTAAGACTAATTAAAAAGTAAGTAAACAACTCAATCATTTAGCCCTGTCACATCAGAACTGTAGTTTTTTATAGAGACGGAGGCTTTTTATATGCTGGAGAACATGTTTTTATTAGTCATCGTGAGAGCTCGAATGAAGAGTGAAGAGTCTCTTTGTCAGGGCGCACTCCAACACAGGAAAATGAACATATCTTCCTTAAACACATCTCATGTCTTAATCTAACATACTGGATGGCTCATAATCAGTTCTCTACAAGAATGAAACTTGAAATGGCCTGAGAACATGATGAAAAAGAGGTTTAGTGAGCAATCAGGTTAGTGAAATTAAAGGTATAGGCTATATCCTCATGTCTGTGGCCAATGTTTACTGAGCTTGATAACTGATGATCTGAAAATAAGTTGAGTTGCAGCCTAAATTGAATAAGAACAGCTTAAGTTTACAAATAAAACATATTGTTTAAATTGTTACTATGTTTAAGTTAGGCCTATTATTTTGAAATAAATGTAAAAATGCTTAAAGTCCCTGTGAAGTCAAAATTAAGTATGTGTTCTAAGTTTGTCACACCACAGTAAAATGTGTTATTAACCACCCAGCCAAATTTGAATGATAAAAAAAGCCGGCAAGTACATAAAATAAGCTATCAAAATCTTGAAAAAATGAGCAGTTACCTCTGTTCTCAAACGCTGGGGGCGTGTCCGCTGGCTGCGTGGAAACCACGCCCACTCGCGGGAAAGCTGTCAACGGTGATATTAGCTGATACTGCTTTCGGGACGGGAGAATGAACGCTGAGGCGGGAGATAGCGCGGATCCGTTTGGCCCCGTTCACCAGTAACAGCGGATTATCAGTGAATCCCAGTTGTCTCTGAGGAAAGTTTATAAAACGATCCCGTGTAAAATGATCACTACAGAGGCGGGTGTTGGCGGTGATCCTCAGCTCTTCATCAAGGTTGGCTCTCTAAAAACCTCTTCTTGATGTGATCGTTTTTAGGGAATTTAAATAAAGATACCGATCTGTTTTGTACATGATCGCATCCAGGTAGTAGCCTATGCATTTCTGTGTTGAAAACTGTAGGCTCAGCTGTAGTAACTAATTGTACTGACAGTCACTCGCGATTGAGCAGTGAATGCAAATGTGCTCGGGGAGTGTTATTGTGTGTAAGGGGAGAGATCAGACTCTGTGCGTCATCAAATAGGGGTGTGTCCAGGAGCTCATGGGCTCCAGTGCGTCAGTCGAGCCCTGTTTTAGCCCCGCCCAAATAATCCGTAAAATTGCAATGGTGAAAAACTATTTTAACGTTCTAACTGCACATTTCATGTACTTCACAGTTCACAGTCTTTGTAATATGTTTTAGCAATACATATGTAACATTTATAATGTGTTTAGAACTTTTTTGTAGTATTGCCTTTACAGGGACTTTAACAATACTAATTTGATTAGATTTATACTTTGTTTTAATATTAATAACATTGTTAATGTGAAAATACAAAATAGAATTGTTTTTATCTTTTTATATAATGTTTATTTAACCATGAAAATGTGGCAACATTAAGTGTAATTGGGACATGAATTTACATTGATTTGTTTAATTAAAATGTTAAAACTGTGAGGACCCTGCTTTGTCACTGCCTTAAACATGAATGTTTAGCAACATGATTTTCATATTTTCTGTTAAGACCAATGCATTAAATAGGGGAAATAGCCAACGCATTCGCATCCTAGGCTTTTGACAATGCTTATACATCCAACACACATGGCACCCTTTAGCGTCAATATAACATGCTTCGGATTATGGGTAGGTTTAGGTCTGGGGTAGAGTTCAGGGTTAGACCACTAGGAGGCGCCTTTTGGCTCATATATATCTGCATCTCATATTGACACTAAAGGGTGCCATGTGCTTTGGATGTATACGGCATTATCAAAAGCGTCAGATATGACGCTGAAATAGCAGAAGGGCTGAATCAAAATGCGAATCCATTCTCTGACAGTAAGTGGCGTTTACAAAAAAGCACAAATACCCATTACCCCTGTTGCTCGAAGACGTGTATTTAATTCTGCCGTGGCTTCTTTGGAACTATTTTCTCTAATTGTCTCGCATTATATTGTGACTAAAATCAATGCAAGTTCCTCTGTTTTAACATTTTGTTTATAGAATGGTATAGACAAGTTTCCCGGGCACTTCCGCTTTACTTCCTGATTCTGCCAAGAACTTCCGACACAGGCTGAGTAGTAGTGTAAACATGGCTTTGGAATGGCAACATTCGACTGAAAATATTGTTAAAAATGGTGTTTTGACCATTCCGCATCCAAGTAAGGTAACATCATGGGCATGTCGATATGGTCTGTATCGCCGGACCTGGACGTTCCTGTAGCCATGCAGCCGCCGTGCTTTGGAAGGTACTTTAGCCCATCTTATGCTTGTATTAAGATGTTTGTATGTATCCTTGTGCTAATCTATAAAAGAACACGAAGAGTAATAAAAATAAAAAGTAATCCACTCTAGCCTGCCTGCAATAAAAGCATGCTTTAACCCTTCAAAGTCGACTGACGCTCTAGAGCGCGCACCCCTGACATATCTATTAATAGCTTCGGAATGGATAAAGGTATTGACTTACTTTTTTTTCTATGGAAAAGCTGACATTCGTCTGCGTAATAATGAGTAGACTGTGTTGACTTCCGCGAATGATAAGATCCACATTGGCGCCTTGTAGATGGTTGATGGTCAACATTCAGCAATCGCCACGAGTTGTTACAACCGCGAACAGCACAATATGTCCCGGAGCCGTGTCGGCGTGTAACACCATCAATAGTTTACTTTTTCTGCACGCTAACCAAAGACAGTAAAAGACGCTAACCGGAAGTCGTTGGCAGAGCGAAAGGCTAATGGTGGTCCGCCTATTTCACTCAGGAAACTTGTCTATAAAACACCATCAAGGCCTGTCCTGTCTAGTTAGGCAGATTTTAGATATAAGCTCCCGAACCATCTGTAGCTCTTCAGGAATAATCAATCCATTGATCTAATTGACAGAGAATTCCAGTGAGAGTGTGTCACAGAGACCACCCTTAACAAATGGGCTGGGGTGTCATCAGTTCCAATTTAGAAGACAGAGTTAATTAATTAATCACACAACGTTACTCCATAACACATTTTTTATGCTATCGATTGCACGCTTCTAAAGATAGAAACTAGTGTTGCAAATGCAGCTGCACTCTCCTTTTTACAAAGGACCAATTTTGTTCACTAAATGGAGTTTTTTTTATTTATTTTTTATGGAGCATTACTTTTACCCTTGACATGAATCTACATAGATTTTTGATGAACAATGAAATTCTTTTGGTACAAGACCACAAGATGTCTCCTCTTCCATTTATTGTAGAATAATTTGATTTCTTTACATTTGCTGTGCCCTTGAACAGAATGCTGGATGTGGAGTTTTTCAGATAAATCAACCACACAGTATTTGAGTCTTAAAGATATCATATAACCCAGTTGCTTTTAACATCTTTTTTTATGTCATGAATGAACGGAAACATATTTGATTCACTTAAGAATAACTCATTAATTCAGAAAAACAGAGCAAAAACTTTTTTTCCCCATGAAAAATTATCTCGTAATTGTGAGATAGTTAACTCGTTAATTCAGAAAAACAGAGTAGATTGTGTTTCCTCAAGTGAATGCAATACGCTTCTGTATGAATGCATTTCTATAGAATGAAGAAATAGAACCCTTTTAGAAAAGGGTACAGCTACTAAACCTATTGAAAATTAATTACTTGTATCTACATTGTTTCTTTTATGTTTTAGAATGAAATATGTTGTATTAAACAACCATTTGTTTATTTCAGATATTGGTTATTCGTTGTTCTCCTCATTGTAGAACACAAATATATTTACAATTAATTACATAATTTATACAGCTATGTTCATGTTCTTGCACCCAAGTGATGGTTATGTTTAAGAGTGAAGTTCCTAAAGTAATCACAATCACCACCTCATAAAATGTTTCATTGTGAGATTGAGTTAGATGAAACTGTGTTTATAGTCATGTAAAAAAAGAAAGGACACCCTTTAGAATTTTATGGATTTACATATCAGAACATAATAAAAATCATCTGGTCGTTAGCAGGTCTTACAATTAGGTTAGGTAAATACAACCTCAAATTTGGGTAAATACAACATCAGATGAACAAAACAAATTACATATCATATTATATGGTATTATTAATTATGTAACAAAAAAATGGAAAAGCCATGGATGACAATGACAAACTAAGTATACCCTATGATTCAATTGCTTGCAGAGACACTTTTAGTAGCAATAAATTGAAGGAATTATTTTCTGTATGACAGTACAGTCTCTCGCATCGTTCTGGGGGGAATTTTGGCCCACTCTTCTTTACAATGTTTGCTTTAGTTCAATGAGGTTTGTAGGCATCTGTTTATGCGCAGCTCTCTTAAGGTCCCACTGCAACATTTCAGTCAGGTTGAGGTCTGGACTTTGACTGGGCCACTGCAACACCTTGATTATTTTCTTATTCAGCCATTTTGTTGTAGAATTGCTGGTGTGCTTGGGATTCTGTTGCATGACTCAATACCGGCCAAGCTGTAGCTATTGGATAGACAGCCTCACATTTGACTTAAAGGTGGAATACCTAAGATTTTTGCATTAAAATATCCCAAAATCACAAGGCTAGTGTTATATATTTAGTTAAGATGGTAACTTACAATATGCCAAATGTTTCAAGCAATGTTTAAATCGCAAGAAAATTGAGATTTTAGTTTGCTTCTATCAAGCAACAAACGTCAGCTTGTTTCGTTGTTGTTGTTTTGAATGTAGCGCCCTCTAGCGACATGCCAATCTTAGGTATTGCAGCTTTAAAAGGATTCTTCTCTGGAAAGATGAATGTGTATTTAAAATGGGTCATTTATGTAGATGAAATGTTTTTTTAGATTGAGAAAAGCCAGAAAATGTCATTTCAGCTTATGTGGATGAAAGACAACAACTCCCAGAATGCAATTGCTTCGCTGCCCTTGGAGGCCACGCCCACTGGTAACAGAGCAAAGTAGGTAAACAAGTCTAGGCTCTGAGTCTTGAGTCTTTCTAATAATGTGTTTCAAGATCGCCCAAAATGTCTGGGATTCGCGTTGCTACAGTTCTACAGTCGCCATTCATTATGTTTTCTGTGGCGAGCAGGACAAGTGAGGGCGCGGGAGAACGGGAGAACTTGTGAGATGCACCGGTCTCGTATCTCTCACGGAGGAGTGGGAATTTTGAAAACATGTGGGACAGCCCCTACTACTGACTGAGTATTTAGCCTCTGGTCAAAAAATCATCAGATGACACTTTTTTTTTTTGCATACTTGAATTTACCATAAAAAAATACATAAATCTGTCATCTCAGGGGATATGAGGGTGGAAAGCATGGTAATTTGAAAATACTACTTTTCTACTGAATACAAAGCTTAATGCTAAATCCTGAAGTATCCCTTTAAGAATACTTTGGTATACCAGGTGCCCAGGTTCTTTGGGTGCAAAACAAGCCAAAAATAATTAACCGTCCATCAGCGTGATGGACAGTTGGTATGAGGCGTTTGTGCAGATATGTAGTGTGTGATTTTCGCCAAATGTGGTGATGTGTTTTATGGCCCAACATCTCCCCTTTCGTCTCATCTGTCCAAAAGACATTGTTCCAGAAGTCTTGGGGGTTGTTCAGGTGCAACCTTGTAAACCTAAGCCGTGCTTCCATGTTCTTTTTAGAGAGAAGAAGCTTTCTCCTGGCAACCTTCCAAACATACCATACTTGTTGTGTCTTTTTGTAATTGTACTGCTATGAACTTTTGTGAATATTTAACACATTAACTGAGTCGTGTAGAGTCTGAGGTGTAGGTATTGGTGTCTTTCAATTTCTATGAGCATTGCCAGGTCTGACCTTGGGGTGAATTTGCTGGCACGTTCACTCCTGGCAATGTCTTGAATGTATTCCACTTGTGAATAATTCATTAACACACACCTGAATGCTCTCAGACCAGAAAACTGACAAAACATCTGCTTTATAAGGGGCTTTCGCACCAGGTAGTTCCAGGAACTAGCCAGGGTGGTTATCCCTTCCCTGAGAACTAATGTTTCCCCTAGGAAAGTTTTCCTGACAATCACACCGCCAGTAGGAACTCTAAAGTAACGTAAGCCGCGCTGAGAACACCAGAGCCTGAGCTTACAGCGCTCGCATTATGCGTATTTAATAGTTTACGATCGTGTCTAAGATGTTATTACAGCTGTTATACATAGACAGTATACAACATTAGGTTTTAGAAAAATGTCGCCAATTGAGCAGAAATATAATAATAATGTTTGGCTTGGTCCCTTCATAGTTGTGTCAGATTTTCTCCTCAGTAGTATACATGTTAAGAGACTCGCTTATCTATTACTGTTTTCCATGTTCGTAGAGTTAGTTTTTGAGAGTAAATATATAGGCTATAGCTAATCTGTGTTAACACAGCCTTTTTTAAATGGCGGGTGTTGGTGTTTTGCGTGCGTTCGTCAGCCAATCAGCATACACTAACATAACGGATAGTTCCTATAAAGCTGGTTTAGAGATCCTACTCTGAAGTAGGAGCTAAATTACTTCCTCCAAAAGGAGTTCCTGAGAACTAAAATCACTCCTAGTTCTTGCGGTGCAAACACCCCAAAATCCATGTACTTCCGCCAAATTAGTTCTAGGAACTATGAAAAGGTTACTCAGGTGCGAATGCCCTGAAGAGGTGATCCCACTTTCTTATGATCAATTAATCAAAGACATTTGATTAGCAGCGCCTGACTGCTACTCACCCTCTTAATTTACATAAAAGCAGTAAAGTGTGTTCTTAGTTTGGCTTTTCCATTTTGGCCGATTTTTGTTAAATAAATAATGACACGGTGTAATATGGTATGTGTTGTTCAATGGTTGTATTTACCTAATTTTAAAGGGTATATATCATGCTTTTAAATCATTCATTTTTACTTATAAATCATACATTGATTTAGTGGTCTATATTAATCATAACTGCAATGCTTGGGTCTGAATTCCTCATTATTATAGCTCCACAGGCCCCTTTTCTACCCCATTTCTGATGTGTTTCTGTGAGTAAGTCGTTTCAATGCGGCCCTTTAAATAAAAAGGCGTACCGTCTTACCCCGCCTGCTTTCCAGGTCGCGGAGTTCACGGTGAGCTCAACTCTCCGCGTTTGGCCATTATTGTAGTTTGATAAGAGATACGATTACTATAGCTTCAAAGAATATTTTTATTCACACGTTAACAAAATGTCAACAACGGAAGACTTGTCCACCAAGCCTTACATATTTGACAGAGCCAGAGCGATTTGAAAAGATGAAGAGCGACGAACCGTCTTCATATGGAGGCAGGTAACGTTATGCAAGTTAACTATGTTGTGTTATTAGTGAAAGTCGACTATTTCTCTTGTTAAAACAAGCACACTGACAAGATAAATGACTGCGGTCTAATCTTACCACTAAAAAATCTGTATTGATAATAAAATGATAACTTACAGTTTAGAAAACATCAGGAAACACAGCAGCTAAATGATATAAGTCGATATTGGCAAACCCTTCTGTATACTGGCAGAGGTTGTTGAAGTGGGGATCCTTGAAGTGCTTCAGGTCACTACATCCAACAACCAAACATTTGGACACTCCAAATCTACAACAAAATGCATTTAAGGGCTAAAAAAGTGGATTTTGCATGATATGTCCCCTTTAAGACATGCCAAGGACATGATGATATTTTTGATGTCCTGATACATAAAACCACAGAATTCAGGTGTCCCATTTTTCACACGACTGTACATGTGTTTCTGTACAGGTTTATTGAATGACTATAAAGTTGACAGTATTTTCTCAAAAGTTTTTTGTTTGTATTTTAGTTGCCATTTGGAACTAAGCTCGAGCATTTTTAATTAGTTAAAATGTTTTATATGTATGCACCCACCCCTGCTATGTCTTCACCAAACCACACAGTTTATTAACGATGCCTAATAGGGTATGCATGACTGAATAAAGAGAAAAACAATCCCTTGAATTGGCATATTCCCACCTAACAGATGTGATGAAGCCCTCGTAAATTATTCAGCATTGTAGATGAGTATAAGAAACTAATGAATGTTTAGAAAAATGCCATAAGATTCAGAGGCGGCTTTATTGTGTTTCAGTTCAGTTAATATCCTCCAAGCTATAAAACTGGCAACGATAAAATATATGCAGGTTTTCAGACCAGGCCACTCTAAAGCTGAGCTATATGTGAGAGGGATACAGCCCCATGCTTTGTGACTGCTTGCATAAATCTCCTGTATCCATTTAGAAGTGGTCAGTGATGCAGTGCAAAGCACACGTCCCCACATGTCCGCCCACACTGTACCTCACCAGCCCACTAAACCAAATACATCACATGTGTAAGCGACACTGTGCAACAAATCACACAAGGACATTAAAAACACGGACAAAAACTACATTAGGCTGTGGTTCACCTTTCATTGACCTGTCTCTCTTAGTCAGTCATTTAAATGTATATTGACACCGAAGGGTTGCAGTAATTTCGGTTGCAGATGAATTTCGGTAATTCGGCTATTGTTGGAAAAAAGAAAATATAGTGAGAGAGAGAAAGCAAGTTTCCATTCCAAGGCCGATTCCTGTCCTACAGATGGAGTTGTTTGATTTGACCATCCATCAAGCTATGATAAGACCTTTGATTATTCTCCGTCTGGAACATATGTCATGATCTGAGAGACCAACTGAAATCAAATGATGATGGAGAGAACAGTCTATCTTGCATCAAATAACAGAGTCTAATCAGTGTTTCTTTAATTGTGAGCACTTTTGGCCCTGGTGACTTTTAGGAAAATGTATTTGTCCAACAGCATATAATAATGAAAAAATTATAATATGCACATTGTAGGAAACAACACTCAAAAAAATAACTCTTTACATAAACATAAAAAAATAATGGAAAGGTTTTCCACATGATTAACTTGCTTTATTTAAGCATTATGCAATTCTGTTATTCCAATTTAATGTACTTACATTGGGTCAACTTAACGTATTAAGGTTGATTCAACTTATTTACTATGGTTGGGCATAGCTTCCTATTGTAAGTGAATTTAAAAAGGCTCCCTGCATGATTCAGGTATTTAAATCCATAATATTTATTCATCTAATACAATAAAGTTTATTCTAGTGTCACACTTATACATGTCTAGACTATAACCAAGTATTAGGTACAAATAGCACTTGGTAGCATCTTACGCATCAACAACCAAAGGTTTATTGAAAGTATTGCTGAATTGGACTTTCATCCTAACCAAATGCTCCACTCTTTTCCACATTGGTAACCCACTGTAAATTAAATGGTAATAATAATTGCAATGTAATTGAACACTAAACACAATTACGCTCTATAAAGTCTTCCCTTTTCTCATTTTCTCAAAAATGCATAAAATAACACCTAATGTAGACATTTATTCTCTCTTAATTCAGTCATATGCAAAGCATGCTGGGAACTAACAAACACAGCCCAGTTAATTTTAGTTAATGCAACACAAATCATTCATGTAATCCAACACAAACGGATTAAGTCATCTTAAATTTTACATATTTAAGTAGATTGAACACAATCAAATTAAGTTTGGACAAAATGTATAGCAATTGTTTTGCTTAAGCTCATTTAATTAAGCACATTTCGACAAGCTGCAAAAATCATTTTTTGAGTGAATGCTGGCTTCTTGTTTTCACGGTCACATTTTAATAAGACTTGAAATGAAATGGTTGAAACCAACCACATACACAAAAATAAACCTCCATATATTCTTTACACAATCCTAAAAAGTGGGCTTATCCTGCTTAAATGAGTAGCAACCATATGGCTTTAAAGGCTTTTGAAGAATAGAGCACATGAGTTACATGCACCGCTGCTTGTTGTTTTTTGTTGTTGTTTTTTTACTTTAGAAATCCATGATCATAATGAACTTTCATTTGAAAGAATGCAGAACGGTTCTTCAAAATGTCTCCTTTTGTTTTCCTACAAAAAACAGCCAATGGAACAAATGTTAAGAATTTTCTTTTATTTTTTTTAAAAGAGACATATCCCTCTCTGTAGTTGCATTACCATCCTGCAATTAGAAGATGTTTTATTTTTTCAGTCCGGTAATGATTCATGCCATGTCACAGGAAATGAATGTCATTATTATACTGCAGCTAGTCTCTCTGTTTTTGTGTGCAGCATGCTAATTACTTTGCACTAATTTATAACCTCCATTTTGCCCATTGAGAGGAGCATAATTTATTATAATTTACATGTCTTAATTACTGTTATCTGACCAACATAAGGGGCAGAGAGTGAGAGATTCCGCTCAGGCTAGATCACAGGCCAGTCATAACTTTCAGACGTAGATGTATCATGTCGGAGCTGGCCGCCTGAATGAAAATTGAACAAATTTGAAAACAGCCCAGAAGGTGGACCTCAAACACTTCTTCAGCTGCTTTCAACTAAACATTATGTAAATGGCAAATATATGTTCTGAAAAAAAAACAATTGCTGTCATGTCGTCTTGTTTGTGGATAAAAAGAAGGCAATTTTAGAGCCGCTTGGATTCATTCTCGTAGTACAAATGAGTTTCTTTGTTTTGCACATTGCAGAACTGAAAGTTATAATACTGTAAGCGATGCCATGAGGCATGAGACACACAGTTCTTATGCACTTTAATTAGTGATGGGTTCTTCTTGATTTATCACAAACCGTGATGAATTTCTCCTCTCCCTCTGAGCTATCACTTACCCCAAATGCCAGCTCATTGTGTTTTCATCTCCAGGGCTGAAATTGAGCTTGTACTGTTATGACCCTTCCTGTAAGACATAATGAAAGTGGCTTTGTATTGTGTGCTTTGTAAAACTGAATGCGAAATGAGGCTCTTTTCCATCACTGAACCATCCCCTGTCAGATGCCAGAGCAATGTAGTGTTAATTCAAATGACTATGGTCTGCCGTCAATCACTTGTGCCATATGGGAGGATAGACATAATTGCTTTTCACTTAAGGTGCTGATAATTATTGTCCAATAGTTCAGAGGATCATCCACAGGTCAGCGATATAGTTAAGGGGCATTGTTATGTAAAAGTGGATCTGAGACATCACACTGTACACACTGAAACAAAGAATGATGGATGGGGAATGAATATGAGGATGGATGGATGTTAGCTGATTTTGCCAGATGTTTGTCGCGATCTATGCAGCTCATCTTCAGTGGCCCAGCTTGGAAAAGCAAGCTAGATTCTTCCTGTAGATTGCACCCACTAGAGAAAGCACTTCACTGATGTACTAATGAGCACCATTGACCAGCAGAGCGTTACTTGTGTCTTAAATATATATTGATTATAGAGACGAGAGCATGCACTAAGTGCTCTTAATGTCTTTAGTAGGGGAGCAAAAGAGGAAATCTAGAAGAGATTGTAATAGAAAACACAGCAGAAGTTAGACCCCATAAGTTAGTACTGTACTGTTACTGTCAGGAACGACTGGAAGTGCAGAAAGTGATGTTTATTGAAGAATAAACAGAAACGCTGGTCAGCACACAAAAACACAGAGATGACGGACAAGGCTAGTGATGCAGGGACATGGACAGGGAACCGGGTGGTGAAAGATGGTCCGAGACGGAATAACCCAGCTGCAAGTATCAGTGGCGGTTCTAGAATTTTTTTTGCAACAGGGGCCATTAGAGGAGGAACTCCGATGAAAAATGAACCTTTGGTCTAATAAAACATATGTACCTAGTCAACTGTTCTCTGAGATTTGTTTTCATGATAATCGAATGTAAAGAGTTTTATCTCTAAAAACTGTTTAGCGTATAATGCTAGTAATGGGGGCATTTACTAAGTAAAAAGAAATCGCTAGTTTATACCACTAACAAGGCTCAAAATAGCCCCACACTAACACAGTAACATAATGAGGTAACTACATTAGAGTTCTCAACGGGCCTGAAAATTATTACCCGACCCGACCTGGCCCGTGGCTTTTGAAGCCAACATGAATTATCCGCCCGAACCCGGCCCGCGGCCCGAATCGGACGCGCACGCGTTCTAGTACAGTCTATTGCCGTTGCAGCGTCTATTCATTCCGGTGAAATCACAAAATAAAATGAGCACGAACTTAGAAAGGTTGACTTACTAGTCCATCAACAAGATCGCCAGGTCAGCATCACCGTTGCATCCAGTGCTGCTTTTGAGCTCGCGCCAATGAGTATAAAGCTCGAACAGAGAGCGGGACTCCTGTCAGGTTTCTCACGCAGTCAGATTCTCTTTTCCTTTTCCTAGTCTTCCGACCACGTTTTTGAAACCAGCAGGCGGGCTACGAGTTTTGAAACAAAATAGACCTAGCCTACAAACATAATCATATGCTTATAATAGGCATCGTGGAGGAAGATCAGTGCGTCCACAGTGGATAGACTGAGGCGTGTTCTCCTCTCTGCCAGCCACCCGCGATGGACTTTGCACGCAGCAGCCAGACTTTCTTTACGGTGAACAGCAGCGATGATTATAATAATTTGTTTGTTTTTTTACTGGGTGGAAAAGATTAAGCCCGAGGTCCGACCCGACCCGAGTCATTTGCTTATATTTTCGACCCGAACCCGGCCCGAACCCGCGGGTCCCGTCGAGGTTTGTTCGGGCCGACCCGAACCCGTTGAGAACTCTAAACTACATGCAAAACGAAGCATTGAGAACTTTGAAAGTGTACAGACTGTTTGATAAGAAGATACTTTATAAAGACAGTTCACTTTGTGTATACAGACAGGAGCCATCTTGGAAAACAGTCACGACAAGTCAAACCACGACTTATCAAGACTACTTTCTAAGATGGCTCTTTTCTGTATACACGGTACCCCCAACCCTTTCAACCAATGGTACCATTCCTCCAACGCTAACTTGACTGCCAACAACTCACGGTTACCAATGTCATAGTTACGTTCGGCAGGGGATAATCCATGAGAAAAAATGCACAAGGATATAGCCTGTCGTCTACGGGAGCCCGTTGGGAACCCTTCTACCTGGTTGAGACCTGTTACTTTCTGTGATGCTAAATTAATTGTGTGTGCAAAACATCTAATTTTAGGGTCCAGTCCAGCTGCACTGACTTCATTGACAATATTCCTAACATTGTCTGTCGTAGCAGGAATTGTAGCTCCTGGCCTCTCCAACTTCCACTCCAACACTGTTAAGTCCCTCAGTCTTACCATGTTCCATGCTGGAGTAATGTGATGGGCAGTCACTGTTAAGTAGCTCTCAGTAGCTCTAGATGTGCTTAAAACCAGTGTTCTCAACAAGCGTGTATGGTCGTAGATCAGCTGCTTAAAAACACCAATTTCTTTCATTATTGCTCAATCGGAATTACCAACAAAGGTCTGTTTAAATGCCAACGAGAGCTGTGTTTGAATTACGCTAGTTTTTTTTCCCCTTGTAGTAGTGATGCCTTTAAAAAAATCATGTGATGCCTTTAAGTGTGTTAACAAGTTTGAAGTGTTGCCAGAAACATACCTGATTCCTGAGCAATGTTGACACACTGCTTTCGTCTTATCAACTAGTCTTTGTTAGTTGATGTATTTCACTGGGAAACCGAAGTGTTCCCAAACAAGAGACCTTAATAACATAGTTGGGTCTTTAAGCTCTGACTTGTCTGCATTGGTCATGACGCTAGCTAGCGAGAGGCTGTGCTAAAGCGTGCCATGTTTGAACCGCTCAAGTGCAGACGTGGAAACTTCCGACACTTAATATGTTTGTGTGGAAACTTGGAATTTATGTATTTCCGCACACAAAACTAGTTTCATGTAAAGCTAATTACGCCGCATGTGCACTGAATTACAGATGCGCACCGTTCCGAAAGTCCTGTCACGAAACGGTCTGGTACAAATGCATGTACCGTTACACCCCTAATAAATCATCAGCACAAAATATATATATTTCACTGCCATATTGCAAAGTAATGCCAGTTCTCTGCCTTACTAAGTGCTCTACCATATCTCTGTTGATGGTAACTGTTATAACCATTGTTTTTGCTTTTTGAGGGGGTTCCCCCCTCTCAGAAAAAGTGTTGTTGATTGTGGCATGTAGAATGTTGGTCCTTTCCTCCTCAATGGCTGTGCAAAGTTTCTGGATATTGGCAGGACCTGGAAAAAAAGTGTTGTTGATTGTGGCATGTAGAATGTTGGTCCTTTCCTCCTCAATGGCTGTGCAAAGTTTCTGGATATTGGCAGGACCTGGAACAAGTTGTCATATATGCCGATCCAGAGTTTTGTGTGGAAACTTGGAATTGATGTATTTCCGCACACAAAACTAGTTTCATGTAAAGCTAATTACGCCGCATGTGCACTGAATTGCAGATGCGCACCGTTCCGAAAGTCCTGTCACGAAAGTCCTGTCACGAAACGGTCTGGTACAAATGCATGTACCGTTTACACCCCTAATAAATCATCAGCACAAAATATATATATTTTACTGCCATATTGCAAGTATTGCCAGTTCTCTGCCTTACTAAGTGCTCTACCATATCTCTGTTGATGGTAACTGTTATAACCATTGTTTTTGCTTTTTGAGGGGTTCCCCCCTCTCAAAAAAAAGTGTTGTTGATTGTGGCATGTAGAATGTTGGTCCTTTCCTCCTCAATGGCTGTGCAAAGTTTCTGGATATTGGCAGGACCTGGAAAAAAAGTGTTGTTGATTGTGGCATGTAGAATGTTGGTCCTTTCCTCCTCAATGGCCTGTGCAAAGTTTCTGGATATTGGCAGGACCTGGAACAAGTTGTCATATATGCCGATCCAGAGTTTTGTGTGGAAACTTGGAATTGATGTATTTCCGCACACAAAACTAGTTTCATGTAAAGCTAATTACGCCGCATGTGCACTGAATTGCAGATGCGCACCGTTCCGAAAGTCCTGTCACGAAAGTCCTGTCACGAAACGGTCTGGTACAAATGCATGTACCGTTACACCCCTAATAAATCATCAGCACAAAATATATATATTTTACTGCCATATTGCAAGTATTGCCAGTTCTCTGCCTTACTAAGTGCTCTACCATATCTCTGTTGATGGTAACTGTTCTAACCATTGTTTTCAAAAAACAAAAGTGTTGTTGATTGTGGCCTGTAGAATGTTGGTCCTTTCCTCCTCAATGGCTGTGCAAAGTTTCTGGATATTGGCAGGACCTGGAACAAGTTGTCATATATGCCGATCCAAGCATCCCAAACACAAGACTACAGGAATGTCCACTAGAGCTGTTGTCGAGTGTATTGAATGTTCATTTCTCTACCATAAGCTATCTCTAAAGATGTTTTAGAGAATTTGGCAGTACATTCAAACGGCCTCACGACCGCAGACCATGTGTAACCACACCAGCTCAGGACCTCCACATCCAGCATCTTCACCTCCAAGATCGTCTGAGACAAGCCTCCCGGACAGCTGCTGCAACAATCGATATGCATAACCAAAGAATTTCTGCACAAACTGTTAGAAACCGTCTCAGAGAAGCTCATCTGCATGGCCATCATCCTCATCCGGGTCTCGAACCTGACTGCAGTGCGTTGTCATAACTGACTTGAGTGGGCAAATGCTCACATTCGATGGCGTGTGGCACTTTGTAGAGGTGTTCTGTTCACGGATGAATCCTGGTTTTCACTGTACAGGGCAGATGGCAGAAAGCGTGTATGGCGTTGTGTGGGTGAGTGGTTTGCTGTAAATGTTGTGGATCAAGTGGCCTATGGTGGCGGTGGGGTTATGGTATGGGCAGGTGTTATGTTATGGACTACAAACACAGGTGCATTTTATTGATGGCATTTTGAATGCACCAAGAATGAATGTACTTCTCAAAAAGCAAACCCACAAAAGTCAACAAGATTATTTCAATTTTGTATCTCTTTTATCAAATGAAAAAGACAGGATTATAGTGCATACATTAATAAACATTTAGTACATTCATTAATAGATAGAATTCCTTTCATTGTATGTACATAAATAAGAATTGTCAAAAAAAAAAATGTGTGCAGGGATTACAATCTTGTCATTGACTGCTGCTAATCAACCCAGTAATGCACGGCAAAAGACAAAAATCCAAATGGCAGTAACCTTTTATCCCTAGTGGATGCTGCAACTGAAATGGGCTGTGCTTCTCCTGTGTTCAGCTGCTGTTGTATTGAAGGCAGGATTTAAACTGTACTCTACTCTGCTGTTTGTAACATGAAGGCATATTCAAGCAGATCTCACCAAGAGAGGAGGGCATTTCACATACTGTGTAAGACCGGTAAATACTCTTGGAACTTGTCTAGCTGTCAGGGCGAGGGACCGACAGATGCTACGGTACGGCTTTAGCAGTGTGCATTGCTCAGTCTTCATGGAAATGTAAGTCGTTTTATTTTCACACCTGCCCGTAATAATGCAGCTATCTGTTGGCGGGGAAAAATGCTCCCTTTCCACATGATTTTATTTACAATCACCAATTTATCTTCACTAAGGCTCAGCGTAATACCTGCATGCCTTGTACAATACTGTTATTTATGTCCATTTTCAACCTCAAAATCCATGTAAAAAAACCCTCGCCTCCCAGTTAATCAGTACTCTGAGATATCCGGTCAGAGCAAGGCCACCTGTGCAGTACCGGATGTGTGTCCTCTCAGCACTGCTCCTCTTCCAGGGACTCTGTGTTATCGGCCTGGTCTACCGAAGCCGCGGAGAGCGCATTTTCCCACGACTGCTCCCGTGGCTGCTTCCATGGCTTGGGTAAACATCTATAGAGCTGGAAATGGACTGGACCGACGAATCACGGAAGTAATGGAAGGCCTCCGGGTCCAGGAAGGTTTGCTCCTCTCTCAGGCCTTGTTCAAAAAGCTTCCGTTTGTGCCGGAACTCAATCACCGTCTTTGTGTAGGAGTTGAGGGTGGTGACAGAGGCGGCCATGCAACAGGTGAACTGAGCCCAGGCCATACTGTGAAACATACATATATTTAAAAAAAGATAAAGAGATTTATTTGCAGCTATTTATTTGCATTTATTTTTTGCATAGTGTATTGTCAAACAGGATGGATGGATGGCATTGGTTGAATGTGGCATTTTGCTAATGTATTTTGAGCAGTCTATTATACATCATATCAGTTTGGTGGAATGTTTTTGAAATGAAGCCCACAGCAAGTGGCATCCAGCACGACAGCACACTTTAAATCAGGTGTTGCTCACTTTGATGCTATGAAATAATCATTGAATCATACATTCAAACCCTTCAACTACTGTATGTCAGAAACTTTCTTCTGCGAACTTCTTTCTTCTGCGAAGTGATTCCAGAAAATGCAAATTCATAAGAGTCTATGTTGTACTGTACTGGTATTTGTATCAAGCTATAGTTCAACACCCACTCAATTGGAAAAAACAAAAAACAAAAAAAGCAAGGACTATTACATATCAAGCGTCATATATATATATATATATATATATATATATATATATATATATATTTTTTTTTTTTTCTGAATAACTTTTTTAGTAAGCATTTTTGACTTCTTTATCCATTTTGCTCACCTGCAGTAAACACAAAAAAAGAGTTGTATTCCCCACAGATTTTATGCGATTTTATACGCCTTATTCACGGCAGCACCATCTTTGATTTTTAATGAGAATGAAAGCGAGGCTGTGAGGGATAGATATGCATCTCTTCAATGGGCTGTGCTGTTATTTAATGTGTTTCGGATTGTTCTGCTCATGAAACACTGGAAAATATCTTTAAAAGAAATTTCAGTTGACAAAAAACTCCCGACAATGTAAGCTGTGGAAAATTTTAAGTAATCTAGGAGCTTTATTCAGCTTTTTACAGCGGATGCCATTGGAAACACGGTAAGTCTATCCCTCATAGCCTCACTTTCATACCTGTCATGGCGCTGCTCTGAATAAGGTCTATAGACTGCAAATTACCTTTGGTTTCCAATCAGAAACCATAAGAATGCAGTATTTGAGCTTGTGAGCTGGGGAAATTAAACCTTGAAGCAGAATGGGTTAAAAAGCTCAAGTTTCAATTACTCTTTGATTTTCAGATTGCCATTCAGTAAGGTAGTAAAGGTACAGAAATAGAGGGGGAAAACAAGAAATTGACCAGATGGCAGAGGACAAATGAAGCAATTTTAGCCTAGAATAATGGATGCCAGCCAAGCATCTGTGGTAATTCAGTCAATGTAAATACCACTTTCATGCCTGTCAGAACCCCAATGCATGTCTCTTATTTTCAAGTGCCAAAATAACACACATTTGTTGGGATATCCAATACAGCCATTCCCTCTCTGGTCTAAAGGACAGGCATGGTCCTAAAATAATAAGTGACAGAAATTCACTCTAACAATTCACCGAAGAGCTGACATGCACAAAAAAAGTTCACATTTAACACTTTTTACATTCTTATAAAGGCTGTAAAAGAACTTCTTCTAACCCAACATTATATTTTACCAAAATGACACAACATGGTCACTGTTTGACATTGCTGACTGATTTAGTAATTTAAAAATGGCAGCAGAAAATACTGTATAAACTTCTAAGCAAGCCAATTTTTTTGTTTTTAATCACAGAATAATCATTTATACTACCTAATGTTTTGCTTATAAATATAGCCTAAAAATATCTGAGTGTTGGAGAACTATTCTGAATAGAATATTTATAGTTAGTCTAAGAATATAGTCAGAGTCAGAATTTGATGTAAACATAATGAGAACATGAATCCATCATGCCTTGTTACCACTGTGCAGGCTGGTGGTGGTGGTGTAATGGTGTGGGGGATGTTTTCTTGGTACACTTTATGCCCCTTAGTGCCAATTGGGCATAAATGCTACACGGCCTACCAGAGCATTGTTTCTGACCATGTCCATCCCTTTATGGCCACCATGTGCCCATCCTCTGATGGCTACTTCCAGCAGGATAATGCACCATGTCACAAAGCTCAAATTATTTCAAATTGATTTCTTGAACATGACAACGAGTTCACTGTACTAAAATGACCCCTACAGTCACCAGATCTCAACCCAATAGAGCATATTTGGGATGTGGTGGAACGGGAGCTTTGTGTCCTGAATGTACATCCCACAAATCTCCGCACAAGTTAAATTTCAAACAAAATAAAATGCTATGTTACTTCCAACCCGATCTCACGGGAATTCGTATGAATTTTACCGAGGTGGCTAATTCGTAACAATTCATACGACCTCACTCATAAGAATTTGTACGATTTTGCTAAATCGTACATATTTTACGAATTGGCCAATTCGGTATGAATTTGTACGAATGACCTACCCCTAACCCCGCCCCTAAACCTAACCATCACGTGGGTTTAGACAAATCATACGAATTTGTACGAGTAAGGTCGTACGAATTAGCCACTTTTTAATCACTCGTACGAATTTGTACGAAATTGGTTCGTGAAATAGGGTAGGTTACTTCACGTTATGTGCCACTCGTTACGTCTATTTTACAGATATAATTTTACCGATTTGAAACGCGCTGCCTGTGAATGTCCTGAATTTCACTCACAGAAAGACGCGCACCAGTATAATGCGCATGCAAAGACCACGCGCCAGAAGTTCTTTTCGCGCTTTGAACGAACATCAACACACACAATTAAGCCAAAATGTCATTTGTCGAGTATCTTCATAACATAAGAGCAGTCTTATGGACATAAAGAGTTGTGACTCGTGAGAGAATGAGGCGCGTGAGATCCGCGTCTCTGTCCACAGTCTGCCCTTAAAGGGCCAGCTACCAATAAAGCGTTCTATCAGTAAAGTTAATAAAAGAACAAAGGGAACAGAGAAAATTACTCACTGCTCTTGACTAAAGAACTTGTGTAGCTTTAATAAGGAGTAGTCTATATATAATTTATAATTTATGCAGCGCAGTCTGTTTGATAACTTTATTCAATTTCTGTATATGTCCTACCTGTTAGACAGCTAATTTCAGAATTATCACTAATCTGTGTGTGCATTTGGTTTCAGAACCAAACAAGTTGACTCATAACCATTTGTTTATTATATCGACAATCGCATATCACAACCGCAATATTGACTTCAATAATCGCAATATGACATTTTCCCCAAATCGTGCAGCCCTAGATAAAATTATAAATCTTTACTTGGACAAGTGACTTTTGTGCATGGACAAGTGAAACATAAATTTACTTGTCCGAAGGACAAGTGCCTCAAAAAGTTAATGTCAAGCCCTGAGTATGATGTTTCTAAAAATCCTTTAGGTAAGTGTATATATTAAGGCTGGACCAGAATATTCGAATATTTGAATATTCGTTCGGTGGGTTGGTATTCGATTTGAAAATGTGACATTCGAATAATCGTTTTTTTATAATTAATTTTTGCACACCTGGCATCCCACTCAAAACATTCTCATTCTTGAATATGTTTTACAGTATAAAATCTGGTGAAATAATACTTAACATAAAACTTCCTTATAGCTAATTTATAAATATATTTGCTTCTTCTTGGACTACTAAAAGTGTTCCTGCATCGGGAGTATTCTCTGGCTAGAGCGCAGAGCAGCGCAGAAAACAGCGGAGTTTGTGTGGACAGAAGTGCATGCCTGCAGTTGTATGTATTTTGGGTTAAGCTGCATGGCTTTGACATTGTGGAAAATAGAATAATAGAAAGGAAATGTATTATCCTTTTTATCCGTTATTATCAATCTAAATGAATCTACTGCGAGACTTTGAGATTTTACTGGGACCTCACGTCACAATTTCGATTAATTGGAATGTTGTATTACTTGGCCCGCCCTGCCCGCCGATCCGCACATCACTATCGGCAAATGGTCACTATGGTTAGAGAATGGACACGGAACTCGCAACAGAACGGTTACGATGGGAAAAGGGTATCTGAGCATTTGTTTGAGTTTTGTCGAGAGCCGGAGGTGGCACGAAATTTGATGGACGCGGCCTGTGTGTGTATTTTATATCACTAATGCAGTGTCCGTTCTCGGAGCATATTCCCTGCACGCGGTGAGGCGCGCGTGGGCCGCTTCTGTATTTAAATCTACCCTACTTTGACAGTTATTTGTTAGTCAGTTATAAGTTAACAGACTTGTGTCTGTTTTGCAGTGTCCGTTCTCGGAGCATACGTTCTGCTCGTGTGAGGCGCGCGCTTCCCGCTCGCGCTGTTCTGTAGTTTATTAAAAGTTTATATATTCTGAATGTGTTGCGTCCTCGCCTGTCTATATATATTGCACCATATAGAGATTCCGAAGCTTCGAATATTCTAATGTTCATTACTACCGAAGCTTCGAAGCTCAAAAATGGTATTCGGACCAGCCCTAGTATATATATTATATATATTTCAACTTTCTCTTTATCAAATAATGTATTTGTAATAAATACATTTTTAAAATGGAAAAGTTATAAATTCGAATAAAATTTCACAATATAAACGCTTTATTTGTGATCAAGTAAATGTAGCCTTGGTGAGCAAAAGAGACTTTTTCAAAAACATTGGAAAAAGTGAAATCTTAAAAATAAAAAAAAATAAAATGTCTAATATGCTCTAACTGTAACACAATGTTTCACTCCTTTTGGTCCTTTTGTCAGATAAATGGGTTAACGTGGCCTCAGGAATATTCCTCAGAGAAACTGAGGAACCCATTTTGAAGTTCAATTAAATTTTGTTTCCTACATTGTCCATTCAGTTTGAAAAGAGCATTTACTTTATATTGGAGAAAGTGAACCTGAAATGAGAAGGGTCTGCAAGAGACAGATTCATTTGTTGCAGAATGAGACCATACACCAGCACATCTGTGACTTTTGAGGATGCCTTGCCTCTTTGCCTTGGTGAATTATATAACACAGGATGGAAGCAAAATCACAGTGTACTGGAATAGGATGTAGAGCTACAGTATACTGCTGTCAGAGAAATCCCTTTAATTATTGATCTGGAACTACTGAAGGGTGAAGATACATCAGAGTTTGATTTGGCCACAAATCGAATATCGGCTACTTCCCAAGAACTTGAGCAAGGTTGAATGTAAAGTGAATTTGCAATGAAAAAACAACATCTGCAGTCAAAGCTATAATGACTTCAAAAGGCTGAAAATACGGCACAGAAGTCATATGGAGTATGGACTACTTTTACAATACTTTTATGGTGCTATTTGTTATTTTGGAGTTTGAAAACACCAGTCCTCATTCAGTTGCGACTATATTCACCTATAAATTTAAACCTTTTGCATTCAAAAGAAATAAGTCAGGCATGCAGATTTTAAATGATGAGTGTGAGGAAGGAAGATAATTGTCATTTGATTAAACTGCCTCTTTAAAGGAGAACTCTGGACAATTTTAACATTGATCTGATATTTTTGTACATTTGGAGTGCTGTCAGTACAGGCAAAAACGACAAAAATCGAGTGTTGCCTACACTGTGTTATCGTCTTTTTAAAATTCACACCCTGTTGACTTCAATGGGGCATGTAATAAACCTGCTTTTAGCCTCTTAACATCCTTAATTTGTCATTACGAGATTACAGCCATGTGAGTGGTGTTAAGAGTGACCATGGTACCGCAAACCACAACCAATAAGAGTCTATCTAAATAATAGTTTAAGTCATATATTAATTCCTATTAATCAGGTGTCAACACTCATGATTATCTAAGTATCAGTTTGATTATCTATGTATTAGTTAAGCATGTGTTAATCCATATAAGTGCACCTGTATTGTAAAGTGTTTCCAATATTTTTGTGGAAACTGTTTGAGGCTTTTTGAATAGACCATTTTTTTATATATATATTCAGCCATATATCATTATATGGCTGAACAGCTGATGTGCATGCTGAATGTGCATTGGCCTGTTTAGTTTCACTCAAAGTAGATTGGGCTCTTTAGCAAGATTCCTATTTGACGGTCTCAACTCCACCAAAGAACCAAATGTTTCTGACCCCTAGCTTTTGAACTATAGTGTACGTGATTCAACCCATTCATTTCTTATCCATCATATTTTGTCTGATGTGACTGGAAGTATAAGAAGTGCTTACCAGAAGGACCAGCCATAGTCCCATGTGTGCGGCCTCCAGTCCTCTGGTCCCAAACTGACTGTGATCTGGAAAACTTGTGTGTACATCATGTGCGCCACCATCCCCAGAAGACCTGTTTGAGGAATCAACAAATGTAGTCGTTGATTTCTCATACTGTTGTTGCTCATTGGATATAAATAAATTTGTCATTGTTTATTCACCCCATGTCATTCCAAACCCGCATGACTTGCAACTGACCATTTAATCTGAGTTGGAGATATGGGGATAGATATTATTTTCTTCCTTAGAAAATTTAAAAGCCTATTTTTTTATTTTATCCAAACCCATGTTTAACCACTGTCACCTACCACTGTCATCTCTCTCTCTCTCTCTCTCTCTCTCTCTCTCTCTCTCTCTCTCTCTCTCTCTCTCTCTCACACACACACACACACACACACACACACACACACATGATGCACTGGACACATCTCATTCCCAAATCAATGTGTGTCAAGTGTGAAGTTATTATTATAAAAAGTAAAAAAGCTATTAAATACCAACTTTTATTATTATTAGCCCATGTTGCTTACTGCCTTCCCCACTTAAATCTGGGATCCCTGGGATTCCCTGGGACTCATGAGCATGAAGGCATGCATGGTGTTGACAAAGGATTCCCGTAGTGGAAGCTAACTTACGCAATATGAGAGAACCTCTCGTAAGAGAACGTATTGGTTACCTGAACATAACCTCGGTTCTCTCTAGAAGAGGGAACGAGTATTGCGTAACCGGCCGTGCTCGTGCCATGAGCGACTTTCGCTTCAGTCGATGAAAACCAGGAAAACAGCCTCCGAGCCCCACTATATACGCTAAGCCACGCCAATTCTGGCGGGCTGAGACGCGATGAGGGGGCAGCATCCCTCCAGGCTCAGTGGTAGGCTGCTGCAGTTGCCGCAGGGCAGCCAATGAGCACACTAGACAGCCTGCTCTAGGTCTGCTAGCTGCTGCACTGCATTGACAATGAATACAAAATTAAGGATAATTTTTTTGGCTTCAATATCTCAAAAAGATGAATCTTTCCCGTAGCATAAGCTAACTTACGCAATACTCTCTCCATACGTAAAAAAAAACGATTGACATTAACCAGATCGTTAAAAAGACGTAACCGATACGTAAAAAACTAATTATGCTAAAATTGAATTTTCAGCATCATTAGCCTGCTCCAGTCTTCAGTGTCACATGATCATCCAAAAATCATTCTAATATGCTGATTTGGTGCTTATCAATGTTGAAAACGGTTGTGCTGCTTAATATTCATATAAATAATGCCATTTATTTGAACTTTACTTTTGATCAGTTTAATGTACACTGTAAAAAAAAATCCATTGAATTTACAGGAAAACCCTGGCAGCTGTGGTTACCAGAGTTTTCCTGTTAAAAATACGGTAGCAACATTTTAGGTTTAACAGACTTTGACCGTATTTAATTTTACAGCAATAAACCGTATTTCATTATCTGATATAATGTTAATTTACTGACCTTTTGAAGTATTAATATCTGTTTTGTTCAATTGTAATACACTGACTGCCAACAATCACAGCCGTAATGAGAGTCAAATGATCAATCAACAGCTCATCATTATCAGATCTTCCACAAGAAAGTTCATACTATTATATAGAAGCTGCACAGTGTCATTCACACAAACATTAAACACCATCATGGTAACATGTTGAAATTTAAAAAATGCAATAAGTATTAATTTAACAACATTAAATGTAACATAAAACCCTAATGTACATAACTGATTAGAAAAATAACTAAGAAAATTATGAAGAAACAGTTAAAATACATTAAATGTGAAGTGTCACGCAGGGAATTGTGGGAATGTCAATTTACATTTTTTCACTGTAAATTATACAATGACTTCTTCTTTTCACTTCCAAAAACTGTAAATTTAACAGTATTTTACAGTAAAATTACATTAAACGTACCATTATTTATATCACAGTTATTTACCGTATATAGTAAGGAAACTTTCTGTTAACCAATTAACAGTTTTTCACTGTAGCATTTTTACAGTCTTTTACTGTTAAAATCACAGTCATTTTTTACAGTGTATCCTTGCTGAATATGTTTTTTTCTTTTAAGAAATCTTATTGACCCCAAACTATTAAACGGTAAATAATAACTGGAAATGAAAAAAAAAAAATATATATATATATATATATATATATATATATATATATATATATAAATATATTGTCTAATGTTACAAGAAACAGTATTTTGGCATTTAAAAGTTCTATCAGCACTGTTACAAAATCAGTATACTAGAAAATTACAGATTTTGAATGACTAAATTTCAGCAGGGAGGGACTAACAAAAAAGCCCTAAACTTTCTATTATCACCATCATTTGTGACTGTGATGAGATCAAACAGGAGAACAAGGCCGTGTGCCTTTGTATAGGTGATAAATGTAATGAAGTAATGTGCGATTAGTTTATCTAAGTGTGAGTTAGGGACAAGAGTGCAGGCCTACCTGACAGCACGGTGAAGACTGCGGCGAAGGCGTTCAGTTCGAGTCCATCGATCACATTACTGGAGTGAAAAGCTCCAGGCACATCAGACTGAAGCCAACGACCAGCAACATGATGTATAGCACCTC
The DNA here is from genome assembly GCA_030378365.1 of Hybognathus amarus. NCBI lineage: Eukaryota > Metazoa > Chordata > Actinopteri > Cypriniformes > Leuciscidae > Hybognathus > Hybognathus amarus. The sequence goes on from JAQIUQ010000412.1 coordinate 580,024, forward strand.
AGACACAACTGACAACCAAAGGACACCTGTAACACACACACACACACTGGTGAGCAAAGTGCTCTGTTGACCCAATAATTCTCTGTCATTATTCACATGGTCAGATTCAAGTGGAAATCTAACAACTCTCCCCCTGCATATAAAATGGACATGCACTGGGTACATTTCTGCATATTTCTTCTTTACGTTACTTACGCAGTAACTTGTTTTAAGTTCCCAAGTAAAATGAGCATTATCTATTACATCTACAGTATATGAACATTATCTATAATAACTGATCCATGAAAGAACACATTACAAGTCTAATTTAAACCTAATAAATAGTTCCAGGGTTTTGAAAAATGTAAAACAATGAAACAATATTACTTAAAATTAAAAAGTCAGATGACGAGCTATATGTAAACTCGCAATTCCGACTTTATAACTCGCAATTCCGACTTTATAACTCGCAATTCCGAACTTTATAACTTGGCAATTCCGACTTTATAACTCGCAATTCTAAAAAATGTTCTTGCAATAGCGAGTTTATATCTCACAATGACTTAATAACACAATTGCGACTGTATCATACAACTATGAAAAAATAAAGTCAGAATTGTGAGATAAAAAGTTGCAATTACTGTTGTCTGGTGCTCAGTCATACAATACAGTGGTATAAATTACATTACATTTACATTTATTCATTTAGCTGACACTTTTATCCAAAGCGACTTACAATTGCTAAATATGTCAGAGGTTGCACGCCTCTGGAGCAACTAGGGGTTAAGTGTCTTGCTCAGGGACACAGGCGAAATTCGAACCCGGGTCAGTGGGCATGGCCATGACCAAAGGATGTTGTCACCTCAACAAAATGATCTTGTGGCCATGACATCAAAATTTGCATGAGGTAACATGACATTCCCACTAATTAATATCTCATGGACACAACAAAACTAAGTGAACCGAACATGTCCCCTTCTTGTCACCGTATCTAATATTTATGTACTGCAATTTTAATTTTATTTTTAATTTTTAAAGGTACTCTATGGAGTTTTACGGCCTCTAGCAGTGATGTTTCAGAATGCAACAAGAGCGCTCGTGCCCGTGTGCATGCTAGATCTCAAGAGCGAGCATTCGCTACCAGCCACACGGAGACTTTCAACGCAACGGCGAACTAATCACACAACATGCTGGAAACTAATGTAAACTCCCACTGCAGGTACAATAATAGCGTACTTTTATCAGCTTGACGTTGAACTAATGCTCTGTGCTTGTTCATGATAATGTTACAGTAAACTGCATTTAGTCTAGCCCGACATACGATGTTATAGCATAAGCCATTTCTCTAACTATTCGTGTATCTTTCACAATCAGCAATGTCAACATAGGTGAATGTAGCCTATAATATGATAACGAAAACGGTTAGTGAACTAAACTGAACAGTTTCAATGTATCAGTAAGATCGTAAGGAAGTGACATTACTGTACTAAACGTGTCTGGAAATGTGTATTATAAACAATATGATAGTAGTGGATGAGTGACGTTAGTCAGTAACTAGATCTAGTAAATAAAATAAGTTACATCCTAAAGCACCGACTTTTTGTTATCCTGGAACATTCTTTTGTATTCATGTCATGTTTCATGTAGTTTACCTTGCTATTTCACTAGAGTTTACTAATATGTCGTAGCCTACACTCACCGGCCACTTTATTAGGTACACCTGTCCAACTGCTCATTAACACTTAATTTCTAAGCAGCCAATCACATGGCGGCAACTCAGTGCATTTAGGCATGTAGACATGGTCAAGACAATCTCCTGCAGTTCAAACCGACATCAGTATGGGGAAGAAAGGTGATTTGAGTGACTTTGAACGTGGCATGATTGTTGGTGCCAGAAGGGCTGGTCTGAGTATTTCAGAAACTGCTAATCTACTGGGATTTTCACGCACAACCATCTCTAGGGTTTACAGAGAATGGTCCGAAAAGAAAAAACATCCAGTGAGCGGCAGTTCTGCTGGGCGGAAATGCCTTGTTGATGCCAGAGGTCAGAGGAGAATGGCCAGACTGGTTCGAGCTGATAGAAGGGCAACAGTGACTCAAATAACCATCCGTTACAACCAAGGTGGGCAGAAGAGCATCTCTGAACGCACAGTACGTCGAACTTTGAGGCAGATGGGCTACAGCAGCAGAAGACCACACCGGTGCCACTCCTTTCAGCTAAGAACAGGAAACTGAGGCTACAATTTGCACAAGCTCATCGAAATTGGACAATAGAAGATTGGAAAAACATTGCCTGGTCTGATGAGTCTCGATTTCTACTGCGACATTCGGATGGTAGGGTCAGAATTTGGCGTCTACAACATGAAAGCATGGATCCATCCTGCCTTGTATCAACGGTTCAGGCTGGTGGTGGTGGTGTCATGGTGTGGGGAATATTTATCTTGGCACTCTTTGAGCCCCTTGGTACCAATTGAGCATCGTTGCAACGCCACAGCCTACCTGAGTATTGTTGCTGACCATGTCCATCCCTTTATGACCACAATGTACCCAACTTCTGATGGCTACTTTCAGCAGGATAATGCGCCATGTCATAAAGCTGGAATCATCTCAGACTGGTTTCTTGAACATGACAATGAGTTTGCTGTACTCAAATGGCCTCCACAGTCACCAGATCTCAAATCCAATAGAGCATCTTTGGGATGTGGTGGAACGGGAGATTCGCATCATGGATGTGCAGCCGACAAATCTGCGGCAACTGTGCCCAAAACTCCAAACTCCCTGAGGAATGCTTCCAGCACCTTGTTGAATCTATGCCACGAAGAATTGAGGCAGTTCTGAAGGCAAAAGGGGGTCCAACCCGTTACTAGCATGGGGTACCTAATAAAGTGGCCGGTGAGTGTATGTTGCCGATGTTGATCCGCCGTTTGCGTCCGGAGTTGATCAGATTCACGTTTTGCCTGACGAGCTTCAGCAGATAAAACTTTTTTGTTTGTTATATTTTTGTGGAGTTTGTGTTGGAGTCTGTGTTGTGTTGGAGGCAGGACGTTTTGGGAGTTATCAGACTCCGTGTCGTCAGCTGAAGTGCCGTTGGTCGCATGTTGAAATCAACGGGGTTATTGTGTCCATTTCTTTTACTGTCTATGGGTCGCATAGACTGTATGAGAGAGAGGCTCGGGAGCACGCATGCACGTCACATATGATGGATTTCGCAGGGAATCCGACCCGGAGACCTCACATATAAATATGAATATTGGTCTTCAGAGGTAATAGCTAAACCCAAAAGTGGATCATTGCAATGTGTGATTACAACCCCTTCAAACACAGGCAATAAAAAAAGGATTCATTTTATAAAAAAAGTTACATATAGAACCTTTAAGGATTCAAGTACAGCATTTATTTGAGATGTATATTTACTAAATCTAAATCTTAAAAAAAACAATCTTTACTGTCACTTGTTTTGATCAATTAAATACATCCTTGCTGAATAAAATAGTTTGTTTTTTTAATCTGAAACCTAAAGTTTTGAAAAGTACTGAAAAAAAATGCAAAATAGAAGCACTTGGACTCTGTAATGGTTCTGTAATGGTGCTGTCTACTCCAAAAATGAGTAAACAAATGAGTTCTTACTAGAAGTCGGCTTTCTCATTAGTGGTAATTTTATTAAACTTGACATGACAGCAACATCTGCAATTTGAAAAACAAAGCTGCACTCGTAGTCTCAAAAGGATGTTTAATCTTTATTTATTTTATTTCATTTTTATGTATTTTTGAGAGATTAGGGAAACATCTTCTCTCGATTCAGACTGACTCAAGGGTGTTTCAATAACAGCAATCAGCTCCTTCTAATTAGCAGAATTCCGAATCGGCCCGGAGCTTCCTCTAAGGACTTGGCAGAGACAGCAGGAGTTGTTTTGTCTAAGATCATAATGTTATTTTGCTTACTTTCAACGTTCGGAGTCTTGTCTGCAGCTACACCTGTGCTACCCATTTCCACTTGTGAAATTTGGCTTTGTTTGGGTTTCCCAACACATTCTTTTACACACATTGTAAATAAAAGATGACAGACTTTGAGAAACTCAGGTGGTGAGAGTGAGGGATTAAAGCATCTTAACCCGAGAAATGACGGCATTATTTAATATTAATGTCTGGAGGCTTTGTCTTCAAGAGTTCAAACACATCGGGGCACCTTTGAAAGTCTGCCCTACATTTTCAGAGGCAAATATAAACAGTGTCAGATTTCCTCAAGGGTTTCTCTGAGGCAGAGAAAACACTGTTTGAGGGCTTGATATCGTCATTAGAGGGGATAGAGATAGAAGCACTAAATCTTCTGTCATCCTGACCTGAGCATATCCAGTAGTGATAAATAAAATTTATTAAAACAGTTTTTGACAAGCTTCTGTACAAGACAACATTTAGAATAGAGGGAAACATCTGAAAACACTTCAATCAAAAGGCACTTCCGTCACTCTTCGGCTGATTCCACAAATATCGGCAACTTTGTATCAAACATGTTTATCGCTGGAGACCTTGAGAGTCAGTCATGACTTAAAAACCGGTGTGTAAAGAGCAATGGGCAACTGTGTTTGTCTTGCAAATATTCTCCCCTGAAACTGTGGCAAGTGTAATTTGCAAGTTAGATTCATTTTCCTTTTTGATTGCGGAATAATATCTCCAGAATTGTTCAAGGAGAGATGTATTATGCAGTAGTCCCCCGAACAGAAATAAAATTCCATATTTAATATGATATTTCCCATCAGTAAAGGCTTTGTAACTGCGAAAAACATCAGCAAAGACTGCCTTTAAAAAAATTGTTTAGTAAAGAAACGTGATACGTTATCATGCAACTTTAAAGACCCTTTGGTTTGTGGGTGTTTTTTCAACTACAAACCCTGTTGACGTTTAGAAAATAACACTCTCACTGTTCAATTTTTTTGCTAACAGTATTCAACAGAGCATGGACACACAAGCATCACATTAGAATTATGTCATACACAGCATCATTTCCATCACGTCTCAAGTTGTGTATTGTGTTTAACAGCATTCTGTGGTGAAAATAAAACAAATAATTTTTACATATTTTTTATTATTACTCTGATTGGAAAAGATGCACTAAAAAGTCTATTCACAAGTGACGTTTCCTTTTACTTTTCTTCGTTTCAGTCCAGTTTTAAATATTTATAATAGATTTTCATAACTTTTAAGATTAAAGCTCTTGGTCTTCTTTGAAAAGAATAAAAGTATAAATTATAGATAAAATGCATTTGAATAGTATAAAATAAGTTTTCAAGTTTTAATATGACCTTCATATAACTAAAAGAAAAAAGTTTAAAATTATGCCCTGGCACGCACACAGTGGCTGCTGAAGAAAACCCTCACACTCTACTAAAGTGTGATATTGAACATACAAAACACACAAATTGACACACACAAACACATACGCATATATATATATATACACACACACACACACACACATATATATACACACATATATGTGTGTGTATATATGTGTATATATGTATATATATTATATATATAGGGCTGTCAAACGATTAATTGCGATTAATCACATCCAAAATAAAAATTTGTGTTTACATAATATATGTGGGTGCACTGTGTATAATTATTCAATATATGGGGTGGTGATGGCGTAGTGGATAAGACACATGCCTTTGGTGTGAGAGGACCCATGTTCGAATCCACTGTGAGACACCAATGTGTCCCTGAGCAAGACTTGCTTTGGATAAAAGCGTCAGCTAAATGAATAAATGTAAATATAAATACACACAAATATTTTAATGTATTTACTGTATATATATATATATATATATATATATATATATATATATATAGTTTGTATATATATATATTAGTGCTGTCAAACGATTAAAATATTTAATCGCGATTAATCGCATTAATGTCATAGTTAACTCCTTAATTAATCGCACATTTTTATCTATTCTTAATGTCTTTTGATTTCTTTTTGTTACATTTTTTTCTCATTTTTAATGCTCTTATCAACATGGAAAAGTGGATTGGCTTGTTTAGTGCAAATGTTTTTTTTTAATTATTATTATTGAAAATAACATTGGAATAGTGTTCAATTTCACTCTAACATATATAGCCTAAATAATCTCTCACACAATGCAACACTGTCCATCAATAAAAGGGTGAAAGAAATACTGACGAGGTCCTGATATTGACGAGGGGTGGAGAATTTGCATCATCTGTGTTTGTGTGTGTGTTTGCTTGGCCATCATCAAGTGGTGTTTCAGGCTTGGAACGTGCTGCGATGATGATAGCTCAGTTCATAATGACAAAACATACAGATCGCTTTGGTCTTGTCAATGGGACAATTTGGCAACTTTTTAAAAGTAAACTTTACATTCAGAATCTCATTGGCATCCATTTCGGCGTCTCGCGCTCGTCATCCACTCAAAACATAACGTTACCATTTGGCCGGCTCGCAAGCTGAAACGAGTGTGTGCGGCACAAAACGTCCTCTGCGCTGCCGCTCTGAAACCCATTCATTTCAATTGCTTGCGCCGCGCGAGGACGTTCCGTTGCTTCTTCGACCAAAGCGCAAGCGGATCTAGCTAGACCGGAAACAAAACATCAGGCACGCCGCACACACTCGTTCGGGCTTGCGAGCCGGCTTTGAGTGGATGACGAGCGCGAGACGCTGAAATGGATCAGGACGCATGCCGCGTCCTGTTGCAAAAGTATGTGAAAAAACTACAAAGTTTGCTAGGACAAAAAGACCGTTAAGTCACGCGTATAAAAAAATTAACGCCGTTAAATGAATTTGCGTTGACGCCGTTAATAACGCGTTTAACTGACAGCTCTTATATATATATATATATATATATATATATATATATATATATATATATATATACAAAATAATTATACACAGTGCACCTACAGTAAATGTAAATATATGTAAACACAAACTTTTATTTTGGATGCGTTAATCGCAACTTAATCGTTTGACAGCCCTAATATATATATATATATATATATATATATATATATATATATATATATATTCACACAGTATATAGTATGTAAGTGTGTGTGTATTACTCAGATGTCCAGTCTATAATTTATATCAAAACATCAATCTCAAACAGTTTCATTAAAATAAGTTATTACTCCAGCACGTGCGCTGACGTCATAAACCAACGTGGTTGAACGACCAGTTTGCGTTAGTAAGGTTTCGGGAAACAGTCATGACTAGTTGATTTCTTCAAACGATGCATCATACTATGGTAGTGAAGCATCGAGTTACTTAGTTGTATGGGAAACGCAACCTGGAACAATGTGAACATTTACTCAAACATTTATACTTTAGCTAATGTATCACACATGAAGCATGCATCAAATAATCATGCAGGGATGCTCCAAGGCCGAGATAAGAGATCTGTCATAGGTTTCAGTGTGCTGCTTTTGGACAAGCCTCAATGGTACTCTAATGACAGCCATTACTCACCTCTCTCAGATGCCGGGGCCAGATCAATAAAACTCCTGCATTTCTCACCTGGAAAGACACAAAACAACCGAAAAGTTAACATCTGTGCTCTACAAGCTTTTTTTTGTGTGTACCCTGAGTCAGAGAGCTCAACTTCATCTTTACAGTGCTGTTTTCCAGTGATAAGACAGCTTCAGCAGTCGGCTTCCCCCTGGATGAATCCATCACTTGAATTTTTTGTCTAAAGAGATTGTAGTGTTCCTTAGCATTAACCTCTATGTGTCATTTCGGTATCAGGCATTTGTGATTACGCAAACTAACCATTTTTGCACACATGCTGCTTAATTTCATGTTACATTTTTAGCCTACAACATGCTTTAAATCATATAAATGTGTAGAAAGTCTCTATAATGTATACCTCGATGAAACAAGTAAACCAATTGTCTGTGGTCTAACCAAAATAACTGTGTTAATTAAGATCGTCCTATCTGTCTCTGGGCTAGAACATAAAAAGTTTTTGGCGCATTCTCCTAAATTGGACTTTTAATTAAACTGGTAAGGATAATTTGAGGCTGAGGGCTATTTCTCTCCCCCCCCCCTAAAAAAAGAAAAAGTTTGTCTGCCACTTTCAATAATAATCAAAAACAATGGTCTTTGGAGGGATTAATGAAGATGCTAAACTGTGCCTATGGACAGAGGTCAAATACAAGTGAGAGATTATCTAAAGTAGGATGGTAATATGAAGATAACAACATATTGAATTTTGCACATTCTTTAAAACAATTTGGAATGGAAAATTTCATATGGAAAGGCATTTTCCTTTTTGGCTATGTGGCTCAATGTGCACCAGTTCAAAGAATAGACCTACATTAAAGATATTGTCAGTAGCACTACTGCACAAGTCTGCAGACACAACACTCATAATTCCAGGCTGGTCAGACTCAACAAAACTTTATGAACTCTATTTTTTACATTACAGACCACACAGGCCTTTCAAAGTGTTATTACCTTCAGAAATCAAAATTTAAAGTCAAGTGAAGTCATCCTCATTTATATAGCGCCTTTTTAACAATGTAGATCATTTCAAAGCAGCTTTACAGAGACAAATATATTATTTAAGGTAACAGAGATTAGTTTGGTTTTATAGTGGTTCTTGAATAATGTTATTTTCCAGCTAAAGTTAGTTTTGATTGATTCACTTCCATTGAAATTATCATTTGTTATAAAAATTGATGTGAACCTGTAATAAATGCTGATGGCGTTCACATGCGCATTAAGAATTGATTATATCCACCTAATTCTGCTCTAAACAATGGGCACCGCCATGACAACGACTCCCGTTGTCAACTTCCGGTTCAAGTCTAGTCTATACTTTTTTGCCGTGTGTGTTCAGATTGTGTCATCCTCATATCACTAAACTAAATCGAAAAAAACATTCATCAAATCGGATCTGATCACGTTATTTTTTATTAAATCACAGATAAAAACAAAATGAACGTTTTTCTTTTCTTCATAACTTCCAAAGGATAGCTGATGCATGACTGCACGATCTCCCTAATCCAGCAAACATCCGACAGTTTCTATCACTCCGACTGTGCAGAACATTACTAAAAGGTTAGGCTGGTTAGCCCTTTGACTCCTGTCTACCTCTGCTTTCAAAGATGTATAGTCTATATATTTCTCAGGGCTGTGAGGTTAGGCATAACGTTACGCCGAGTTTCAGACCAAAGTCCAGTTTGCGTGCTGTCGCCTCCGTCACTGACCATCTATTCTCAATTAAAACCAGTCAATTGGTTGATGAAACATTGATTTAAATTAAGATTCAAAGAATAAAAACGAAATTCACTTTAAAGAAAGGTTTCTTAAAGTCTTAAAGTTTTAAAGTCGCTTTCATAACGGTCATGTCCGTGAATATAAAACGCATGTGTAAACTGATATTTGTCTAATGTCTGGACCACTGATCTATATAATATATCATTGTATATAGATGAGTGGTCTGGACTAGAGTGCTAGCATTCTATGTAAACTATACTTATGTAGTTATGTGCCTTTGAATATATGTGCACATGTTTGTAATTCCCTTCAAACCATGCCTATACATTTTGATTTGTTATCTATAAGCTAGTGTGCTCCATTACATTTCCAAAATTCATTTTAGATTTAGAAGATAAAAGCATTCCACCAAAAATGGATCAATGATTCTGATGACATTACTCTGCACTTCAGCTACTCGTCAGATTTTCTGTCCAATCATATGCTTCGTAGAATCTGAAGCATCCCGTCCCCTACACTATAAATACATAGATTCTGAAGCTGTGGCAAAAATCGGTCACTTGTTCAAACAATAATTTTCTATATGGTGAACACAAAATGTATCGTTTGAATTCTACACAGAATGCTGTATTTTGAAGCAATATAGATGAGATTAGGAGGAGAAACGGCTTGACCATCTCGGCATTAGAAACAGCACAGACGAGTAGAAGAGATAACACCAACATAAATTACAAACTTTTCAAACAATCGCAGCATGACTATGTTTTTTTTTTCCTTTTTGTTCAGACTATGATTGTTTTGCTTTAGTAACAGTTTCATATTAAACCTAAATCAATTACAGCTTTACTGTAGCTCAACCGTCAACCGCTCAGCCGTCAAATGCGGCTTTACTGAGCTCAACAGCCGAACTGAGATGCAAACAAAGTTTTGCAATTAACTGTTTTAAAAAGGGGAGGAGCTACTCAATATATCCGGCCTGTTTTCCTGTTTCAGTGGAAATTACGTAAGCACATTGAACAATCCTACACATTTCAAGGCACTTCAGTGGGCCTTTAAGCTTGGCTCATAAAGCGATTGCGTTTACAGAGTTATTACAGGGAGCAGGTGCGGGTCGTGATATTTCAGTTTTATTTTCAGCATAAAGCATTTTGATTCATTTCGTTCCTTTCGCTTGTTCTAGTTCTCATTTTTTCTAGCAAAATCAGGCAATAGGAAATGAGTCAAGATACTGTTTTACTGCTTACGGTACTGCTTTCCCTGTAATTTCTTGCACCCCACACACAAGAAGAGAAACATCTCAGACGGATGTTAAAATACGTGATTAGTTGCTCAGTTCGGATCCGTACACACTGCAGTAAACGTGGTTGTCGGTACCAGCATTTTTTGTGAGTTAATTTGATTGTAGAATGCGTCACTCAAGTGTGTGTGTGTGTGTGTAAATAACAGAATTTAGCTTTAAAAGGTGAACTGACAACAGAATTTATAGCTGCAGTGTGTATGGCCAGAAAGTAGTTCAGAATGTGACTGATCACACATATAAGACATTAGGTTGCCATTGATGGGACTAGTCAATGACTGCCATTGACCATGACTGGGTGTCATATTCTGGATTTCATATTCTGCACCTTCTAAGTGCACGTCTTTTTCTCATTGCATCTCCCCTAAGCAGTAAATAAGGTCCCTGGAAGGAGTTTAATCCTCCTGCCTGGCAGATAAGTGGCCCATGGTAACCTCTCCTCAATTTGAATAACGGAATCTCACGGCACCTGGAGAAATGCATTAACCGATTCCAAAACTGGCCGATGGTGCAAGAACATGAGTAATTGAATTTCTAGTGGGTTTTATTTCATCAGTTAGAAGGCACTTGTGGTAATCATTTAATTTATATCAATGACATGGAATGTCTACATTGATTCATTCTAGTCCCATTTTTGGATACAGACTTATTTGTGTAGGCCCACTAGTCGCGCACAAACGTGTTTTAAAACCTTAAAAAGACAAGTGACTGAAAAAGTGACATCAATGTTAATTCAAAAATTCATAATTGAAGAAATCTACTGAATCTATATGCTTTTAACAGCTAATCTCTGGCACAGTGTGATGCAGTCACATATTGAGTATGCAATTCCTTACCCAAAGCCTGCCCTGGGGAATCAGAATGACATAGGCTGACTCACTCATTATGGATTTAAAAGCTGTAATCATCTTCATTCAATTCATTCCTGTACTTCCAGTCTTCCATATGATTAAAGACCCCTGGCTTTTGATCTGCTTCTAATGTTTTTTAATCTGGTATCTGGGGTTGAGGGTAATTGCATCTGTAATGAGAGTGAATGATTTGATGGCCATTAGCATTATGATATGTTACTGTAGTGATCAGGCAATGGGCAAAGAGAAGAGATCTTCAAGTATGATTTATTAATTAGCACTCTACATTTTCAAGCTCTCTATGTGGACTTTGCCCCTCCTCCACATGAACAAGTTCTTGGACGTTACAGTGTTAAATGAGAGTATTGGTCAGAATTGTCACTTCATAAAACTTTAACAGTTATTGATGGCTCTGCTGTTTATGCTGTTAAACTGTTTCTGCATTTTAATATAAGAAGAAAAAAACATAATACAATATATTTTGGCTTTTAATTTCTTGCTTTCTTGTGCTTCTGCCCTGATAAGAAAGTGTATAATGAATGCACAAATGTAAGATGTATACCTACATAATAGGTATACCTGAATATTATGTTAATGAGGATGATAAATCATCATGCAGAGATTGAGCTGAGCTACTTGTGTGGATGTGTGATGAGTTTTCTGCACAAAGCCTGTCTGACACTGTCAGATTAATCATAAATCCCTTTGATCACTAGATAGAAAAAGGTGTCAACAACAGCACTTGGAAAAAAAATAGTCACATAACTGAATCCTCATCAGCGTAACACAGACTGACCTTCCCTCACTCCCCTGAAAATGTCTTTTGGATTAAATTGAATACAATACTGAACTTTCTGTTTACATCTGAAGACATTATGTCTGGGTGTCTGAGACAACATATGACTTTGAACCTGATAGCCCTGATCTTGGATTTAACTGCCAATCACATTTTTTTTTTCCATGAGAATGAATGAATAAACATTTTCTTTTGGAAAACAAAGACCTTTTCTTACATTAATAATAGCATGTGCACAATACACACTGTATTGGGCAAGTAAGTTAAAGTTTTTTACACTTTTTTATCTCACAGTTTATTTAAGTATTAATGTACTGATGTTATCTCATGATGTAATATTTACCGTAAATATAAAATATAATTATGAAAGCCAATTTAATTAAATGTGAAAGCAAAAGACACAGTGACATTTCATGTTTTGTTCCTTTAGCAGGATATCCTTTAATCTTGGTGCATGTTTACTAACCAATGCTGTTCAGCTTTAGATGTCGTGACAAAACTAATTGTGTTAGTCTGAGATTTAAAAACTTTCAGAGAGAGGGTCCTTTCAAAATAGGAGTCTGTTCAAGAGTGCTTATTTCACTGTATTCCATGGAGAACGTGGTTATCTAATGGTGCCTTTACTAAGTTCTTCGAAACTCATTGAGAGTTAAGTAAATCATGACAGATGTTTCCAAAGCTTTTGGCGCACAATCATTCCCCGCCAATCCATTGCGCAACACATTCACACTGCTTTACACACGGCCTCCCCATGGTGCAAAAACACTCTCTCACATCATTTTATTATACCCTACTGTGTAATTTATTTTGTGATCATATAACGAATGTTAATTGACAGATATCATCAAAATCACGAGTTTTTATTTATTTATTTTACTTAATACAATGCAGTTTTCAATACTAGATTAAAACCATTAAATGGTTATTTTGTTCAATTAACTTTTTGTGAATTTAAAAAGATGCAGCATAATACAGCGCTAATTTTGCACTCTTCGCTTGACAACGTGTACACAGTTTATGAATAGGCTAAATGTCAAACTACTTTAACCTGCTGAAGACAGACAAATATGGGACTATTTTATCAAAGTTTAAGACGTAGGCTATAACTACAGCCTCAAACACAGAATTACACACACAATAAACAAAACAATAAAAAAACATCGCGTCATTGAATAGGCTACCGTTAGGATTCGCTTTAAACTTTAAAATGTAACTCTTACCTCCTCCATGGATATTCTCCTCACACGAATACCAGATGCCCGTGTGAAAATGCCTAAAGAGAAAGCGATCATCACCCGTTTCCCAACTATAGTGAACTTTACTCGGGTCTGTCTCGTTCACCCCATAGTCAATACAATTATGCCGTCTTTCCTTACTGCAGTTGGGTTTGGGGACCCTCTGAGTCCCTTCGCACCAATAGGTCGTGATGAATGCCGTTGTTGAGAATAAGAGTGCAAGAAGATTTAACCCCACAGACAGCAGAGCACGGCATTTTCGAGTGGTCTTCATAGTCCCATACGAAATGGTTCACACAATCGAATGAGCTTCAAGCCGGGCTGACAAAGCTTGATTTGTGTGAGGAAAGAGCAGCGGTTGCGCTCACCTCACCTCTGCTCACCGGCCCGAAATGACACTGACAGGTTCAATCTTCACACATATAAAATGAGCGTCACTCCTCTGATGATCGCAGGTGGATCCATTCGCATGGAGACAGACGTGACTCAAGTAAGAAAGATCTCCGAAGCATCTTTGAGGCAGACACTTACGCTGCCAACTGTTGTGATCTCTCTCTCTCTCTCTCTCTCTCTCTCTCTCTCTCTCTCTCTCTCTCTCTCTCTCTCTCTCTCTCTCTCTCTCTCTCTCTCTCTCTCTCTCTCTCTCTCTCTCTCTCTCTGCCTCTCTCTCTCTCTCTCTCTCTCTCTCTCTCTCTCTCTCTCTCTCTCTCTCTGCCTCTCTCTCTCTGCGCGTTCACCTTTTCCCCAATAAATTATCTTTTTATTTTGGTGACTAAAGGGGTCAACAACTTATTTTGTAAGACTTTATTATGGGTCAATGACGACGTGTGCAAATTGTAAATTATCTTGATGGGGTAAACTTTTTTCAGTAATTTTCGTAAACAGGCTAAGTTTACTGCACATTCTAGCTCTAGTAAAGTTACCTAACCATAACCTATATGCTGTAGTTTTTTTTCCTGTAATTTGTGATTATAGGCTACACTGTAAAAATGAATATGCTTTATCTAATCCAAATTGTGGCAACAGATTACAAGCACTATTATTAATTAAATTGCACAAATTACAATTGAGTAATAATTAATCAAATTAATCCTTAAAAGTTAACCATTTAAAATGAGTAAAGTTTACACCAAAAAATTAAACAAAAATATCTGAATAACAGACAGACGTCAAAGACTAATTAAGAACTATTTATTTTAAATTGCCAACATTGAAGACACCTGATGTCAACAAGCAGAATCACTGAAAGCAGAAAACCGTCATTTTAAAACAAACCGAAAACACTGATCACTGGTGACTTAAATGTACTTTTTAAAAAAAAGGTTTACTAATTTTAAATAGTTAAAATTAATTTTATTAATTATTACTCAATTCTATTGTTAAATTGAATTAATAATATTGCTTGTAATCTGTTGCCACAATTTTTTTGATTAGATTCATGATAATCAAATAAACTGACAATGACAGTTTTGTCCTTTTCCTGCCTGATAATGTATAAAAATATATGTGTGTGCATTTTAAATTTTACTTTGTTCAATAAATTAACTTTTCACATGTTTTCCAAATATGAATTTAGAAAAGCATGTTAACAATTGCACTCTTATAGCCTGACATTTGTTTACACAGTTTATAATAAAATGTCAAAGTACTTGAACCTGCTGCAGACAGACACAGTGTGTGTTTGCGTGTGTGTGTGATTAAGAGGGTTAGAACTTCTGATATGGTCATCGTCTTCATTAGAGTGGCCCAGCTGTCAGTTAATGTTTTCTTCGTGGCATGAGGTTACAAAGCCTTCCCCTGTTGCGTTGTGCAGTCAACTTGACATTCATGAACGAATTCTCATCGTCATGAAATACCATACCCAACACGCATTTAGCAGAAGGCTTGAAATCCATATTTCTGTCATCTTACAGCATCCCTTAATCATTGGAATACAACAATAAATTATGTGTGTCTGTCTTGAGATTTCTGAGAACAAAAAACATATTTATCCCTGTGCTGAGATGAGATAGGAAAAAACAAAAGAGCCCTTCTTTATAAGCCATAGCAAATTGAGCTTAACACTTTGACAAACAGGCAGGTGGTATAGCCTTACTTCTCTGGCTGTTATTTCAAATTAAATTTTGCTCAGTCATGCCTTCAGATTCCACTAAAACACACTTGACAAACAAGATCTGCAGCAGCAAGGGATGCTCTGCGTGCTCATTGAACACTTGATACAATGTGACATTGACATCCACCATTCTGACCATGGAGCTTGTCAACCAGATTTGACCTCTTTTCAGTTCCATTTTGGTGTTGTCGGCTTAAAAACAGACTGCGTCTTGTTCTGTGCATTCATTCAAACCCCTCCCTTTTGGTTCTGAGGTTTGCTGAGTTCATATTGCTGCAAACCATACTGTCTGGACGGTAATGAGACCACGTCATCGCCGTTCCCTTCCAAAGCACCTCGATTTTTGCACAACGGCCAATAAAATGCTGTTTGCTGTGAAAGTAATCTAGGAATCTATTTCACAGTCAGGAGTCATTTTCGAAAACCATTTCCATCAAATTTGTATTGCATAAACTGGAGAAGTCCATTATTTTGAGAGGTTAATGATATTTATGCAAATTGGAATGTGATGGATTTGGACAAAAGGATGATAACCAGGGCTGTGTGTAGAGGCCTGGTCATTCCAGTTTCAATAAAGAAACTTGTACAAGAGCTGACCAGATTGGGCTCTTGGTTAGAAGCCTGAAGTCAGGTTTTTGCAGGCATTTCTGATATATGGTTTCCCCAATTCTTTTTCAGAAGTTTAGCAAGCAGACACAGTCAGACCTGTTTAACTCAGTTTAAATCTTAATTGTGCTACATTATGCAGTCTCTGTGCCATATATTCAGTTTATTAATAGGTGGGGAAGACTAATTCATATTCTGTTCATACAAATGCAGACTGTCTCCCCAGGTAGTTCCAAGAATTGCTGTGATTAACCTAACAGCATGATATTTTCCTCCTCTCATCTCCTCGTTCCTGACCATTAATGCATTGGTTACATTCACTCTATGAGTCTCTATTGATTTCTTAGATACCTTGGATCTGGTACACATGGTTGTTATGACATTAGCAGATTATACTCATGATACGGTTTTTATCATTTAGTTTTTCCACTGAGGTCCTATTTTATGCCAATAACAGTTTTTTGAACATTGTTCATACTCTTCCTAAAATAAACCACTATTTTTTTTTTTTTTTGCAAAACACTTTGTTCTTGGCTGTGGCTTTGCTGTTAATATATATTTATATATGGGTCTCCACTCCAGAGACCTGGGTTCGAGATATGTATATGTATATTAGGGATGTACCGATACCATTTTTTTCTGAACCAATCTGATCCGATACCAAAAATTCTGAGTATTCTGAATCAGATACCGATACCAATCTGATACAAGCGCAGTTTTTTTAAAATCAAAAATTCTATTATAAACTAGATTAGTTGATAACTTTGTGGAAATTTAGTCAAGAAAAATCACAAGTGCACAATAATTGTATAAAATTTAACATTTAGTGAAAAAATGCATTATTTAGTGGGGAACAAATAAGGGACAATAAGTTTAGCACTAAATCTGGTAAAACGTTACACATTGGTCTTTGTACTGTTGTAAAATACATTCATGAAAAACAAGATGACACAAATCAAAAAGATCAATTATTTTATATATAGTCTACTATAAAATTAAGACATATTTTAAATGTATAGCACAGCTGTTTAATGAGGCCGCAACATATGATAGATAGGACAGAACAAAAAAGGCTATTAATAATCTTCCATTACGCAAAAGTATTATGATATGATTATGTAAGACTTCAGTGCGGCACAAATCGCTGTATGCACATCCAGAGTGCAGAATGATGCGCTTGAAGCAACACAGACTCACAGCGCACAACGTGTTCAAGTCCGCATTGAAAAGTTCGAAGCACAAAGGAAAGACGTGTATTGTATTATTATCTATCTATGCAATATAGTTTGAGCCTTTTCTTTGAACAGTTCTAAATTTCAGTTACTGTGCTTGTGAAGAAGAATTATAGTGCTCTCCAGTGTTGTGATCTAACAGACACACGGTAGAAATGAACATGATCAAGGTACAGCAACAATACAATCCAGCAATCCAACCATAGGGCTTCATCTACAGATCAAGTATAATATTATTAACATTGAATCATCTTGAAGGTAGTTTCATCAATGACTGAACGCGACGCACTGTTTGAACGCTGAATGGACAATGACTGACAGCCGCAGCAGAGGGAAAAGTTTACGTGAACTTGAATTTAATGACTTAAATATTCATTTCTATCTTACATTACACTATAGTATTAGCCTGGATGCCAGCCTCGAACTCCGCCACAACATTTTTTGGACGGGAAGTTCGGTCTTGGACTCGATCCATTGAGGAGTAATAATGTATAACTCATATTTCTCATTAGAATATGAGTATGACGAAGTCAGGCTACTATAGTATGGCTTCAGAACACTTATAATATAGTGCACAAAGCCTTATGGTGCTTTATGCTTTTGTGGGGCTTAACAATAACACATATAGTATATGCACATATTCGGATCTCTGGATTGGCCTCGTCTCGCCCGAATACCTCGACCGGGGCAAAAATGGCAGTATCAGAGCCGATATTGAATACTGAGTATTGGAGTTGCACATCCCCTGATATGTGTATATATATATATATATATATATATATATATATATATATATATATATATATATATATATATATATATATATATATATATATATATATATATATATATATATCAGCCATATACCATGGAAACAGCTGTTGGCCTGTCTTATCTCATAACATCTGTAGGGGCAGAGAAAAAAGTACTGACAGATTTAGTACTTTTTCCAATTCCAATTCCAATTATATATTAATGTTATTAGAACACTTTGTTCTGTCTTGAACTTAAGCAAATAATTGAATTTTAAAAAGAAAAAAAGGAAAATGTCTTTGTCTGAATATCATCCATATGGACTATGGCATTTTCTAACAACCTACCAACCACCACAGATGGACCAGAAATCCAGACAGAGTCTCAGAGATGAGGAAGACTGACATTGATAAACATTGTTCACCCCTCTTATTTCTTTTTTAAAGCATCTGTGAATGTCAACTGTTCATGAGCGTGTTCAACTCAGCTTCATAAACCCTTCATATGGGAATCTTATTTGATTCACAGATGAATGTACATAAATTTAATCCCTTGTGATGTTTCAGGTGCACATGCTGTTATTCATCTTTTTTTCTTTCATTAAATTGTTTTGAAGGTTCGCCTTACAAAAGTTCCTCTGAAGGATTTTTTGCCGTTGGTTTCCACAATTCCTCCCTGACTGGCTGATGCTCCTGCCTTCGGCCATTCTCTGAACCTCTATTTGCACAGATGGTACAGCACACAGCAAGAGTGATATTCTGTCGGGCCTGTTTTCATTTCCTGATTTAGGGAGAGAGGAGCAAACCAAACAAGCTCTGGTAGCATCCATCAGCGCTTTGTCCTGAGAGTGGAAAGGTGGCGTAAATCTGAAGCCTCTCTATGGCTGAACGAAAAGCAAGGCTATTACAGTATACCTCTCTTGATGGAATGCATGCACTCCAGTTTAGAATTTATTTATTTATCTTATTTTGGCCTAGAACAGACATATGGAAGATGTAGAATTTTTTCTTTCCTACCATCTATGCTGATTAATCTGGGGATACATATTATGTAACATATTCTGCTGATTTTCCAATTGGAACATGTGTTGGCGTTCATTAATAAAACAAAAGCCACAACATTAAATATGTAATATTTGGGTACCCTCGAACTTTTGAAGAATTCAGGAAGCCCCTCTGTATTTTTCTTTCAATTATTGAATCTATTTATTAGAGCTATACCTTACCAGGAGTGTCTGATAGAATATACGTCTACCTACTTTAAATTTTTACAATGTGTCAAGGATATCGAACCTAATTCCTGGTCCTGGAATAATGTAGGCCTATTAGACATCTCTCTCACTTTGAATCTCACATGTGCCGGTTTTACTTTGCCATATTTTATTCATTCTTTTGAGTGAAGTGTGCTTGCCTTCTCTGTGTGTTTGGTTATAAAAGTTATAAGCCCACATCTGTTTTGCTTACGTCATGTGGTGTGTGGCTAACTTCAAAGAACATTCTCTTTAAAAACTTCTATTCTTTTACAAAAAAGAAGTGCTGGTGAAATCTTGTCAGCTTGTCAATTCCAAATTATAGTTTTCTCTCCCCAGCTGAGGCTTGTGGAGCAGAAATCTTTACGAACCATCAGATGCCTCCGCTGATGTTTTTTGAACAGACCCCTCTTGCCAGACTGGGGGAATGGGAAAGGGATTGTAAGAAGACTGATAGATGGTCGTTGTGAGCCTGAAGTACGGACGTGTGTCTCGGTCTTACATGTCGCCTGCTGTTCCTGAAGCGTTCTGCCTGCGGCGGTGGGAAATATGACACACCAAAGGACTGTGAAGGATCAATATTTAATCTTTAATGTGCCTCTCCCAAAAACCTGCGACTGAAGACTTTGTTTACAATATATTATCCAACTTAAAGGGTCCTTGTTCCACCTGGGTATTGACAATGTCGGGTACACAAATCATGCTGAGCTTTTATAGCGGTGGTGGGATTAGGCGAGCTGAATATAGAGAAGAGCAGATGCAGAGTGCCAGAGAGAAGAAGACAGTACAAACAGGTTAAGAAGGCCGTTAGTAATGACAAGAGAGTGATTAATGGGCAGACGCACGATATATCATGTACAAGAGAGTGTGCACTGTTTTTTTTTAATTATATTTAAAAATGTATTAATATAATACACTAATATGTGTATATATATATACATATATATATATATATATATATATATATATTTTTAATTTAATTCTCGATCTCCAAGAAGAAGCATAAGAACGCGCTTTACATGCTGCGACGCGCTCGTTTTTCACAACGTGTCCCTCGCTGCGAACATTCAACGTTTTAGAAAAGCGCACCATAAGCACACCTTTGGTCCGAACAATCGAAGCGCAACCGCCCTAGCACTTTCGAAAAAGGAGAATGTGGTGCGCCCAGCATTTTCGATGCGGTTTCAGGCGCTATATGTGAATGGTGCATAATGGGCCTTTCAACACAGGACGCGGAATGTGCGGCGCTGGGTTCACCGTTGCTCTTAAGATACAACGTGATTTGTGCTGAGCTATGCCAAAGCAAAGTAGGCGGAGTTTCAAAAACTTTAAACGGGAGATCTATACATCGGTATAATAATGTTAGTTATTTGTCCCTATACGACCTCAAACTTGTATCGTACAGCTCAGGAAATTCCGACACACAGTAATTGCCGTTCATCCATTTGATTTCCGTGCTTGTTTCGGATGTCCCGTTTCTATTGGCTGCGCTGGAAATCGTCACGGAGTGCAGTGGCAAAAGTTGAACTATTTTGAACTTTGACCGCGGCTTGCGCACGAGGATGTCAATGGTGCGCACCTCTGCGCTTGTGCTTTGGTCGAATGCAGCAACAAAACATCTTCACGCGGCGCAAGCCAATGAATGGGTTTCATAGTGCAGCGCATTCCGCCTCCTGTGTGAAAGGCTCATAAGTCGTTTCCCATCATGCTTTTGTTCAGCACAGTCGGCGGAGAGCAACTGAGCGCGACTGCAGAATCCGACACGTGCGCCTTGTGCTCGCGAGGGTTTTTTGATATATGTCACCATGACATCAGAGCAAGGCGGACCGCACTCTGACTCTTTTCTAACTGGCATGCATCTCACGTTGATCACCAGTGATCGGTTCTGCGCAAATTTAGCTCATCTCAAACAAGCCTATTGACCCTGGCAAAAACCCATATTGCTCCGTGACGTGTCAACAGTCGCTTTGGCCTAGTGCCGAGTATGTGAGGATTTATAGCATCCATTTATAGCATTTTATAGGGGCGGGGTGCTTTAGATTCTAGAGAGCATTTGATTGGACAAAAGATGTGATAAGAAGCTGAAGTCCACGGTGATGTCATAAAAATCCACGATCCATTTTAGCGGAAGTGAGAGACTGAGGTTTTGAAAGCTTATATCTCCAAAATGTGAATTTTGTCTTATTAGGCCAGCTTATTCACAGCCTTAAGGCTAACATATTCATACTTAAAGCTGAAAACTTAAATTGTGATTTCAGGGGGGCTTTTTCAATCTTTTTTTTTTTTCTTAACAAACAATATACTTAATCCTGGTCCATATGCTGCTCCTATTGTATGATCATAATGGAGATTCATTCTAATGGGCATCGCTTAAATTCAGTGCTCCATAAGTGTTTGACTTGGCCAATGTCTTTAATTAGAGTATTTAGTTCTGGAAAGAACATAGTCTGGCCTCTTTCCTTGTAATTTTAACTTGGTGGTACACTGAGACAAATTAGTCAAATTACGATTTGATTGAAGACCACAGAAATGGGCCCAGATTTGCTGCTTGCAACAAAATGACACAATATAATCTTTAATTGAAAACACTGCTGATCCAATTATTCAATTGGGTTTTTACTAAATTTTGATCCCCTAAACACCTAAACATAACTGTCATAAATGTCAATCATCATAATGATACAAATCTACCCAGGGTTTTTGTTTTAATCTCCTTATATGTTTTGCCCTGTCTCAAATAGAGCCGTTCGTTTTTGTGACGTCAATAATCGGATGCCCCTCCCAGAGTAACTAAGTTACAGGACATATGGAGCTTTACCACTCTCTGAACTCCAGTAGGCTACAGAGATTTTCAGTCAGAAAAAAAAGAAAGCTCCTAAAAAAAAAAATTGCTTTATTTTATGGTAGTCGGGTATAAAGGGACGAGACGTATGCTATCTAGGCTACAGATAAAATAAAAACATGATTGTGGTTGCCTTTATTGGTCTGATCCGTGAACGCTGGCTCTGAGCAAAACCGCGTTGTGGAAATGCGTTTGCCTAGTACTTTTTGATCCTCTCTGCTATTATAGTTTTTCAAGATGGAATGACATGGAAGCCTTCATGGACTTACCTGTCCCATGTAAATAAAGATAATAAATTCTTTGTTTACGAGGATAAGTCAGAATATTGGCAGAGGTATTTGTACACCACTGAGGACATATTTCTGAATAAAAATATTGATTTTAGAAAACAAATTATCTAAAAATTTACACACAGTCCCTTTAATTGTTGAACTTCTTGTCATCTTGTTCCGGTCTTGGACTCCAGTTCAAACTGATACGCTTGTACAGATGTGTCCTCAGAGACTCCCGCTGCCATTCTTTCTCCAAAATATACCCTCAACTGTTGTCAAGGCAACACTCCACATGTTGTCAAAACGACCAAAGAACAGAGGGCGGGGTGAGCGAAGCTCATTATCATTTAAAGGCATATGCACTGAAATGGCGTGCTGAAAACAGAGCTGTTTTGACCAGGTAAAATTTGTGTTTTCTTACAAAACTAATGATATTTTTTAATTAAAGTATATTACA
This sequence comes from Hybognathus amarus, assembly GCA_030378365.1. Taxonomy (NCBI): domain Eukaryota; kingdom Metazoa; phylum Chordata; class Actinopteri; order Cypriniformes; family Leuciscidae; genus Hybognathus; species Hybognathus amarus. The sequence goes on from JAQIUQ010000412.1 coordinate 602,950, forward strand.
AACTTTTCCTTTAGACCCTAAAGAATCAAATTAACTTGAAAATGAAAATGACATTATATGACCCCTTTAAAGTTGAAATCAACTTGTTTTATTGAAATCAAGAAATTGTTTTGTATAACCGAAGGGTGCAGAATTCAACATTCATGACAACTTGTTTCAAAATAATATTTGTATCATTTTTGTTAATGCAAGTTTTATTGAAAACGTAAATATACTGGATTATTCAGTATTTTATTTGCATTAAATGTGTTGGTTAATTCCAACCTGGTAAAGCAAAAATTATTTATCCAGTATTTTTTTTGAAAAACCTCTTTTCTGCCAAAATATAACATTCTGTTTAGATTTTCAGTGCAACTCATCGGGGATCCCCTCATATGCTCCCATGGAGCCTCAAACAATCATTTATGATGTGAATACTGTTGTAGTGATATGTATTGTAATCTGAGGATTGTAGTTTATCCTTGTTTCCTTGGACGTAACACATTTTTCCAGTTTAATGTGCATGCGAGCCCTGAATCCTTTGGTTCAATAAAGTGACTGTTTAAAGCAACATGTTCTGCACTGGTCAAACACTTATGAGATCTGATCCCTGTGGGTTTACCACAGACTTAGTGTGTCGCCATCCTCTGTAATCTTCTGCTCAACAGCAAGGCTTGTGCCCATTAACCACAGTGATTTTGATGTGTATGTGTGTGATGATATATATATATGGGGGTCTTTAAAATTACATGGAAACGCATGAAAGTAGACTTCACTAAAGAAAACTAAACACTTCTGTTGGGTGGCCGTTTTACATGCAAAGAATTGAATTTGACTTCTGTACTAGTTTTGTCTCTTGAAAACTGTGATGTGGAACTAAGCTCTCTATTGTTTTTGTGAAAAAGATTTGTGCATATACAAAGACAAGGCCTGTATCTTATCAAGAGTCAAGCACATTGCCTCCTGGCTTGGAACAGATCTGCCTGAGGAACAGATGTTAATGTGTTTAAGAGCTGTCAACATGATGATCCAGTTCAAAGACCAGCACTTATTCCCTCTGAAGCTTGGGTCCCCTCCATATGTACAGTTCAAGGCATCGGCATGGTTAATGATTTTGGACTTACTGGGCAGGAAAAAGAACATAGAAGCCAAAGTGAATGTTCGGGCTCTAGATGTACAATAGAGACTGAAAATGAATATTGTGTACTTCAACCAATCTCTACGTTCCAAACCAAATTACTGATAGCCGGATATAAACTCATTTTGTGTTCCATCGAAGATAGAAATTAATAGTTAATAATTTAAATAACATAAATTTGAGTAAATTAGAACATTTTCATTTTGGGTGAAATAAACTTTACACTAATTAGCCTTTTTCGTTAGTGTACAAAACTCATTTTCTCATTTTCTTTCCTACAAAAACATGAAGAAACGTCATGTCTGTCTTCAGCTCAGATGGTTGCATGGCTTAAACAAAGTAAGTTACAGAGTTTGTTTTCTACAAAAACCAAATCGGTAAAAATAAGGTCTACATTCCCATTTTCCCATTTTCAAGTCATCATGAAATCAACATGATTTGTTTATATAATATTGGAGAGTTTATTATACAAGATTTATCCCTGCACATCTTTTTTTCTTGTAATTTTTCATTTAAAAACCCATTAACTTACACTTACCTTACAAAATCATCTCCCTACATTATTTTTCTAATTTGTGATTTTCTTTTCAATAAATGTCACAATATGGAAGAAAAATTATTTAACTTACTTTACACACCGACTTCTTTTAAAAACAGCTAAAAACCAGTCCATGGAGCCACATGGAGTTTGTTTTTGCATTTAAAATGCAAGAAACAGGGCAGTGGAATAAAAAAGCAGGTCTACATTACAGAGTACTTTAAAAGTTGAGCTGTGCGTTTTTTAAACGCGAGTCAGTTGGTCAGTTAAATGGAAAAGCAGCGCAGTGAATGCAAAAATGTTCTCTGTTCTCTTTTAAAGGTTTTTTATTATTATTATTCAGCTGATCACCTGTTCACTGTCTAGCAAAAGTTGTTTGGCAAACTCTAAAGTAGC